>CM058230.1:65949918-66274918 GCA_030180135.1 Orychophragmus violaceus | reverse complement strand
TTCTCTTTTTTTCGGAAGAAAGGGAGGATCTGGACAAAATAGATGAAATGGAAGAAATCCGAGTGAATGGAAAAGACAAAATTAATAAGGATGACGAATTCCACTTTCGAATATACTGTAACTATAAAACAGTTTCTGAAAATTGAGATGGAAATAAAGAAAATTCGAATTTAGAATTTTTCAAAAAAAAAAAAAAAAAGAGGATCATCAAAAAAATCAATACATAGCACAAATACAAGAACAGATAAGAAGAGATGCGACTTCCACCTATATATTTTGTTACTTCTCCTACAAAGAAACTTGTAATACCTACTCCATTTGTAATTCCATCAATGATTCGTTTATTAAAAAAAATTAGTTTGTTTTGCTAATTTTCTTATACTTTCAGTTAAAGATTTTTTTTAAAAAGCATCTATGTAACCACGATTATATGACCAATTATATACAAAATTTATTAGTTTTTCCCACCTAATTATTTTAGAACTCCACTTTTGAAATGAATTAAGTAAGGTTAAATTTAATTTAGTTGAATAAAAAGGCTTATATAAATAGTGTTCTATAAATATTCCAAACAAGGCTATACTGACTGAAAAAATCGCATTTTTTTAAAATTCATACCAATCTACAAAATTTTCTGAATTGGTATGCAAAAGGTTTATCGACGGCGTTAATAATTTTGATAATATATCAAAGTCTATTCCTTCTTGACTGAAAGGAATTCCTATGGATCCAATAAACAAAGTAAATAAAAGCAATACAAGCATAGGAAATAGAATAGTATTGTCCGATTCATGGGGATAATAGAAAGTTCTTGTATTAAGTCCAAAATTTTCAATAGTAATAAAAGTTTGATTTCTTACATTATTACTAATTTTATATGTCTTAGTGCAAAAAAGAAGAAGCTCTTTTCGTATTATTCATTGTTAATAATGGTACTAACCCAAAATTTCTATTAAGTTTTTTATCTTCTTCTTTACCCCATAAAGAGATGAATAGAAGGAGCTACTTTTTCAACTGTAATTTATAAAATAATTGTTTAAATGTCCTTCAAAAGTAAGCAAATAAATCCGAAAAATATAAAATGCGGTTAATCCCGCTTTTGAACAAGCCATTATTGCAAAAATTTGCGAAAATAACAAACTATCATTAAGAATTTCATCTTTAGACCAAAAACAAGCAAAGGGAGGAATACCACAAAGTGAAAGTGTTCCTACTAAAAAGGCAGTTTTTGTAATCGGCACATGTTTTGTCAAACCACCCATAAGAATCATATTCTGACTTTTATCGGGAGAATATCCAACTATAGCTTCTATTGAATGAAGCTTGTCTTCTATATCCACATAGCACCATGTCTTACAAGGAGAAGTGAAACCTGGTGCATGGAAACACAGAGGAAACCAAAAGATTAATAGATACTTCAACTTTTAGAATACATGTGTCTACATAAGAAACTGACTGACACTACCCTTTCACAGATGGTACTGATGCTATAGGTCGCTTAACAAAACATGACATCAAAATGCATGAGCAACACTTAATCTCTTTCCCTATTGCATACAACCCACAATCAGAGCCATAACGATTCTGTTTAAAGTCCATGATCGAAATAGAGTTGTACACGATAACTCGTGTGTTTAAACTCCAAAGAACGCATTATATGAGATATGAGTGAGGTTACACTAGTTGAGTTAATGATAGTATCCAATCATGGTAACCTGTTTATTGCCTGGATTACGTCCCCAAGAAAGTCGAATTATTTGTTTTCCAATTACAGAACCATTTAATTTCTCCAAAGCCTCCTATGCATTTTCTCTGCAACAAATGTTGAGTACCGATTCAATTTGAGTGAGAGGCAGGGATTAAATCATTAAATTAACATCCACAGTTCCTTAGCTTCTATAATGCATAAATGGTACATGTTCACAAACTCAATGAATCCACATCCTTTCCCAATAGGTATCTTGACGGAGACTATTTCACCATAACCAGCAAATGGTTGTCTAAGATATTCGTCAGCGACATTAGCGTCAAGTCCTCCAACAAATATCTGCAATATAAACACAGAGTAAAGATCATACCCACCTTCCCACATTCACAATCATGTAAAACCATAGAAGATACAAGGAAAACAAATTACCTTTGTGTTCAACGAGTCCCCATCATGTCGAGCCAAGCCACCATTCGACATATACACACCTGACAAACCCAACAATTATTAAGAGACGCAAGAGATACTGAAAGAAACAATATCATTGGAAGACCATCGCAATTATATTTTACTTTGAGAGAGAACACAAGGCTGTTGATTCTAAAAACAATCTACACTCGAAACCCATGTTTTGATAAACAAAGATCATATTTTGATAAATTCCAAAGAACACATTTCTGTTTATCAATTGGCTAGCTGCTATGAACAGAAAATAATCATTTCCCTATTGGAGATTCAACCCATAATAAGAGCCAGTAAGATTCAATTTGACTAAACAAGGGACACAAAAATTGAAGAAATTTCACACCTCTAAGAGGAGAGGAAAACTCACCTTTTACAAAGTCGGCGATGATGGATGGTGAAGGTGAAGGAGAAGGAAACCGGCAACTATCTAGGGTTTTTTTCGAGGTTCGGTGAAAGTGATTGAACGGGATGGTCAATATAACACAGAAAGATGGAGAAGGGGAGGTTGGAAGAAGAAATTAGAAGTAGGGTTTGGGCAAGGAGGACATTGGTGGAATAAACGCGGATTAGAGATTTGATAGTGCTGAAACCATGGTGGATCCATGAGTTCTGGCGATGGGAGGTGGAAGAGACTCTCCGGGCACTGAATTCGGCGATGGGAGGTGGAAGAGAGTGTTCAAAGCTTGTTGAGTTAGAGAGAGTTTTTTCTTCTGAATGGGAAAGTGTCGTAGAAAAAAAATTGAAATATATCAAAACAAGAGAGGAAACGAAATGTTAAGAAGCTATTTCTCATAATTTTTTTAAGTATTGGTGCCCATATATTTCGTAGCAGAAATTGGCTCCAAAACACAATTTTTATTTTCTGTTTAGCGAAATAATGAAACAGCGTTGATCTAATGCCGTAATACAGTAACCCGCCCCAAGATATCCTCTACAACAGCACTTAGAAAATTCATGCTATCCTAATCTACTGTTAATACTCATATTTCTTGTAATGCAACCTGATTAGAATTACTAAACTATAGAAAAATAAAATCCAAACACAAAAAAAATTAAAGGAATTTATGTTCATCACGGAAACTTCATTTCCAACGTTCAGGTTTTAAAAAAGGAAAAGTATAAGAGACAAGTAGTAACAAAAATCAATATTTATTGGAGCAGAGCTTAAAGACTGGAGTTATGGCGTTTTCCCAAAGTAGCTCCAACACAAGAGTGTTGTTAGCCCTGAAGTTTTTGCCTTGAGGAATTCTCTCAATCCACCAGGTAAATACAATCACCGCATCCTATTTTCAATCAACATCAGCAGTTTGACAGACCATTTCACACCACCCTCACTCACCATATATATAGTCTTGCTTGCAGCCTTTTTTCTACTTCATTGGCTTTGATGAACGACTGGGGAAGAAACTCTACAATCAAATTCAGGATTGTGTTAAACAATACAAAAATCACAAACCATCGATAACCAAAGGTGATTTCTAAAAATTTAGAAAACATTAAAATGTTAAAATATTACTAGTCTTAAAATGATTCTGAATCCGAATATTCATTATAATGATCATTTATATCATCTTCAGACACATATTCATCATTTGGATTGATCATCGATGTTGGATCATACTCTGAAGCATCATAGACTGCATGTGCTTCGACTCATACAATATCAGTTGTTGGTATAACATGCTCCGCAATGTCACTTTGTATTGCAAACTGAGAAACTTCTTGAGTTTCAAAAAATCCTCTCGGCATAACCTTCGTTGTAGCCCAACATTCTTCTCTAGTTGGTCGTACTCGCAAATAAGGAATGTAACACATTTGATCACATTGCTCTGGTAAGATGAATGGATCGTACTTGTCATAATGCATCTTTGGGAACACATCAACAATACATGATGGATGTCTTCATATTCCTCGAGTGGTATTGAACCATTGATATTTGAAAACCATGGATTTTAGGCAAACTACACCGTTTCTATCATGAATATCTCATTAATCAGTCCAAAATACTCGGTTTCAGCAGTTCACTGGACAAAAACACCTTAGTTTATCGTCTTTCGATTTTTCCCATTGTTTTGTGTATGATAATGGTATCCCCTCAAATAATACATATGCTATGACTTGATTTGATGCTTCAGACCTAGTACAAAATCTAGTACCCACAATGGAAAATCATATGACGCGCTAGCAACATTAATCTGTAAATTTAGTTCAAATTTAGTATATGGCATATATAACACATATATAACTAATATGAATATAAAATTTAGTACTTAAGTACTCTATGTACCACGTTGCAAATTTTTCATCTTTCACTATCGTCATTGCGTCTGAAGTAATGTTTGGATGGCTCCGCCTTATATATTCTTCAAACATCTTGCGTATAAGTTATTTATGTATTATACATCTAGAGATACAGGGGTAAATGTTCCATCATATCAAAGAACGACGGTGGGAAGATTTTTTCGAGATTGCAAAGCCGCATAGCTATATTTCCTTTTAGTGTGACAACATCTTCTTTTCTTAGGATTTTGGTAGATATGTCTCGGAAGAATATTGCAATATCTAGATAAATCATCAAGTAATCATTAAACTCAAAACTAATAGTAAAATGATACATTAATTTTAAATATATGATACGTGAAATTGCCGCATGCACATTTTTCGGGAGTAGTTCCGCGAATTCAATTGGAAGAAGTCGTTGCATGATGACATGACAATAATGACTTTTTAAACCTGAATTTTTTCCATTCTCCACATTAACACGATGTGAAAACTTTAAAACATACCCATCTGGAACACTTAATAAACAAAATACGGAAAACGCGATTTACAAACATTTCGTGGCTATACTAGCCACGAATAGACACAAACCTATATGTGGCAATATCCATGAATAGACACAAACCTATACTAGCGACAAATAGCCACAAATTCATTTCGTAGCTAGGTAGACACAAACATTTCATGGCTATTCGTAGCTATATTTTCCACGAATGATTTTGTTGTTATTTGGCTATATTTTCCACGAATAGCCACAACAATATTTGTGGACAATTTGCCACGAACGTTTTGTGGCTAACCGTGGAAATATCTTTCCACAAACATTTCTTGGCTATTCATGGACAATATTACCATGAAAAACCACGAAATGTTTTGTGGACAATTTGCCACAAAATGCTTTTGTGGCTATTCGTGGAAACCTTCTTCCACGAATATTGTGGCAATTCGTGGAAAATATAGCCACAAATAGACACAAAGTTTATTTTGTGGCTATTCATGGCTGATTTTACATAGACACAAAAAATTTGTGGCTAGTTCATGGCTAATGCACAGTTTTCTTGTATAGGTTCCCACGTACCTCAGCTATAAGCTTCTTCATCTTTCGAATCTTTACCTCTATGGATGTCCTCATTTTCGAGTATAGTTAGTCTCCCACCTAAAACTTTAAATTTCTCTTGCGATTATCTACATAACTCTTCTAACAATCTTGGACTTTCATTGGCCGCCTTTTGAGAATTTCCATTTGCTCTACCGTTTTATGAACCATTGTTGGTTCTAAGCCTATGTGTTCCCTCTCTTCTGGGCACCATAGTTGTGTACGATATGGCCGACCATAAAGAGCCTCATTATTGATATGCGTAAGCAAAACCTTAACATTTCCTTGAGCTTGCTGAACCCTCCAAGTAAAACTGCCTGATAAAATGCCTCAATACCAATCGTCTGTTCTCATGTAGTAACTGCACATAATCCAAGACTATAAAGCATCACAGTCTACTCATGATCCTCCATGGTCTCTAATATGTCGCTAATGTGATCACTAAGGCATCTACCACCTGATTGGCCTTACCTGAATGATGAGTGATCTCCAAATTATAATCTACAAACAACTCAATCCATCTGCGTTGCAACCCTATACAACCATAAAAACAAAACCAAATCTTATGTAGAGAAAACTATGCTGGCCCTTACTCGCGTGAAAAAAAAAATTGTCCACGAAACGGTGAGACTGCTAGTTGCCCACTTGGTTCCCAACCAAAACACGAATTCTCCTTCTCCTTAGTACCATGCTAACAATAACCTTGAAAACGCAGCATAAAGATCACTTACCACCACCCATGTTTATTAGGGTCGGTTACTCACTTGATGAGTGGTTTAAATTTTTAGTGTTCATTACCTAGAAAAAGTCCATTGCCACTTTCCATTCCCAGCTTGATTGAAACGAAATATAATATATGTGAAGGATTATAGTGTTATTCAAGGTTCAATTCCCAAATTGCAACCTAGCACATAATCTTAAACAGATCTAGGTTCTTGTAACTGAATCATAAACACAAACCTGGACATTACCTTTTGCAGCGGAATGATTGTAATGTCGAGATCAACGAACAGATGAGAATCGGCTCCTCCTCAAGTATCCACACTCTTACAAGCAAGGGACGGCTGCTAGACCAAAGATGTGGAAAATCAGAGAGAGAGATAAGAGAGAGAGAGGCTCGCGGCCACAAGGAGAAAATCGCAGAAGCTTAGCTTCCTTAGGGTTTTCTGATTCTCTTATATCTCATTAATGGGCCCAAGTCATTAGACTAATGGCTCATTAATCTTTTGGGCCCAAAACACAAATCAGACAAAAAGCCTGTATTTTGTCTGGCCCAAAACTCTGATCCAATACAGTAAATGCCATTGCATCTTACCGTATTATTTCCATTTAACTTTCCCGTTAGCTATGGTGTGT
This sequence comes from Orychophragmus violaceus, assembly GCA_030180135.1. Lineage (NCBI taxonomy): Eukaryota > Viridiplantae > Streptophyta > Magnoliopsida > Brassicales > Brassicaceae > Orychophragmus > Orychophragmus violaceus. The sequence continues at coordinate 66,268,013 of CM058230.1, read as the reverse complement.
GACCCTTCAGGATCATATAATACTGGCAATAAGTCCTAAACTTATAGATCATGAGCGGACTCTAGCAAGCCATCATGATCACCCAGTATTTATGACTTATGTCTGATCTCGACACTTATCATACTTTCTAGAGATAGTACGGTAGATTTCAGCACATTCCCAACAATCTCCCACTTGTACTGGAATTCTACAAAGGACATTCCCAACAATCTTCCGATTGTACTGGAATCCTACATTCCCTAGTCCTTTTGTCTCAATATCTCGATCTGGCATAAGGCAAGATGCGTGTCACCCTTATATAGCCAGACCATGTTTATCGGACCAGATTTGATAATGACAATTCAAACGACTTGGGCAAGTCCGTTTGGGAATGGCCATTCTCTTACCAGCTATCAAATCTCCGATTGGCCTAGAGATATTACCTCCGTTAAACGGCAGGGACAAATCCCATCTTGTTCCATCACTATGAACTACACACTTTATAATACACCCAACCAAGGTCCTTATAGCTCCCAGTTACGAAACAGCGTTAGACAATGATCAAAGCGCATTACTCCATGTGCAGCCACATGCATGCGAACTCAGGTCTAAGGACTATACTCTATAGTCATATATGAGAACTTCTTATGACACATATATTAATATCTTGCAGAGTTCTCATCAGCGGGCCATGTCCGGTCATATGCTCCCCTACATATACCTATGTGTCGACTTTGATGCCGCGCATCTATGACCCCTCGAAACTTGGTCATAAGTCTCAACACAATCTAGTCTCAACAAGTTGTTGGTGTTCCAATTTCAACAACCTTCGACTATGGACACTATGGTTTATGTCACTTCTTTAAATATGGGGTTTCAGGATCAAGTCTACTCATGTACTTCGACGGCCCATATATAGTGACATGAATCATTTTGGAACGATTATTTATATCACAGTTAAAATAATCCAGAAATCATTAGATTTCATAAACATAAAATATTATGTTTACATGAACCTTTCAAAACAACTAAGTAAAGCCCTTTACAAACTCCCACTGAAATTAAGACTACATCTTAATTTCACTCATCCTACAGCTACAGTCCGCGACTCGTGCTTAGGCATAAGGAGTGGCTTCGTTAATAGATTAGCAACGTTCTCATTCGATGAAACTTGCTTATCTACTTAACACCTCTGTCATTTATCTCACGGAATAGGTTATACCTACCCTCAAGGTGTTTGGACCTCTGATGTGCAGCTAGCCTCATCTATGCTGTGAATCACATCAAGTTCAGTGATGAACTATTCTATCCAAACATCCTCTTTCGCCGCTTCTCAAGCTGCGAAATGTTCAGCTTAAGTCATGGAGTCAGCAACAGTGCCTTGCACCGCCAGTTAGACACAAGATATAGCCGGACTGTGACCAGGAATTATCTTTGTCTATTGGAAACTTGCCTTTCAGACTCTATCGACTTGTAGCACCTCACTTTCTCCGTAAATCAAGAACTTATCCTTAGTATTCCTCAAATACTTTAGGATATTCTTTACGGCAATCCAGTGATTCTTTGCTGGATTTGACTGGTCTTCACTTGTCTTGCTTAACATTAAAGCAACATCAAAACAAGTACGTGTCATGGCATACATGATAGATCCAATTGCCGTCGCATATGGAATCCTATCCATGCATTCAAGCTCAGCAGTTATCGTAGGACACTGTATCTTGCTTAACGTAATGCCATGTGACATTGGCATAAAACCCTTCTTGGATTGCTGATTACGTGTAGGACTTTGTCAATTTAAGAATCCTGACTTTGTCCTACCAGCTCTTTTGGATCTATATCTTTAGATCCAAAATCCAAGAACTACGTGGCTTTATCCATGTCATTCATTAAACCAACTCCCAAGCCAGTCCTTTACCGACTGCAGCATTGGAACGTTATTTTTTTTTTTTTTTTTTTTTTTTTTTTTTTTTGAGAATCAGTATGTCATCGACATACACTATGAGAAATGCAATATTGCTCCCACTTATCTTTTAGTAAACGCACAGTTCCACTTCGTTCCTGTTCAAGTCAAAACATTGACTACTTTAACAGAACGAAGATTCCAACTCCGATATGTTTGCTTCCATCCATGAATGGATCGATGAAGCCAACTTACACAAAATGTAATTTTTCGGAGTCCGGGCTCACTTTCGCTTCTTTGAATTTCGCAGATTCGTCGCTTAACAGACTCCTGTATTTCTCGAATTTCTTCGAGTTGTACTTTTACTCCCACTGTTCTTCTTGGAAAGTAACTTCCCTTCTTAGAAAACAGAATGGACGTAAAAGTAACAAGCCTTGGTTTCCCTAGGACAACCAGCGAAGTAGCACAACTACAAATACTCAGTAAAGACGAATTTGGATCGATTCCAATCCACATTTACGTGGTGTCTTTCAACTGATATTGGTGGAACTTTTTCAGTGTAAACTTAGATATTTATAGAGCGTTATTCTTAGAGAATATCATGGAAGATTCGTATGACTCATCTTTAATCATTTCTAATAAGATCTGATTCTTTCTCACAGAAACACCTCCAGGTTTTCAGGAGAAATGAGCTGTGAAACGATTTCACACTCATTCAGATGATCACACAGTCAATGACTTAAGTATTATCACTCGTGATCTAATCCAGAGTTTTAATACTTCTGTCATTCAGATTCTATACTTCATTCTGGAACTCTTTCGACCATGTCAAAGAATTCCGACTTGTGTCTCATCAAATGAACACAGTCACACTCACTGAAGTAATCAGTAGGGACAATGAAGTACAGGAAATTTTCTCTGGCATTCCTGCTCATCGGACCACATACATGAGTATGTTCAATCTCCAATAAGCCTTTGGGCCTTTCTCTAGCTCGGCTAAGATGGGCCCTTTTGTCTTTTGGTCTAGTAAGCAGAATTCAAGTCTCATAAGACATCCATTCAAATGAGCCCAAAAGTCCATAACTATGGGGTTTCTGAATCTGACTTACTCGATGTGACCAAAACATTTATGCCAAGAAAAATCAGGTTTAACTCATCAGATTTAAACCAATTGCGGTATTTATGTTACATTTAGGCACTCTTTGGTTTAAGACATAAAACCCATTCCTTGAATAGGGTGCTACAATTAATATTTCATTAAGATCAAAAGAACAAACTAGTCTTTTATCAAAATGAAAAATCATTCAAATTCTTACAAGAAAATGAAAGACAACTCTGCTTAAAGCAGGTACATTGTAGCAATTACTTAATAAAACCAAGCCTCAAAGGGATCTATAAGTGAAAACCCTACGGCTGAGGCAGCATCCCAAGCTCCTTCCAGACACGCAGTTTCACTTGCCCTTCCTTCAAAGTTCTACTGTTGCCCAGGCTCTGCATATTATAACAAATATCAGTGCCACAACCAGTATCCAATACCTATAAGGTATAACTTGAAGTAATAACATGAATACCTGAGGAAGTAGTCTCATACATCAACTTTAACTCCTCATAATCTTCCATGAATTTAATGCAATCTCTCTTCCAATGCCCAGTCTCTTTACAGTAGCAGCACTTACCAACGTAAGAGGTATCTGACTCGGGCTCAGAAGACACTCGCTTGCCATGATTCAAAATCTGGACAACTTTGTCTTCACCCTTGTCAGCTTTAGGTTTGGTAAACCTACCCTTCTCCTTCATGAGATTGTACAGGGTGCTCTTCACGTTTGGCTCAACTGTTTTGAGCATGTCATGCAGTTCAGTCAACGTCTTCGTTAAGCCTTTCTTGATATAGTCCCTTACGAACTCATCATAGCTTGACGGCAGTGACTGCAGAATGATATCAGTTGACAATTCTTGGCTAACTGGATAATCCAGTTTCCTCAGGTTATCAATGTAACCCATCATTTTACTGATATGAGGACTTACTGGATGATCCATCGGTAGCTTGCAGCTAGTGAGAGATTTAACCAACTGGTATCTCTCCACTCTTACCTGCTCCTGAAATTTCAATTTCAGGCTGCTGATCATCTCTATTGGCGACTCCATGTTCTCATATTGCTTCCGCAAATCTGAGTCCATGGTAGCCAATATCAGACCACGCACATCTACCACATCATTATAATGCTTATTCCAAGCATTATATACTGCATGAGAGGCATTGGACCCGATCCTCACGGGGAGAGCTCTTTCAAGGACATAGTCCTTTCTCTCCTGCCTGAGAACTAGTCTCAGGTTCCGCGACCAAGTCAATAAATTTGATCCGTTCAGTTTGTCCATCTCAAGGACATACCGGATCGAGAAAGTGTTTTGATTGTTTGCGCTCGTCATAGCTGAAATTTAGAGATAAATAGAGTTTTAGTTATTTAGTTCATAAAAGAGTAATCTTAACAACTTATAAGAAAACTCGCATTGTATTCAAAATTTCTTTGTTTAACCTCATAAGAATACAATGATTCCGAGACCCATGTTCAGCTAAATCCAAAGTGGGCCACTGGCCGTCACCCGGAATTAGCTTTACTTGGTAAGCATACACACAGCTAGTTATATCTCATATAACTCTCGGTTGTGAATTGGACCCGAGGCCCAAATTCACCAGATGTCTCAAGACCCGGGACTCCCGATGGCCCAGTCAAGGAAACCAATCTCTTACAGCCAAATAATCACTAAAGTCTGGGACTCCTAATGAAATTAGTGACTATATACTACTTTACTTACGCGAAAATAGACACCTCACACTGTAAGCCATATCTGTAATCAAATAAGCGTTAAGTAGCTGACAAGATTGGAAAGACATCCAAGCTTGATATTGTTTTTGAGGATTTTAAGTTTTATTTCCAAAAATAGAAGATTACTATTTTGGGAAACTTTCTTATTTTAGAAACTTTCTAAATATAGTAACTTACTAAAAATAGAAATTTCTAATTTAATATTTTATAAATATTTTGGGTTGGGTCACAAATTATAGGCCCAATTCTTGGCCCAAGACCATATAATTCAAGCTGGCCCAATAATTTGATATAACCGATCCGGTTTATTAATTCTGGTCCAAGACCAAATTAACTATCAAAACCATCGGTTATTTACTAAACCAGACCAGCTCTAAATTATTTGGTCCAACCAAATCAAACTTAGACCAGCCTTCGGTTTAGGTTAAAATTCAATTTTGAATTTAAATCCGGTTTAACTAGAAATTAAATAATACCAAGTATTAAATTATTTCCAGCAAACCGCGATTTGGGTTAACCACTTAAAGACAAAATCGATTTTAAAAAAAAAATCATGATCTTTAAAACGAATCGTATCATAACAATGAAGAATCACTTAATTCAATAATAGATTTTGACTTTTCCAAAATCGTTTCATTACTTGAATCAAATCGATTCACACATCAAAAGCAAACACGTTTTTGTCCTCATTCCAATTTAATAATGGATTCAAGCTATCAAGACACTCATATAAGACAAAAACAAGTTTTGACTTTTCCAATACATATATCTAACTCAATTTAATAACTGAAGACAAAAAACGTATTCGACATTCACTCATCATCACGATTCAATTATCAACACAGCATGATCAAATAATATCAACATAGCATCGACTCATTTAATAAAAGCGATCGCATCATTAGGGTTTGATAATTAGCAGATACATGCCGAGACCAAAAACAAACGATTAGGGCATTAAGGTTTTAATCAATTTTAGCATAATTGATTCTCTAACACATTAAACAGCCCTATGATCCAAATTACAAGAAACCTAATAACCTTGCTCTGATACCACTGAAGGATTATGGTGTTTTTGTAAAGGTTCAATTCCCAAATTACAACCTAACACATAATCTTAAACAGATCTAGGTTCTTGCAAAACGAATCATAAAACAAACCTGATCATTACCTATCAGATTGCAGCGGATTAGAGATGGTAATGATGAGATCAGCTAGAACAGATGGTAACACCTATTCCTCCTTAAGTATCCACACTCTTACAAGCAAGGGACGGCTGCTAGACCAAAGATGTGGAAAATCAGAGAGAGAGATAAGAGAGAGAGAGGCTCGCGGCCACAAGGAGAAAATCGCAGAAGCTTAGCTTCCTTAGGGTTTTCTGATTCTCTTATATCTCATTAATGGGTCCAAGTCATTAGACTAATGGCTCATTAATCTTTTGGGCCCAAAACACAAATCAGACAAAAAGCCTGTATTTTGTCTGGCCCAAAACTCTGATCCAATACAGTAAATGCCATTGCATCTTACCGTATTATTTCCATTTAACTTTCCCGTTAGCTATGGTGTGTGACCCTTCGGGATCATATAATACTGGCAATAAGTCCTAAACTTATAGATCATGAGCGGACTCTAGCAAGCCATCATGATCACCCAGTATTTATGACTTATGTCTGATCTCGACACTTATCATACTTTCTAGAGATAGTACGGTAGATTTCAGGACATTCCCAACAATATGCCCTTGAGAATGGTTGACACTCACACTTAGCAATATAAACACAGAGAAAAACATGTGTCATATCTGCTACCTACAAATTTTTTGAACTCATCATTCGAGTGGTTCTAAACTTGAATGAGATGTTCCACTTCCAAATTAATTCTCTATAACGGTTCTCTATTTTCGTTCCAAGGTGGATCTTCCACTTCCAACTGGATTCCCCTTAACGATTTTTCATTACGTATCATTACGGCGATGACTGTCGCACAAGCTAACATCCTTACCTTATCTCATACTGAAAGAAGATGCTAGCCATTTCCATTATGGCTTCTTAACATGTGGTGACTTAGGTACAGGTCTGATAAAGATCAAGAAGCCAAGGGCAGAAGGAGTCTTGAAAGAGAGACCAAAACCGAGCCATGTTTCCACACATGAGCCACAAGCAAACCAAAGCCTTGAAGTATATCATGCTTCAACCAAACATGAGGTTATTTCTGAACTTGGAATGAGTATTCTTGATTATCAATCCACTGGTATGATGCACTTGTTTCTTGAGTCAAGTGTTGAGATAGGAATTAGACCTAAAGATAAGGCCAAATGGAAAATCAAGGAGAAACCACCAGATCCAACATTCAGACCTCTTATCATGATATCCGAGTTGAATCAAAACACTAACAGTGTGCATCATGTAAGTAATTCTTATAATCAGTTTGTTCTTGATAGCTCCATGAACTTGTCAAATAAGGAATCAATGTTCTGTCACGCGAAGAGCAAAGTTATTTTGTCATAAGTATTTTGAGAGCAAGTTTATCTCATCATGAGAAACCCATAATCCACTTGTCTCTTTGCCAAAGTGTTGAGAACATTTCAGGTCTTAAGGAGAGCAGGAGCAAGATCAGCAAAGGAAACGTCACACCAGCTCAAAGAGGAGGAGCCTTGCTATCCTATTTGCTCAAAGAAGAGCCACCGGATGCGCCACAACTCAACCGGAATCAAAATGATTCCCAAGGTAATCTTCTAAACCCTCATTCACTTCACTGGACTAACTTGACTTATCTATGAGCAGGTTATCAAGTTTTGAGGTCAAAACTTCTTGGAGAGGGAGGGTATGATGAGGTCATCAGAACAAGACAAAACCAGGCGCTGACTTACTCAATCACTAACTCAACCAGTACGTCAAGCAGCGCAAATAAGTCAAGAGAAATAAAATCCACGATGAGTTCTGATCCAACACAAGGCATAGAACTGATTAAACATCCAACAATCAATCCTAAGAAGACATATGACCCAGGAGGAATCATAACACATGGAGAAGAGATTATGGAGCCGAGAAGATCTAACAAGGCATATGAGCTTATCTTAGCTCAAGTGGAGACCAAGGTCAAGACATCTAGCTCAGCTCATCATCAGCATGCCACTAAGGAGAGTCATCCCCAAAAGATGACACAAGAAGAAGATACCGAAAAGGAGCCACCCATATGTAGCATCACAACTAGCTCAGCGGCTAACATCACGACTAGCTCAGCAGACTTGCCATATATGGAAGCATTCACATTTGGAAGGTCAATTCAGCACCAAACGTTTACCTATCAAAACTACAGTGTATTGAGCTCCTTTCCATCAAGTCTAGACGTCCCCAGCTGCACAAGACCACACAAGATTCTCCATAACTTCAACAAGTCATACTTACCATTTTTGGAGAAGAAAGAGATCAAACACCAACAACTTCTTTCCAAGAATGCAAGCTGCGAATTATTTTTCAATCAAGCTGTTCCAAGGATCCTCACTTATCCTCTAAATCCATCCAGATACAAAGAAATCATCAAGAGCATGGATCCTTACCAAAATCAGCCTAACAGCTAGTTTCCTTTAAATTTGCGATTTCTTGTTCAAGGTCAATATGACCGTTAGTCATGAGTCCTATAAAGTCTCATTTTATTATTCATTTGTAAATCACCCCTTTTTATCGATCAATCAAAGTATTATTCAGTTCTTCTTCTTGAGAGAAAAAATACTTCCGATTCTAAGCTTTCTTGTGAGTCATATCAAGCGACCTTAGATCAGTCTTATCACAAGATCAATCATCTCTTGCGTGGCGACATTCATTCCATTCTATCTTCCACTTAATCATCTCAACGTCCTTCTTAAGGAGTCTAGAGACCCACGGTTGGACCCATCTCACCACAACTCCACTCACGATCTAGAATAGAGCGACCTCAATCCCTGTTCTACATCAATCACGCTTCCATCTTGCATCATCTGGTATCAGAGCCGAAAGGTTCTAAAATCAGGTGTATCCTATCCTTTACCTTTTGGTTATTGCATTTATATTTCTGTTTTCATTGCATCTTTGAAACAAAAACCCATAAAAATTGTTTTCGTTCTGCATCTTCAAATCTTAAAAAAAAAAAAATCCTTTGTTTTGCATTTTGATTCATCTATTTCTCTGATTTTGTTTACATATTTAAAAGAAAACCATAAAAAGTTTGTTTTTGTGTTTCTTTTGAATTCTATTTATGTGTTCTTAGTTTGTTTCAAAAAGTTTAAAAAGAAAAAGAAATTTTTTTTTGTTATTTGATTCGATTTCTTAAACCAAAAGCAAAAAATAAAGGTGTTATTTCCATATTTGTTCTTGTGTAATTTCGAGAAAAAAAAAGTATTGTTTCCTTTTGTGTTTTATTTCCATTCAAATTTTGAATCAAGCAAAAGGCTCATTTTCATATTTTTAGAAGTCATACAATCTATCTTGTTTCCTGTTTTGAAGGGATTTAAACCGAGATTCCTAAAAACTATTTTTTTCTAAGTTTCCTAAACTCCTTTAAACCGAGTTTAACGTGAAACCAGTAGCCTTCTGATTTCTTGAAGAGGATTCACAAGTATCAAACCATGATCATTCCAAGTTCAGTCTTTAGGGTGATTCCAAAGTCTGAACTTGAGGGTGTTATAATATCAAGAGGCATCCATGAGGAAGCTCTGAATATCAAGTTTGGATTGAGATAATGAGAGAAGAATGAGGAGAGAAGCTTAAGACCCAATTAGGGTTCTTAAGTCTCTAGAGAGAGAAAACTAGGGTTTGTGGTTATAAGAAGAGAAGAAAACGATTCTATCTCAAGAGAATGAACACTTAAGCTATATGAAAATGTCTCCAAGAGCTTAACATCTCATCAAAAGAGTTTACTCATGAGAATGGATCCAAATCAGTAATTAGCTAAGAGATGTTCTAAAGAAGAAAAGAGTGTAAGAGCTTTAATGAAACCGCAACATCTCACACTTGGATTAGTTATGGAAGAACTATCCAAGTGTGGTTTTGGACTACCTTTAGCAGCCAAACCTTAGCTCTTACATGAGTCTACATTGTGTCTTATTGTAGAACACAATGAGAAAGGAAAAACAGAACCTCAAAGAGAAGGGAGAAGAAGAAAGACTTTGTTTGTAACAATATGTCTTGAATTGTATTGTGAATTAGCAAATGTTTACAATGGCGTGGGAGGCCTTTATATAGGCATACAATTAGGTTAAACACTAATAAACAAAGACATTAAATCATAGCCATTGATTCTTTAGGAGGGAAACCCGAATTCAAATAGATGGCTGGATCTTCTTCACTCCTTTTTGGTTTCTAGTGAGTTCAGACTTGAAAGTGACCTCTCCTCTCTCTTATTTGGCGTGTTGCAGGTCTAGAGAGAGAGAACACACTCCCAAATGGTGAAAGTGACTGGTCTTCGCTTGGCTCAGACCTTAACTCCCCATGTGACTCCTTCTTGATCACACTCTTGCACATTCTGAACTTGATCAATGTATGATTCTGCCCCACTTTTGCACATTGATTCCAACATCTTCTTATGATCTTTTGGCCCTGATTTTGCACAGCCTTGTTTGTGCCCTAACTTTTCACATTGCTTTGCTTTCTTGTTCATGGGATGAGGTTCGGCTTCTTCAGCCTCTCCTCCTCCTTTCCATCATCCTCTCTAATACTCCCCCGCAAGCTTGGTCGTCGGGACTCCAAAAGACCAAAGGGAGAAGAGGACCAAAGTCCAAGCTTGGAGTTGTGGAACTACCTCATTAAAAACCTCCTTAAGTAAAACCTCTTGGGATAAAACCTTAAGGAGGACAAAAAGAGTATAGTCCACATACTCAAGATGTAACTTGGCCTTGGCATATGAACATCTAGACTCACGGCAACTCCTTTCCCAAACTCTTTCTTTCTTTAGCATTCCTTGAGTTGATTTCTCTTGATATGAACTTCTTGCTCTTGTTGTGTCTTTTGAAAATTTGGACTCCATAAGGCTCCGGCCTTTAACCCAACTTCCATCATCCTTCTCTTCTTGGAAGAACTTCAAGTTGGTCTCATCTTCCTCTTGGAAAGACTTCAAGGCTTGCGGATGCTCCTCATAGCTCCTTCACTTCCTAATGCTCCTTAAGCATGCCTTTCTCTTCTCCTTATAAACCTTCAACACAAAGGTTTAAAGGAAACTTGTTAAAGCATTATGCATTGGCATCTAAGACATTAGCAATGAATAAAACCTTTATGTTTGAAACGTTTTAGAGAATTGATTGTAAAACGTTTTTACTTTGAAACACATGATCACAACAAGATACAAAGGGAAAACAAGTCTAAAAACGTTTTGAGAATAAGGTTTAAAACATTTTTGAGTTTGAAAAACATGATCATAATCAAGAGAACATAAGAGTTTGAACTTCCATATGTTGCAAAACGTTTTGAGAATTTATTGAAAACGTTTGAACACTTCAACCAAGATCAAAACACAATCAAGTCTTTAGGAAAGCTAATGATAATGAAATGAGAGGGTTTTAGAAGTAGTCTGATCATAGTTCTTTGAGTTCCGGATTGGATTTGAACTTGAACTCCCCTGCACTCTTAACTAGTCCATGGTTTGAACCATGACTTCACCATTGTGCAATCTGTCTTTGCACATCTATCCTCAAACACACTTGCTCTTAGGCACATCTTCAAGCTCTCTAGCTCATCTTTGCGCCATTTGAAGCTTTGAAAAAGGTGTGTGTGTGGCTCATCAGCCATCATGAGGAACAAACTCAAGGCCTCCCTTCTTGAATGGACAGCTTGTGAACCACCATTCTTCTTTGGGAAGATCCTTGACCAATAAGCACATCCACAACTTGATGAATGCTCCATGAGGATTTCAGCTAATCCACAACTAAATGAGCTCACTGGTTTTGTTGGAGACTTCTTCAGCTCCTCAACCACACAACTCCAACAACATCAGCTTGAACCGCCACTTAGATCCTGCATTAGCTCCTTTTGTGACTGATCCTCACTGCCAACAGCTCTTCATTACTCCTAAGAACACCAAAAGCAAACACATAACAAGTCTCAAGCAACATAAGTCTGGCCAGAACCATGAGCTTGATTAAGTTTCTGTGAAGGAAAAGAATGGGCTCTTTAGGAGTGAACTTTGAGAGAGAATAAGTACAGGAAATAAAAAAATGAAGAATGGAAGTATGGAGATGACACAAGCTAAGATTAAGAGTGTGTGCATCAGAGTATGAGAGAGTATGATAGTATAGAGAGTATATGATTTTGGAAAACAAAACTCAGATTAAGAGAATGTGAACAAAAATCAGAAAATAGGAGAATGGGAGAATGAAAGGAAAACAAAAGTGTTTCAGGTTCAGTGACTAAGTTGTGCTTAGTTTAACTCAGAAACAAATTGTGTTTAAGGTTCAGGGACTGAGTGTTTTGCTCAGTTTAACTCATAAACAACCGGATGCAAGAGAACTAGAGAAGTCAAGAGTGAAAGAAGCAAAGATTTGCTCTTGCACTTCTCTGATTTTTTTTTTCCAACAAGAACTTGTTGCCTCCCAAAGATAATGGAGCAACAAGCAAGAACATAATCAATGGTTCAGGGACTGAGTGTTTTGCTCAGTTTGACTCATGAAAAAGAGAATGGAACCAACTGAACAGAAGCTTGGTCCATTTCAAAACATTGCGGAAGCAAGATGACAAAATCAGAGAGACAAGAGTGAAAGAAACAATGATGTGCTCTTGCTCTTCTCTGATTTTTAATCAACTACTTGTTAACTCTCATGGAAGGTATATAAACAAGTCTTAATGTACAGGAACCAAGTAGAATAAGAGCTTGGTCCATTAAAAACACTGCGGAAGCAAAAGAGTAAACAAGACAGATTTTGCTCTATATCTTGAAGCAATTTTGAGCCAAGAACTTGTGGCTCTGATACCATGTTAGAATATCAAGAGGCATCCATGAGGAAGCTCTGAATATCAAGTTTGGATTGAGAGAATGAGAGAAGAATGAGGAGAGAAGCTTAAGACCCGATTAGGGTTCTTAAGTCTCTAGAGAGAGAAAACTAGGGTTTGCGGTTATAAGAAGGGAAGAAAACGATTCTATCTCAAGAGAATGAACACTTAAGCTATATGAAAATGTCTCCAAGAGCTTAACTTCTCATCAAAAGAGTTTACTCATGAGAATGGAGCCAAATCAGTAATTAGCTAAGAGATGTTCTAAAGAAGAAAAGAGTGTAAGAGCTTTAATGAAACCACAACATCTCACACTTGGATTAGTTATGGAAGAACTATCCAAGTTTGGTTTTGGACTGCGTTTAGCAGCCAAACCTTAGCTCTTACATGAGTCTACATTGTGTCTTATTGAAGAACACAATGAGAAAGGAAAAACAGAACCGCAAAGAGAAGGGAGAAGAAGAAAGACTTTGTTTGTAACAATATGTCTTGAATTGTATTGTGAATTAGCATATGTTTATGTCGTGGGAGGCCTTTATATAGGCATACAATTAGGTTAAACACTCATAAACAAAGACATTAAATCATAGCCATTGATTCTTTAGGAGGGAAACCCGAATTCAAATGGATGGCTGGATCTTCTATTGATTTGAAGAATAAAGAAGCATCAAAGAAGTGTTACACAAGTTAGAGAAAGAGAAACAGCCGAATTCAAATGGATGGCTGGATCTTCTACAAGCTCCTGAACCTATTCTGTCTTCCGCATTACTCACTTATTCTCTCTTGTTCTTTGTTCACTGCCGCATCTCTTTCTACCCGGTTCTTACCACTCTTGTTCTAAACTCTTTGAAGACTCTTTCTCTTGAAACTCCCTCTTTGCTCAGTCATGGAGAACTCAAGGGTAATCATTCCAGTGACTCTTAAAGGAGCCAACTACTTGGTGTGGGCTAGGATGGCCAAAAGTGCTCTCGGAGGGAGAGGCTTGTGGAAGCATGTCTTAAGCGACACTGCTCCAATGAAGATGATGAAAGATGAGCCCAAAGGTGAAGCTTCTAAAGAAGGAGCTGAAGCTGAGGCTAAGGCTGATGAAGAAGCTGTTGAAGAAGCAGCCCTTGAAGATGAAGAAGCATGGACTCAAGGAGACCAACATGTTCTGTCCATTCTTCAAAGCTCTCTTGAACCTTCTCTGTTGGAGGCTTACTCTTACTGAGAGAGCTCTAAGGATTTATGGGACACTCTTCAAAAGGTCTATGGCAACATGTATAACCTCAGTAGGGTGTTTGAAGTGAAGTTGGCCATCAACAACTCGAGCCAAGAAGATATGGAGTTCAAACAACATTTTGGGAAGTTTAGATCCTTGTGGGCAGAGTTGGAGATGCTGAGGCCACCAACAGTTGATCCACATGTTCTAAATGAGAGGAGGGAACAAGACAAGGTGTTTGCACTCTTGCTAACCCTCAATCCAGCTTACAATGGCTTGATCACACACATGTTAAGGGCAGAGACTCTTCCCAACTTAGATGAAGTGTGTGCACAAATTCAGAAGGAGCAAGGTTCTTTTGGGTTGTTTGGAAGGAAAGGTGAGCTTGCTACTGCTCACAAGGGTGCTTCCAAACCAGAGGAGAGGAGGATACCTGGTGTATGTGATCATTGCAAGAGAAAGGGGCATTTCAAGGACAAATGCTGGCTGCTTCATCCTCACCTCAAACCGGCCTTCAACAACAACAAGTTCAAGGACAAGAGAGCTCATTACTCAAGTGAATCAACCCTAGATCCTTCTGCTGGTGCTCCTGGTGCTTCTATCTCTTCAAACCGGTTTGGAAATGAATGTTGAGAGATGGTACCAACCTTTGCTCCTGCTCCTAATGTTGCGCCTCAGAATGAGTTGGTGAGGAGGTCTGATCTTGATGCACTCATGGTGCTTCTATCTCTTCAAGGAAGGTTCTGGTAATGTCTTTGGTAGTTCCTTTCATGCTCTAATCAATCACAAACCTTTAATAACTGATCATAAGCCATTGATAGTAGATTCAGGGGCTTCACATCACATGATTAGTGATTTAAACTTGATTAAAGATGTTAAACCTGCTCTAGGGAATGTTGTGATTGCTAATGGTGAAAGGATTCCAATTAAAGGCATAGGAAATGTTAGATTGTTTGATAGAGAATCAAAAGCCTTTTATATGCCTAGTTTTACATCAAACTTGTTAAGTGTTAAGAGAGTAGCTACTGATCATAAATGCAATGTTATCTTCAGTCCTAATGATGTGATTTTTCAGGATATTAAAACAAGTAAGTTGCTTGGAAAGGGTGTGACAAAGGATGAGTTATACATGCTTGAAGACACCAACCTTGCATCTGAATTATCTGCTTCTGTTTTTAGTTCTACTCTAGTTAATAATTCTGTTTGGCATGCTAGACTTGGTCACCCTCACTCTCGTGCCTTAGGTTTAATGTTGCCCTTTGTTTCTTTTAAGAATGATGATTGTGAAGCTTGTATCCTTGGAAAACATTACAAATAAGTCTTCCCTAGTTCTAAAACTGTTTATGCAAACTGCTTTGATCTTGTTCACTCTGATGTTTGGACTGCTCCATGTGTTTCTAGAGAGAATCATAAGTATTTTGTGACATTCATAGATGAGAAATCCAAATATACTTGGTTAACTTTGATTCAATCTAAAGATAGGGTGTTAGAAGCATTCACAAACTTTCAAACCTATGTATCTAACAATTTCAATGCCAAGATTAAGATATTTAGGTCCGATAATGGTGGGGAATACACAAGCAATACATTCAAACATCATCTTGCAAAACATGGGATCATTCACCAAACAAGCTGTCCATACACTCCACAACAGAATGGTGTGGCTGAGAGAAAGAATAGACACTTGATGGAGGTGGCCAGATCAATCATGTTTCATACAAATGTTCCCAAGAGGTTTTGGAGTGATGCTGTGATGTCTGCTTGCTATCTAATCAATAGGACACCCACCAAAGTCCTTCAAGATGCTTCACCATATCAGGTATTGAACAAAACCAAGCCTTTAATTCATCACTTACGTGTGTTTGGATGTTTGTGTTTTGTTTTAAAACCAGTAGGGCAGAGAGATAAGCTTGATCATAAGAGTGTTAAGGCAATGTTCATTGGGTATTCTACAAGCCAAAAAGGATACAAGTGCTATGTACCTGAAACTAGAAGGGTATTGGTCTCTAGAGATGTCAAGTTTGTGTATTCAAAGGGTTTCTATGAAGAGAAGAGTTGGGAGAACCTTAAGGACCTTCCTAATAATCCCTCTGACCGTGCCAACAACTTGAAGATCATCCTAGAGAGCCTCGGAATTACTCAGCCAAAGAGGAGAGAGGAGACTAAAGTAGACAAACCGGCTGAGGAGACTAACATTGTGGATGAGTCTACTCACCTTGATCATGGGGAGGGCAATGGAGAATCACAAGGAGAACCACAAGCTGATGGTTCTGCCACGCATGATCAAGGTGATGGAGAAGAGCTAGTTGGCCAACAAATGGAACCTGAAGTAGTAGTGCAACAACAAGAGGAACCTGAAGTTGTGCAAGAGGAACCTGAAGCTGTGCAACAACAACAGCCGGTTCAAGTACTTTGGAGAAGTACTAGAGAGAGAAAGGATCCATCTGAATGGAAGAAGACTAGGGTTTACTACAATAGCAATGCAGTAGCTCATCCAAGACAAGTTGTTTGCACACTTTCTCACTTCCCTACTGAGCACAAGGTCTTTATGGGTGCTCTTGATGCTGAATGGGTTCCTAAAACCTATGAAGAAGCTAAGGAGCATAAGAAGTGGACTGATGCAGTAGGAGATGAGATCAAGGCAATGGAAAACAACAACACTTGGTATGAGACAGAATTGCCAAGAAAGAAGAGGGCAGTGAGTTCTAAATGGGTGTTCACCATTAAATACAAGAGCAATGGAGAGATAGAGAGGTACAAAGCCAGATTGGTTGCAAGAGGTTTTACACAAACCTATGGAGAGGATTATAGAGACACCTTTGCACCAGTAGCTAAGCTTCATACAGTGAGAGTGATCCTATCTCTAGCAACAAACTTGGAATGGGATTTGTGGCAAATGGATGTCAAAAATGCACTCCTTCAAGGAGAGCTAGAAGATGAGGTTTATATGACTCCACCTCCTGGTCTTGAAGGCATGGTTACACAAGGAAAGGTGTTGAGGTTGAAGAAAGCAATATATGGTCTCAAACAATCTCCTAGAGCTTGGTACCACAAGCTAAGCACTACTCTCATGGAAAGGGGTTTTAGAAGATCAGAAGCTGATCATACCCTCTTCACTCAATCAAGCAAAAGAGGTATTGTTGTCATTCTTATTTATGTGGATGATATCATCATCTCAGGGAATGACAAGGTAGGAATTCAAGGTTGCAAAGATCATTTGAAATCAGTGTTTGATATTAAAGTCCTTGGAGAACTAAAGTACTTCCTAGGGATTTAAGTGTGCTGGTCTAAAGAAGGCCTCTTCTTATCACAAAGGAAGTACACTCTTGATTTATTGAGTGAAGCAAGTAAGCTCAATGGAAAGACAGCCAAGACACTTGAAGAAGGCTACAAAGTCACAAGAGAGGGGGGATTGCAAAGGAACCATTTGGAGACATCACTCTCTATAGGAGAATGGTTGGTAAGCTGATTTATCTTACTATCACAAGGCCTGATTTGTGTTTTGCAGTGAACCAAGTGAGCCAGCATATGCAAGCTCCAATGATGCATCATTGGAACATGGTGGACCGCATTCTAAGGTACCTCAATGGAGCTCCTGGCCAAGGGATATGGATGGGGTGCAATCAAAGCACATAGATTGTAGGATATTGTGATGTAGATTGGGCAGAAGATAGAGAGGATAGGAGGTCCACTTCAGGCTATTGTACATTCATTGGAGGCAACTTGTGACTTGGAAAACAAAGAAGCAGAAGGTGGTATCTTGTTCAAGTGCTGAGGCAGAGTATAGAGCAATGAGGAAGCTAACCAATGAGTTGACATGGCTGAAGGCTTTACTTGAAGATTTGGGCATTGATCAACCAACTCCAATCACAATGCATTGTGATAATCAAGCAGCAATACACATAGGTTCCAACTCAGTGTTTCATGAGAGAACAAAGCACATAGAGGTGGATTGTCACAAGGTGAGGCAGAAAGTTCAAGAAGGTGTGATCTTGCCTTGCTACACAAGAAGTTCAGATCAACTAGAAGAGATATTCACCAAGGCTGCTAGCTTGAAGGTTTGTGAGTTCATTCTTCCTAAGCTTGGACTCCTTGACCTCTATCAAGCTTGAAGAACCCTAGGCCGTAGAGCTTATACTCTTTTTCCCTTGATATAGTTTTTATCCCAAGTGGTTTTCCTATATCAAGGTTTTTAATGAGGTAAGTATCTACGGTTCCAAGCTTGATCACTCCATCTCCATGATCAAGCTTGAGGGGGAGTATTGATTTAAAGAATAAAGAAGCATCAAAGAAGTGTTACACAAGTTAGAGAAAGAGAAACAGCTGGTTAGGGTTTATGCAATGTTGGGAACTTTGGGGCATAAACAAACATGTGATCTAAGTTGGTAAATGATTTGTTTATGTCCCTAAGGTAGTACCAAGTTGTCTGGAACAAGGCAGAGGCGCAGCAGGACTGATCCCAAGGCTTGGACCACTTCCTCTCTCCTTGTAACAAGACTAGGTCATGTCGCTTTCACTTATAGCCGTTGGGCTTTGTTCTTGTCTTCTTCTATTTGTTTAATCTGTGTTAATGTTGTGTAGCCCTAGTTGTCTCTCTATTTATGTCTTGTAACACAGAAACATGAATATACACTTAAGGGAATTCATTTCCCAAGTTCTACACTCAATACTCTCTCTCGGCTACATACTCTCACTCTAGAAACCCTAGCGACTTCTCTCTTCTTCTCTTAGCTCTAAACTCTCTTATACTCACTCAATCTCTCCTAGACTCTTAATTCTAACATCTTCTTCACTCCTTTTTGGTTTCTAGTGAGTTCTGACTTGAAAGTGACCTCTCCTCTCTCTTATTTGGCGTGTTGCAGGTCTGGAGAGAGAGAGAACACACTCCCAAATGGTGAAAGTGACTGGTCTTCGCTTGGCTCAGACCTTAACTCCCCATGTGACTCCTTCTTGATCACACTCTTGCACATTCGGAACTTGATCAATGTATGAGAGGGGGAGTATTGATCATGATGAAGATCAATGTGTTAAAGATTATGCATTATCACAAAATGCACTAGTCTTGCACATTGTTGAAGTGCAAAGTTGGGGACTTCATGATATGATGAGAAGGCGCCAACTCTTAGTTTGAATGTTGGTCTCGGATCAAACAAGAGAAGAAGACCGTTGGGGTTTAAGGGTTTAAGAGAGTTTTGTCTTGTGAGGACCACAAAGTGGTCCACACTCTCTCTCTCTCCTCTGCCACGGTTCAGACTTCCTTGTCTCATTGTGCATTTGTCTCTTACTCATTTTAAGTTAAACACTTCTCATTGTATCCCATATAAAAGGGAATGTATCACCAAAATGAATAACAAGTTTTTGAGTCTTATTCTCTCTATCTCTCTTGCGCCTCCTTTCACTCTCAAGAACCCTGGTTTCATGATGCTCATTCTCTAAATCTATCATCCATTTCTTATTGCACAAGTACTCTAGAAAAGGAAAACACTTATTTCTTTGCCATTTCTTTATCATTTTCGAATTAGGTACTTTGTTTTATTTTGTTTACTTAGAACCATTGATACACTCTGTTTTACATTGGTTATACATAAGATAAATCATGGGAGAAAATGCAGCTATGGAAGATTCAGATGAAGAGAGTTTCTATCAACCAGAACTTGAAAGTCAATTGAGCCAAGAAGCAAGCTCAGCCTCATCTGATGGAGAATCTGATTATAAAGAACCTCCATGGCCAGAAGACTACTCTGGTTTTGAAGAAGAACCACATGAGGAGGAAATTGAACCAGACCCACCAGATTGCACCAGAAGCTATCTCAAAGAAGCATGGTACAAAGAAGAAGATTCATGGACGAAACAAGGCTCTCAATCTTCAGATTATGACGAGGCTGAGGATGAGGAGTACCACTACTACAGAACCTCACCAAGGAAGAAGGAGCATCACCAGACTTTGATGACCAATCAATCACAACCAACTAGCACAAAGAAGCCAGCCAACAAGAGGAAAGGAGCCCTAGTCTTCTTAGGAACTAGCAATGATCCTAAAGTATACTTGCAGTGGGAAAGCAACATGGAGAAGTGGTTACAAGACAACAAAATCAGAAAGGATCAGAAGCTAACACAAGCTGTCTCAGCATTCACAGGAAGAGCTAATGAATGGTGGACAAAAGAAAGCACTTCAATCATCTACAAGAGGCCAGTACTAGATTGGAGAGGTCTCAAGTCCAGAATGCATAAGGATTGTAGAGAAGCTTCTGGCTACAACCAAGAGAGTGAAGCCTATATCCAAAATGCAGACTGCTCCTAAGCACAAGTTTGTTTGCTATCCAAAGCCCAAAGATGTGTTCTCAAACACTTACACCTACCAAGCAGAAGCTAAGAAGGCTCTTCAAGCAAAACAAGATCAGGAATGGCAGAAGATCATGGATATGTTGCACCCAAAGAAACCAGAGAAGAAGCAGAGTCACAAACCTTCACCCAATGCAACCTGACCCATCTTTGATGCCTCACTCAAGCTTTTAAACCTGCCAACACAAGGTAAGTCTACTAATTGTAAGAGACTTAAAGATCAGACATGCTATAGATGTCGTAAGAGAGGACATTTTGCTGCAACCTTTCCATCTAAACAATTGTTGAAAGAAACATCACTAGGATATAAAATCCCGTTAGCTAAAACCAGTGATAGTTTAGCTCATTCATATTTGTTATTTCCCAATTCTAGTGTCATGCATTTGTCTTTGTCAAAAGGATTTAATACAGGGAAAGAAGAACTGAGCAGTAAAGAGCATGAGCAAACCAAATTCAGTAGGGAAGATCAAAGACAAGAGAAACATGTTTTGGTGATCAGGAAAGAAGATGAAGGTTTAATGACCACTAGCTCACAAGAGCAGAAGGTTCAAACCCTCATACAACCTATTGAAGATGAACATGTAAGTATAAGTATCATACAATCTGTTTTAAGTACTCCAAGAACAGATATAATGCACTTGTTCTTCCCAATGAGCATCTCTGCAGATATAAAGCACAAGGGAGAAGAGCATGTGAAGAGAAGTTCAGAAACAACCCTTACACTAAGTGATCAGACTGATCAAGGCAGTAGAGGAAAGGAGAAGATCAAGGAGAAACCCCCAGACCAAAGCAAAGACACCACATCTATTAACAAGATAAGTCTCTCTTTGATACATTTCATTTCCAATGATTCAACAGCTGTGTTAAAGAACTTGTTAAGCTTGCAAGAAGATGAGATATCACTAGCACATGAAATTGACTCTAAGGAGAAGGATTCAAGTTGTTTATTCTGTAATAAAGAGCCCATAATGCACTTGTCTCTTTGCCAAGTGTTGAGCATATTTCAGGTCTTAAGGAAAGCATGAGCAAGATAAGAAAAGAAGACACCATACCAGCTCAAAGAAGATGAGTAATACTATCCTATCTGCTCAAAGGAGAACCACCAGACACAACACTCATCACCAGACCACATACACATCAAGGTAAGACCCTAAACTCCCAAAGGAGAATGAAAGCTAACTTGCTTTCTCTTGGTGCAGATTATTCAGTTTCGAGGTCGAAACCTTTTCAAGAGGGAGAGTATGATGAGGACATCAAGTCATCATCAATCAAGGAGCATGGAGAGGCCATAAATAAACCAGCCAAGACCTATGGAGAAAACAGCTTAAATGCATAGGAGACATATGTGCATGTCTTGGAGAATATCTACACAACAAAAAGGAGTTAGGCTACAAATAAACTTGTTCCAGAAACTTAACTCATCAAGGAATCATGGAGAGTTTAACTCATCAGAAATGGAGTTCAGATGAAGAAGTTATTCAACTTCTAAAACAGATGATTCTTAGCTTGCTTCATTTGGAAGCTCAAGGATTCAATCATTTGCAAACCAAACTTTGGCGACAAGGAGCAACATCTAAGCATTCAGGAGACATATCCAACCATTCAGGAGAGTCAACTAACACTTTACCATACACTAGCAACCACTTGATCAGGAGGATCAAAAATATACTCAACTTTCCATATTTGGATGAATTCAAATATGGGGCTTTAAACCACCAACGGCTATATCTTCTCAACTGCTGCATTTTGGAGGCTCATTCACTGAATCAGGACGTCCCAAGACACCACACATTCATGCCAAAGCTGTCAAAACTCAAGTTCAGCTCCTCTTGCCTTATTTGGACAGATTTCTTCTTAATGGCTCCAACAGCCATATTCCTTAATCTTGCTATTTCTTTTATTCTCTTAACCTTCTAGGACATGTATTTGGCATTATATAAACTCATTTAGACTTTAATTTGTAATCACCTTTCAATCAGCCAATAAAAGTATTATTCAGTTTCTATTCAAAGAGAGTTCTTTGTTAGAGTTTTCCCTTCTTTTGAATAAGTGTGTGATTCATCTATTAACTAGAAAACCTTGGATTAACTTGTTTGTGTGATTCAAATAAGTTGTTCAACCACAGATTGAGAGAGTCAATCAGCCCTATTGAACAAGTGAGTTGTTCATCTCGCCATTCGTCTTCTGTTCAAAGCTGAGAGAGTTACACAACCAGCAGCCTTGAGTCCATCCACTTTCTGTGCCTGTATCACCAAGCAACTTACTTGTTTCAATATCCTGAAAAACCACATCATTAGGACTGAAGATAACATTGCAATTAAGATCAGTAGCTACTTTTTTTACAGATAACAAATTGGATGTGAAACTAGGCATATAGAAAGCTGTAGATTCTTTATCAAACAACTTAAGGTTTCCTATGCCTTGAATTGGAATTCTATCACCATTTGCAATCACTACATTACCAAGAGCAGGTTTAATATTGCCTATAAACCTAGAGTCACTTATCATATAATGAGATGCTCCTGAATCAACAATTAGAGGCCTGGTTCTATTTGAAGCAAAGAGAGATTTACCTGTTAGAATATGAGATTTAGAGTGAGAGAATAAGGTAGAATGAAGTAGAATGATGAAGAACACACAAGGAACCGGATTAGGGTTCTTGTGTGCGCTAGAGAGAGAGTAAGGGAAAAGCATTGAGAAGTATAAACCTCAATGTAATTGATTCATAAGACCTTACATGACTTATATATGTGCTATACTAGGGCTACACAAGAATAAACAAAGAATATCTAGGTAGAAGATAAGAATGAAATCGCAAGTAAGGGAGAGAGCTAACGGTCACTTGGATAGTGACTGGTCCATGCTTGGTTCCAACTTGATAGTGACTGGTCTTGTGTGGTCCAAGTCTTGGGATCAGGGTTCTGAGGTTCCTGATTAAGGTAGATGCTATCACACGCTTTGGTAAAGGAAGTCCCCAACTTTGCACATCCGGACTTCATGTTTTGACAATTATCACAAAGTGCACAATGGTTGCACATTGATCAGATTGTACACTTTGGATCTCCTGCTCAATACTCCCCCTCAAGTTTGAATTCAAGGGTTGGATCAAGCATGGAATGAAAATGGAGATCCACCTCATTAAAAACCTTCATGAAGAAAACCACTTGGGAAAAAACTTCATGAAGGGAAAAAGAGTGTAGATCCCATAGCCTTAGAGGATTCAGGAAGCTCCATGAGTCCAAGCTTAGTGTGAATGGAGTCACACACCTTCAAGCTAGCTGCCTTGGTGAACACATCATCTAGTTGTTCCTCACTCCTTGTAAAACATGGTAACACCACTCCTTGCTTAATCATCTGCCTCACCTTGTGACAATCCACTTCTATATGCTTGGTTCTTTCATGGAAGACTGAATTTGATGCAATATGGATGGCTGCTTGATTGTCACAATGCATGGTGATTGGCTTGGATGTTACAGTCCCCAAATCGGCAAGAAGACCTTTGATCCATGCTAACTCGGTTACTAACTTCCTCATAGCTCTGTACTCAGCTTCAGCACTTGAACAAGAGACTATCTTTTGCTTCTTGCTCTTCGAAGTAACAAGGTTGCCTCCAATGAATGTGCAATATCCTGTAGTCGACCTCCTGTCTACTCTATCTCCTGCCCAATCAGCATCACAATACCCATCCACTTATGTGCTTTGATTGCAACCCATCCAAATGCCTTGACCAGGAGCACCACTTAGGTATCTGAGTATCCTCTCAACCATATTCCAATGATGCATCTTGGGTGCTTGCTTATGTTGGCTTACTTGGTTCACTGCAAAGCAAAAATCAGGTTTGGTTATGGTTAGGTAGATGAGCTTACCAACCATCCTTCTATACTGAGTAATGTCCTCAAATGGCTTGTCCTCAATCTCCCCCTCTCTTATGACCTTGTAGCCTTCCTCAAGAGGTGTCTTAGCCGGTTTTGATCCTAGTTTTCCTGCTTCAGATAACAAATCAAGTGTGTACTTCCTTTGAGATAAGAAGAGTCCATCATTAGATCGACAAACTTCTATACCAAGGAAGTACTTTAGAGCACCAAGGTCTTTTGATAGGTCTAAGTTTTAATCCCTATACTAACTGCAAGTGCACAGTAATGTCAATGTAGTATATAGGGTATCGAATCCACAGAGACTCTGGTCTCGATAGATCAGAACCATAGAGATTAATACTAAGAATAAAGCAGGTGGTGAATGAAATAAAAGCAAGGTAATAAAGTAAATCAGTAGCAGGAATTTGTTGTGAAAGCAATTAACTAAAAGCGCTAAGTCTAGGGAATTCTCAGGAAATCAGACAAGCAGACAAGTTAATCAGTCATGATCAAATTAAACTCAGTTCTAGAACTCAAATCACGGAATTAGAATTAACCAAATCTCTTTGCGAAAATCCTCTAAGTCTAAGTGCAGTAATCCAAATCTCTTTGAAATTACTAACAGATTAAACCAACATTAATTTCAAGTTCGATATGTTCACAATTAAACTAAACCAAATCTATTTGCGAATAATTCAATTGCTCAACCTAAATAGTTCAGATTCTAAACCACACTCTCGTGTCGTATTTAGCAACCTAAGATCTAGATTCTAATTGATCAGGTTAGAACTAGCATTAAGCACAATTTAGTTTGAAGAACATTCTAATCATGTGAATCCTTAACTGAATTAAACAAGTCTAGCAAGTCATAAAATCCTTAATGAGAAACCCTAAACTTAACTATGAATCTACTCAGACATGATTAATGAAACAGAAATCATAGAAATAATAGGTTGCATATAAGAAATTAAATAGATAAAGGGGTTCGAAATCTTCTCCAAAATAGATGAAGTACATGATTAGATCAGCCCCAAAAGCTCTAAAAATCTTTTAGCTCTAAGTATGAAAGCGTATCTAAAATAAAAGCCAAAACTCTAAATATATAGGCATAATCTCGGCTAGGGCTTCTGTGTAAATACTGGAACTTTTCTGGGCTTCTCTGCAAATCATCATAACTTTGTTAAACCGCCGCGTTCGGCCCATCTCGCTAGTGTGTCGATCGACACCAATGGTGTGTCGATCGATGCATGATCATCAAATCGGGCAGTGAGTTAAACTCTCGGCCAAAATGCTCCAAAACTCCCAAAATACTCCAAATTCTCCACATTAGCTCCAAACCTGATTAAACCTGTAAAAGACTCTAAAACAACACAAAAGACACTAAAAACACAACTATATCATAGCATAAAACCGGTAAAAACCATGATATATCAACTCCCCCACACTTAGCCTTTGCTTGCCCTCAAGCAAAACATAGAACTAGAATGTAGTGAAGAGGTTTGAAAACTCTTCAGAAACTCTTTTCATCCTAGAAGCAGTAACACTCAGATTCCCCTTAGTAATCCACATGAAAGAATCAACCTGCAGACATCAAGACCAACATATACTTCCCCCACACTTAGCAACTGTCCTAAGTAAACTCCACAATCACATTCAAGCATTCAAATTCCCCCTACTGACTTCTGCAAGTATTTAAGTGCGGTCTCACCTAAGGAGTATCGATCAAAGGCACATGTATTCTTACCTTATCAGCTCTAGACCACCATACTATCTTTCTCTAGTCCCTTTCTTCTCTTTTCACTTCCTTAGCATTCTGATTTTTCCCATTGGGTATCATTTTTTTTTTATCAGTGCTCTTCCCGTTAAGGGGTGTACTTTGGACACATTCCATGGATGCACAGGATATGAGAGTTTTAGCTACCATTCCCATGACCACTTCGGAGTTACTAACTCATCCTCAGTTTATTATATTATATATATTTTTTTTTTTATGGAAGGGGAGAAGGGAACTAGATAGGACAGGTTTACAGGCTGTGTCAGAACTAACAAGGGAGTCCGACACAAAGTATACCAAGCCCTTAGGTGAGAAATCTAAGTCAGTATTAGGGTGAAGTCAGTAAAAGATCCTCTGATACCTGAAGTGATGTGGGTGTCCTCAGTAGGTTGATCCATGTCTGGGTTTTCTAATAGTCAGAGATAACCTGCAACTTCATCCCAATGGTTACTTAAGTTCCTGCAAGTGCTACTAATCTTCTCAAAAAATCATTGTTTATTAATTAAACAAATTTTGACTCAATAAAACAAAAATTTTGAAAATTTTTAAATGACTCTAAGAAAACAAAAGAAAGAAGTTAGTAGAACCTCCCCCACACTTAAGATACACTGTCCCCAGTGGTGTCAAGCGAAGGATTGACAAAAAGAAAAATAAAAATTTGTTTAAGGATGGTTAAGTTCTCTCGGGTTTTACCTCTGTCGCAATCAGGCATCGATCGTTGCACTAAGTGCATCGACCGTTACTGTGTTTCATGAGAGAACAAGGCACATAGAGGTGGATTGTCACAAGGTGAGGCAGAAGGTTCAAGAAGGTGTGATCTTACCTTGCTACACAAGAAGTTCAGATCAACTAGCAGACATATTCACCAAGTCTGCTAGCTTGAAGGTTTGTGAGTTCATTCTTCCTAAGCTTGGACTCATTGACCTCTCTCAAGCTTGAAGAACCCTAGGCCGTAGAGCTTATACTCTTTTTCCCTTGATATAGTTTTTATCCCAAGTGGTTTTTCTATATCAAGGTTTTTAATGAGGTAAGTTTCAACGGTTCCAAGCTTGATCACTCCATCTCCATGATCAAGCTTGAGGGGGAGTATTGAAATGAAGAAGAAAGAAGTTAGAGTGCAACACAAGGAATGAGCCGGTTTGGTCTTGTGCAATGTTGGGAACTTTAGGACATATTCAAACATGTGAACTTGGTCCTAAATGAGTTGTTTATGTTTCCAACATTAGTACAACAAGTCTGGAGCAGAGCAGAGGCGCAGGAGGCTGATCCCTAGGTCATAAAGGCTGTTCTCTCTCCTCAAGGTGTTGTCGCTATCCACCTTAGAGCCGTTGCACACTAAACTCCAAATGCTTGTCTTCTTCTCCTTTGTGTATTGTTTTTATTGTCCAAAACCCTAGTTGTATCTCTATTTAAGTGTTGTAACTCATGAACATCAATACAAGTTAAGGAAATCATTTCCTACACTCAAATCTCTCTTCATACTCTCGGTTACTCTCTTCTCTCGCTCTAAAACCCTAATCGGGTACATGAGCTTCTCTCTTCAAGAACTCTCTAAGAACTCTTCCTAAATTAAAAATCTAACACCAAGCTTGATCACTCCATCTCCATGATCAACCTTGAGGGGGAGTATTGATTTGAAGAATAAAGAAGCATCAAAGAAGTGTTACACAAGTTAGAGAAAGAGAAACAACCGGTTAGGGTTTATGCAATGTTGGAACTTTGGGGCATAAACAAACATGTGATCTAAGTTGGTAAATGATTTGTTTATGTCCCTAAGGTAGTACCAAGTTGTCTTGAACAAGGCAGAGGCGCAGCAGGACTGATCCCAAGGCTTAGACCACTTCCTCTCTCCTTGGAACAAGACTAGGTCCTGTCGCTTTCACTTATAGCCGTTGGGATTTGTTCTTGTCTTCTTCCATTTGTTTAATCTGTTTTAATGTTGTGTAGCCCTAGTTGTCTCTCTATTTATGTCTTGTAACACAGAAACATGAATATACACTTAAGGGAATTCATTTCCCAAGTTCTACACTCAATACTCTCTCTCGGCTACATACTCTCACTCTAGAAACCCTAGCGACTTCTCTCTTCTTTTCTTAGCTCTAAACTCTCTTATACTCACTCAATCTCTCCTAGACTCTTAATTCTAACACAAAGCAACTTTCATAAGTAGTTTTAGAACTTGGAAAAACAGATTTGCGATGTTTCCCAAGAATACAAGCCTCACAATCATCATTCTTAAAAGAAACAGAAGGTAATAAGAGTCCGAAAGCCCTAAAGTGTGGATTTCCTAGTCAAGCATGCCAAATAGAGTCATCCACACTAACATAAGTAGATAAAGCAGTAGATAATTCAGAAGAAGGGTTGGTGTCTTCAATCATGTAGAGCTCATCCTTTGTCACCCCTTTCCCAATCAACTTACTTGTCTTAATATCCTGAAACACAACATTAGGACTAAAAAAAACATTGAAATTTAGATCAGTAGCTATCCTTTTCATAGATACTAAGTTGGATGTAAAACTAGGCATATAGAAATCTTTGGATTCTTTGTTAAACAATTTAAGATTTCCTATGCCTTAAATTGGATTCTTATCACCATTTGCAATCACTACACATCCTAAGGTTGGTTTAACATTTTCTATCAACTTAGGGTCACTTATCATATGGTGAGAGGCTCCTGAATCAATGATCAAAGGTCTGATTTTATTTGAAGCAAAGAGTGAGGTTCCAAGAGCCATACCAGAGTTGTCCTTGAGAGCTTTGATGAGAGCCTCAAGGTCTGACCTCCTTACCACATCACTCTGATCACGTATGGTTGGAGCTTGATGAACCACCATTGCTCTTCCTTCATCACAAGGCTGCATTGAAGAAGAACCGGGTCCAGCTGCACCATAGGAGAGGTTTGCCCTTTGATCTTTAAACCGGTTGTGAGATGAAGGTCTGAGGTGTGGGTGAAGGCGCCATCAACTATCTTTCAAATGCCCACTCTTCTTGCAATACTCACACATCAAGACTCCTCTCTTGTCACCTCCATAGTTCTGCCTCTCATCAGCCTTACACATCCCTTTGTTAGCAGTCACCAGCTCACCTTTGCCTCTGAACAGTCCAAATGAGCCTTGCTCTTTCTGAATTTGTCCACACAGGTCATCCAAAGAAGGTAAAGTGTATGCCCTTAGAATGTGCTTGATCAACCCATTGTAAGATGATTTTAAGGTGAGCAGAAGAGCAAAGACTTTATCCTGCTCTCTCCTTTCACTTAGCACCAGAAGATCACTGCTTGGTGGCCTCAACATCTCCAACTCCGCCCACAGTGAGCTAAACTTCCCAAAATGAGCTTTAAACTCCATGTCTTCATGCTGGAGATTGTTGATGGCCAGCTTCACCTCAAAGACCCTGCTCAGATTTGATTTGTTTCCATAAACCTTCTCAATAGTATCCCACAGCTCCTTGGAAGTCACACAATAAGAGTAAGCTTCCAACATATGCTGGTCAAGTGAGTTTGAAGTATGGACAACATATTTTGGTCTCCTTGTGTCCATGCTTATTTATCAGCTTCAGACGCCTCTTCGTGAGCCTCAACATCATCTTTTGCTTCTGCCTCAGTTCCAACCTTAGCTTCAGCCTTAATCACCTTCTGTGGAGCTGTACTCCTCATGATGTACTTCCACAGACCTCTGCCTCCTAGTGCATACTTAACCATTATGGCCCAAACAATGTAGTTGGCGCATTTGAGAATCACAGGGATAACAACTCTTGAGTTCTCCATTGTTGTGGAAGGAGTATTCAAGAAGAAAGATCACAAAGAAGTCTAGAAACCAAGAGAGAATGAGCTAAGAGCAGTAAACTCCTAGAGCCAAAGTGGTTTCAAAAAGAGATTCAAGAACAGTTTTTAAGAACAAGAATAAGATCAAGAAAAATCAGAGTTTAAAGAAAGAAATTGCGGAAATGAATAGGTACATGAGCTTAATGCTCTGATACCATGTTAGAATATGAGATTTAGAGTGAGAGAATAAGGTAGAATGAAGTAGAATGATAAAGAACACACAAGGAACCGGATTAGGGTTCTTGTGTGCGCTAGAGAGAGAGTAAGGGAAAATCGGCTATTCAGAAGTATAAAACTCAATGTAATTGATTCATAAGAGCTTACATGACTTATATATTAGAGAGGAAGCAATAAAGGAGGAGGAAAGGCCGAAGTCACAATGACAAGGATTAGAAGTCTTTCCATGGATGCACTTTAGTGTGTGACAAAGAAGACCTAAGATGGGATCAACACTTAGCAAAACTAAGGATGAAGGCATCAAGAAGCTATGAAGTCCACACTAGAAGTGATAAGAAGCACAAAACAATGACTTGTGCAAGTGTATAACCGAGACTTGGTAAAGAAGCAAGAAGAGCCAAAGGTGTTAATGATGCGGATAAGAGGAGATGGCTATGCTTGGGAGTGTTCTTATCACGCCCAAGAGAGTGTGGGACAAAGGAGGAGATGTGGTTCAGCTTATCACAAGTCTAAGGAAGTGATAAGCTATCAAATGAACCATTAGAGAGAAGTGAGTTGTGGACCGTTTAGGTCAGGTCACTATCAAGCATAAAAGCGTGTCCTCTCTCTCTCTCTCTCTCTCTCTCTCTCTCTCTCTCTCTCTCCTTGAGACACAAATCAGACCAGTCTCTATCTTCTGCAGCTCAAGGGAATCAAACAAAAGAAGTGGTCCACGGTTCAGACATGTCACTATCACAAGTCTGAACAAGGAGCAAACCTCTCTCTTCACATGTTTCCTTGAATCAAACCGTTGTGCATCTCCTCTTCTTGTTACTTCCGAGTCTCATTAGGGTTTAGACCAATTTTAGATGTGTTTTAAAGTATTGTAAGTGTCTATATAAAGACTGAACTTGTAACACATTCAATAAGAAGAAAGTTGTTGAAACATAAATTAGGGTTTTCCCATTCTCTGTAAAAACGCTCTCTTCTTCTCTCTCTCATTGTGTATCTCTTTCAAACACAATGAACACATGAAGAGTCTCGGTCCTAAGGATGCTTTAATGCTCCTGGTTATGCTCTTGATTAGCTCTTCCATAGCTAAATCAATAGATAACACAAACCGGCTCTTCATGAACATATACAAGAACAAACACTTCTACTTACTGATTCTCTTAATCCTCATGAGTAAACACACTCTATAAGAGATGTTAAGCTCCTGGATAAGTCTCAAATAGAGTTGTGTTTGTCAAAGCTAAGTAGAACCTGTTCTTACCAAGACAAACTTGGTTGCGGATTCACTTATGCTCTATCTCTCTAAACTAGGGTTTAGAGCAATCTTAAGGTTTCTCAACATGATTCCATGGTCATGATTGTGAAATCCCAACATGGTATCAGAGCATAAGGTTCTAGGATTGAACCAAGCTCAAAACCAGAGCAAAACTCTGTCCCTTTCTCACTCAAAGCTTCCGCAAAATTCAGAGATCAAACTGAGCAAAACTCAGTCCATGTTCTCAAAATCAAAAGCTCAAACTGAGCAAAACTCAGTCCCTGAACTTCCATTACATTCTCTCATTCATTCATACTCTTATTCTCTGCACATACTCTCTTAAACTGAGCTTATGTGTTCATTCATTAATTCTCTCATTCTCTACACATTCTTCATTCTCTTGTTACTAATACTTCACTCATTCTCTCTAAGTTCTGTCCTAGAAGCTCCTTATCTCACAATGACTTAAAAATCAGAGTGCATAGCTCCTTATCAAGGCTGTGTTATTTTGAGGATTGTTGTGTGGTTTTCTTGGTGTTTTTAGGTGGAATGATGAATCTGCTAGTGAGGACAGTTTGCAAAAGAGCTGGAGTTCAGTTTCTGAGTGGCTGTACCCACTGGTATTGAGCTTACCTAAGAAGAAGAGGTGTCCAGTAGCTGCTGCAACAAGTTAGTCAAGGAGAGCATCACTAATTTCTTTGAATTATCAAGTATTGAAGCTGTTTCAAGAAGAGGCAGTGATGGAAGCTTGGATTCAAGGCTTGGTGTGCTTAATCTGAAGCTAACAAAAGGTGGTTGAGGTGTCCATACTAAAGGGAAGCTACAAGTTAAAAAACCCATTACAGGCTGTTGAGGCCTCACATAGCTCCAAAGGTCACAGGGGAAGTCATCAAGGAGCAGCCAAAGAAGAGGAGTTAGAACCGGTTATGCAACTGATGAATCAACTCACATCTCAATGGTTCTTCAGACTTCATGTGGGCTTAAAGGAAGGTTCAAAGGCATGCTTAAAGGCTAGGTCTAAAGCCAACAAGCTTGTGGAAAGCTTAATAGTCAGGGGGAGGTCTTAAACCTCAAAGAAATGGAGTAAACCAAAGAGGAACTCCTAAAACCAGAAGCAACAACACATTGACTGAAGTTAGAACCGGGAATCACTAAGTGGAGCATACCAAGAAGGAGATGCAAGCTAGTGATAGGCGAAGAATCAGCTCTAATCAAGGGTGTTGGTGTGAAGAAGAAGGGCTAAGATTGGATGTGCATAATCTTGTTAGATGTGCACAAGGTTTCTAAGTCCCAACAATGTCTATGTTAGAATATGAAGTTTAGAATGAGAGAATAGCTTAGATTGAAGAGAGAATGAAGAGAGAAGCTAAGAAACCCTATTAGGGTTCTTTAGCGGCTAGAGAGAGAGTAAAGAGTTGCGGTTTGGTTAGAGAAGAATAATTCTCTGTATTGATCAAAATGAGTTACAACAAATATATATGAAGCTACTACTAGGGTTTATGAACATTAAACAATTGATAAACAAGAAGAAAACAAAAGGGAAACTCGTTTGAAGAGAGAGGAAGAAACCGTCACAAGATGGTGACTTCTTCTTGTCTTGTTCTTGGTGAAAGTGACAGGTCCTAAGGAGTTCTGACTTTGGTCTTTAATGCTCTGATCCTCTCAGACTTTCCCAAATAGGTAATAAGCCAATATACTGAAGATTGTTCATGAGAGGGAGTGTAAACCCTAAGTTATGGTTTACATCCGAGAGGCTTCTTCTCATTATCATAAACCGCCCAACATTTTCACTTTGTTGAATTATGCAACTTGTGATCTCCATATCAATACTCCCCCTTAAGCTTGAATTCAAGGATTGAATCAAGCTTGGAGTGACAATGGAGATCTACCTCATTAAAAACCTTCATGAAGAAAACCACTTGGGATAAAACTTCATGAAGGGAAAAATAGTGTAGATTCCATAGCCTTAGGGGATTCTGGGAGCTCCATGAGTTAAAGCTTGGTGTGAATGGACTCACACACCGTCAAGCTAGCTGCCTTGGTGAACACATCAGCTAGTTGTTCTTCACTCCTTGTGAAGCAAGGCAACACAACTCCTTGCTCAATCATCTGCCTCACTTTGTGACAATCCACCTCTATATGTTTGGTCTTCTCATGGAAGACTGAGTTTGAAGCAATGTGAATGGCAGCTTGATTATCACAATGCATGGTGATTGGTTTTGAAGTCTCAATTCTGTTGCTAGCTTCCTCATTGCTCTATACTCAGCTTCAGCCCTAGAACATGACACTATCTTCTGCTTCTTGCTCTTCCAAGTAACAAGGTTTCCTCCAATGAAGGTGCAATATCCAGTAGTAGACCTCCTGCCCAATCAGCATAACAATACCCAACTATCTTTGTGCTTTGATTGCAACCCATCCAAATGCCTTGACCGGGAGCACCACTTAGGTATCTGAGTATTCTCTCAACCATGTTCCAATGATGCATCTTGGGTGCTTGCATATGTTGGCTTACTTGGTTCACTGCATAACACAAATCAGGTCTTGTAATGGTTAAGTAAATAAGCTTACCAACCATTCTTCTATACTGAGTAATGTCCTCAAATGGTTTATCCTCAAGCTCCCCCTCTTATGACTTTGTAGCCTTCCTCCAATGGTATCTTAGCCGGTTTTGATCCAATCTTTCCTGCTTCAGATAACAAATCAAGTGTGTATTTCCTTTGAGATAAGAAGAGTCCATCCTTAGATCGACAAACTTCTATCCCAAGGAAGTACTTTAGAGTACCAAAGTCTTTAATATCAAAAACTGATTTGAGATAAGATTTAGTTTCTTGTATACCTGACTTGTTACTCCCTGATATGATAATGTCATCAACATAAACAAGGATGACAATGATACCTTCCTGATCTTTAAGAGTGAACAAGGTGTGATCTCCTTCAGACCTCTTGAATCCTCTTTGCATAAGTGTTGAGCTCAGTTTATGATACCAAGCTCTAGGTGATTGCTTCACACCATAGATAGCTTTCTTGAGTCTTAACACCTTCCCTGGTTTCACAATGCTTTCAAGACCAGAAGGTGGTCTCATGTATACCTCATCTTCAAGCTCCCCTTGAAGGAATGCATTCTTGACATCCATTTGCCAAAGTTCCCAATCAAGGTTTGTTGCTAAAGACAAGATGATCCTAACTGTGTGAAGCTTAGCTACTGGTGCAAAGGTATCCAAGTAATCCTTTCCATAGGTTTGAGTGAATCCTCTTGCAACCAACCTTGCTTTGTATCTCTCAACTTCTCCATCACTTCTATACTTGATGGTGAAAACCAATTTAGAAGTCACTGCCTTCTTTCCTCTAGGAAGTTCAGCTTCATACCAAGTCTCATTTTTCTCCATTGATTTGGTCTCTTCATCCACAGCTTGCATCCATCTCTTATCTCGTTTTGCTTCTTCATAAGTTGTTGGAACATGTTCTTGATCCAACTTCCCAATGAATGCTTGATGCTCCAAAGGTACATGAGCTAAACTGCAAACAGCTTGAATGGGATGAGCTACTGCATTGCTGTTGAAGTAAACCCTAGTCTTCTTCCATTCTGATGGATCCTTTTTCTCCCTTGTACTCCTTCTTAACACTTGAACTTGTTGTTGCTCATTCAC
The DNA here is from genome assembly GCA_030180135.1 of Orychophragmus violaceus. Taxonomy (NCBI): domain Eukaryota; kingdom Viridiplantae; phylum Streptophyta; class Magnoliopsida; order Brassicales; family Brassicaceae; genus Orychophragmus; species Orychophragmus violaceus. The sequence goes on along the minus strand of CM058230.1, from coordinate 66,233,293 downwards.
TGGCGGTTGTTCAACCTCTTCATTTTGATTATCGAACTCCTCAGATTCTTCTTCATGTTCCTCATGCTCTTCATTTTCAGCTTGATCATGTGTAGAAGGATCAGCTACTTGCGGTTCTGGTGCTGATTCATGAGTGTCCCCCTCATGATCAAGATGGGAATGTTGAGGAGCTTCTGAAGTTGGAGCAGGGACTGAAGTAATGGGACTGGTCTTAGCCGGTTGTTGAGGCATACTAATGCCAAGATTATCCATGATCATGTTTAGATTAGCAGCTATCTGATTGAGAAGTTGGAAGATCTTTCAAGCTATCCCAATTCTTCTCATCATATAAACTCCTTGTCTCCATAAATTTCACATCTCTTGAGATCAAAACCTTCCTTGTTTCAGGTACATAACACTTGTATCCACTTTGTGTTGTGGAGTAACCAATGAACATAGCTTTTGTGCTCTTAGCATCCAACTTATCCCTTTGTTCTCCTGGGATTAACCCAAAGCAAATACACCCAAACACACGTAAGTGATCAACTAATGGATTGGTTTTGTTTAGTACCTGAAATGGAGATTGATCCTTAAGGACCCTTGTAGGAGTTCTATTGATCAAATAGCAAGCAGTCATGACTGCATCCCCCCAAAACTTTTTAGGAACATTCTTGTAGAACATCATGGACCTTGCAACCTCCATTAAGTGTCTGTTCTTTCTCTCAGCCACTCCATTTTGTTGTGGAGTGTAAGGACAGCTTGTTTGATGAAGAATCCCATGTTTAGACAAGTGTTGTATGAAAGCATTGCTTGTATACTCACCACCATTGTCTGATCTAAAAATTTTGATCTTAGCATTGAAATGGTTAGTAACATGACTTTGAAAGTTCATAAAAGCTTATAACACTATATCCTTAGTTTGCATCAATGTTATCCAAGTATACTTAGACTTTTCATAAATGAATGTGACAAAATACTTATGATTCTCTTTGGACATACAAGGAGCAGTCCACACATCAGAATGAACAAGATCAAAGCAACTTTCATAAGTAGTTTTAGAAGTTGGAAAAACAGATTTGCAATGTTTCCCAAGAATACAAGCCTCACATTCATCATTTTTAAAAGAAACAGAAGGTAAAAAGAGTCCTAAAGCCCTAGAGTGTGGATGTCCTAGTCTAGCATGCCAAATAGAATCATCCACATCAACAGAAGTAGATAAAGCAGTAGAAAAAGCAGTAGATAATTCAGAAGAGGGGTTGGTGTCTTCAACCATGTAGAGATCATCCTTTGTCACACCTTTCCCAATCAACTTTCTTGTCTTAATATCCTGAAACACAACATCATTAGGACTAAAAACAACATTGCAATTTAAATCAGTGGCTATTCTTTTCACAGAAACTAAGTTTGAAGTGAAACTAGGCATATAGAAGGCTTTAGATTCTTTGTTAAACAAGTTCAGATTTCCTATGCCTTGTATTGGAATCTTATCTCCATTTGCAATCACTACACTTCCTAAGGCAGGTTCAACATTTTTTATCAACCTAGAATCACTTATCATATCACGAGAGGCTCCTGAATCAATGATCAAAGGTTTCAGTTTGTTTGAAGCAAAGAGTGAAGTACCAAGAACCATACTAGAGTTATCCTTGAGAGCTTTGATGAGAGCCTCAAGGTCTGACCTTCTTACCACATCACTCTGATTAGTCATGGCTCCGAATCTGGAGCCAAGCCTGGAGCTGAGGCAGAAGCTAAAGATGGTATTGAAGCTCATGAAGAGGCGGTTAAGGCTGATGAAGAGCTGTGGGTTCAAGGTGACAAGAATGTACTCTCCATTCTGCAAAGCTCTCTTGAACCATCTCTCTTGAAAGCTTATTCTTACTTAGAAACCTCCAAGGATCTGTGGGACACTCTCAAGAAGGTTTATGGGAATATGTCCAATTTGAGCAAGGTGTTTGAAATCATACTTGCTATCAAAAATCTTCATCAAGAAGACATGGAGTTCAAACAACACTTTGGGAAGTTCATAGCTTTGTTGTCATAACCTGATAAGTTCAAACTATTGAGATGAAGACATGATTAAGTTAACAATGTGCAAAGTTAGGACACATTGTTAAGCTTATGATCATCCGGGTTACATGTTGATATTAAGGAGCCAAGGAATCAATATGACCGTTGGAAGTAACATCCGAAAGAGCTTAGGATCAGGACAGTCTGAGGTTGGAACAGAGCTCAAGCCACGCTCAGACTGAGCCAAGGACAGGTCACTATCACCCAAGACCAAGGCGCATAGATGTCCCTTTCACAAGTTACCCAGATTGGACTCTCTCTTTCCTAAAGGGTTCTTGTCTTGTTTCTACTTATGTATATTGATTTATTTATGTCTAAACCTAGTTGTAGTCTTATATATACTTGCTGTAACACTTCTAAATCAATATCAAGAGAGTCACTCTTCTCTTTGAATCGCAAACTCATAAACCCTAGTTCTCTCTCTCTCTAAACGTCTTAAGAACCCTAATCGGTTCATCAAGCTTCTCTCTTCATTCTCTCTTCAATCTAAGCTACATTCTCAATCTAAACTTCATATTCTAACTTGGTATCAGAGCTATAAGCTCCTATACCTATTCATTTCCGCATAGTCTGATTCATAAACTCTGGTTTTCTAGTTCTTGTTCTTGAAAGCGCTCTTGAAAGTTCTGGTTTTGTTCTTGAAAGTTCTAAAGCTCTCAAGCATTTTTCTTTGATTTATTCTCTCTGGTGTTTGTTCTATGTGAGTTGAGAACCTGTCTATTGCTTACCTTGAAAACTCCCTCCTTGCAACAAATCAGTCTTAGCAATGGAGAACTCAAGAGTAATCATTCATGTGATTCTTAAAGGTGCCAACTACATTGTTTGGGCCAGGATGGTGAAGTCTGCTCTTGGAGGCAGAGGTTTATGGAAGTATATCATGAGGAGCACAGATCCAGAGAAGGTGATGAAGGCTAAAGCTAAGGGTGGACCTGAGGCTGAAGCTAAAGAAGATGTTGAACATGAGGACACATCTGAAGCTGATGAAGAAGCGTGGATTCAAGGGGATCAGAATGTCCTCTCCATACTTCAAAGCTAACTTGACCAACACTTATTGGAAGCTTATTCATACTGTGTGACTTCCAAAGAGCTGTGGGATATTATTGAAAAGGTTTATGGGAATAAATTAAACTTGAGCAGAGTCTTTGAGGTTAACCTAGCCATCAACAATCTCCAGCAAGAAGACATGGAGTTCAAAGCTCATTTTGGTAAGTTTAGCTCACTGTGGGCAGAGTTGGAGATGTTGAGGCCACCAAGCAGTGATCCATTGGTGTTACAAGAGAGAAGAGAGCAGGATAAAGTCTTTGCTCTCCTGCTCACCTTGAACTCATCTTACAACGGGTTGATTAAGCACATCCTAAGGGCAGACACTCTATCTGACTTGGATGATGTGTGTGGATAAATTCAGAAAGAATAAGGCTCATTTGGACTATTCAAGGGCAAAGGTGAACTTGTAACCGCCAACAAAGTCATGTACAAGGCTGAGGAGAGGCAGAACTATGGAGGTGACAAGAGAGGAGTCTTGATGTGTGATTTTTGCAAGAAGAGTAGGCATTTAAAGGATAGATGCTGGCGCCTTCACCCAAACCTCATACCCTCATCTCACAACAACCGGTTCAAGGATCAAAGGGCAAACTACTCTTATGGTGCAGCTGGACCAGGTTCTTCTTCAATGCAGCAATGTGATGAAGGGAGAGCAATGGTGGTCCATCAAGCACCAGCCGTGACTGCTCAGAGTGATGTGGTAAAGAGGTCAGACCTTGAGGCTCTCATCAAAGCTCTCAAGGAGAACTCTGGTATGGTTCTTGGCACTTCACTCTTTGCTTCAAACCAACTGAAACCTTTGATCATTGATTCAGGAGCCTCTCATCATATGATAAGTGATCCTAGGTTGATAAACAATGTTGAACCTGCTTTAGGAAGTGTAGTTATTGCAAATGGTGATAGGATTCCAATACAAGGCATAGGAAATCTGAAATTGTTTGACAAATAATCTAAAGCTTTCTATATGCCTAGTTTCACTTCCAACTTAGTATATGTGAAAAGAATAGCCACTGACCTAAATTGCAATGTTGTTTTTAGTCCTAATGATGTTGTGTTTCAGGATATTAAGACAAGTAAGTTGATTGGGAAAGGTGTGACAAAGGATGAGCTCTACATGGTTGAAGACACCAACCCTTCTTCTGAATTATCTACTGCTTTATCTACTGCTTTATCTACTTGTGTTGGTGTGGATGATTCTATTTGGCATGCTAGACTAGGACATCCACACTCTAGGGCTTTAGGACCCTATGAGATTCAAGCTTGAGGGGGAGTATTGAGATGAAGACATGATTAAGTTAACAATGTGCAAAGTTAGGACACATTGTTAAGCTTATGATCATCCGGGTTACATGTTGATATTAAGGCGCCAAGGAATCAATATGACCGTTGGAAGTAACATCCAAAAGAGCTTAGGATCAAGACAGTCTGAGGTTGGAACAGAGCTCAAGACACGCTCAGACTGAGCCAAGGACAGGTCACTATCACCCAAGAACAAGGCGCATAAATGTCCCTTTCACAAGTTACCTGGATTTGACTCTCTCTTTCCTAAAGGGTTCTTGTCTTGTTTCTACTTATGTATATTGATTTATTTATGTCTAAACCTAGTTGTAGTCTTATATATACTTGCTGTAACACTTCTGAATCAATATCAAGAGAGTTACTCTTCTCTTTGAATCGCAAACTCATAAACCCTAGTTCTCTCTCTCTAAACGGCTTAAGAACCCTAACCGGTTATTCAAGCTTCTCTCTTCATTCTCTCTTCAATCTAAGCTATATTCTCAATCTAAACTTCATATTCTAACACAAACAACATAGTAGAATACCCAATGAACATTGCCTTGACACTCTTTGCATCAAGCTTATCTCTTTGCTCTCCTGGTATTAAAACAAAGCACAAACACCCAAACACACATAAGTGATGAATTGAAGGTTTGGTTTTGTTCAATACTTGATATGGTGAAGCATCTTGAAGAACTTTGGTGGGTGTTCTATTGATTAGATAGCAAGCAGACATCACAGCATCACTCCAAAACCTTTTGGGAACATTTGTATGGAACATTATGGATCTGGCCACCTCCATCAAGTGTCTATTCTTTTTCTCAGCCACACCATTCTGTTGTTGTGTGTTTGGACAGCTTGTTTGGTGAATGATCCCATGTTTTGCTAGGTGTTGTTTGAATGCATTGCTTTTGTATTCCCCACCATTATCTGATCTAAAGATCTTAATCTTGGCATTGAAGTTGTTAGAAACATAGTTTTGAAAGTTTGTGAATGCTTCTAACACCCTATCTTTAGATTGAATCAAAGTTAACCAAATATATTTGGATTTCTCATCTATGAATGTCACAAAATACTTATGATTCTTTCTAGAAACACATGGAGCAGTCCAAACATCAGAGTGAAGAAGATCAAAGCAGTTTGCATAAACAGTTTTAGAACTAGGGAAAACTGATTTGCAATGTTTTCCAAGGATACAAGCTTCACAATCATCATTCTTAATGGAAACAAAAGGCAACATTAAACCTAAGGAACGAGAGTGAGGGTGACCAAGTCTAGCATGCCAAACAGAATCATTAACTAGAGTAGAACTAAAAACATAAGCAGATAATTCAGATGTAAGGTTGGTATCTTCAAGCATGTATAACTCATACTTTGTCACACCCTTTCCAAGCAACTTACTTGTCTTAATATCTTGAAAAACCACATCATTAGGACTGAAGATAACATTGCAATTAAGATCAGTAGCTACCCTCTTAACACTTAACAAGTTGGATGTAAAACTTGTTAGAATATGAAGTTTAGATTGAGATAATAGCTAGATTGAAGAGAGAGTTGAAGAGAGAAGCTTGAAGAACCGATTAGGGTTCTTAAGCGGCTAGAGAGAGAATTTTAGGGTTTAGAGTGTTGCGATTGTAAGGAAGAGTAATTCCTCAATCTGATTTCTTAGAAGTGTTTACAAGACATTATATAAGCTATAAAACTAGGTTAAAGCATAAACAAATCAATATTCATTCTTTAGGAGAGAGAGAGTCCCATACTTGGAAAGGGACAACTTGCGCCTTGGTTCTTGGTGATAGTGACCTGTCACTGTGGTCAATCTGATCTTGTCTTGAGCTCTGATCTAACCTTAGACTGCTCTGATCCTGATCTCTTTTGGTTGTATCTTCCAACGGTCATATTGTCTCATGTCTTCCTTAAAGTAAACATGTGACCCGGATTAACACATTATGAACATATCAATGTGCCCCAAATTTGCACATTGATAACTATCTTGTGTCTTCATCTCAATACTCCCCCTCAAGCTTGATTCTCAAGGGATTTAAGATCAAGCTTGGTGTTGGGAATGTCCTGAAATCTATTGTACTTGCTCTAAGTGAAAGTCGTATAGTCGAGATAAGACAATCACATAACACTGGGTAGTCATAACGCTTTGCTAGAAGCCACTTATGATCAATGAGTTGAGAACTCATTGCTAGTGTTATATGATCCTACAGAGTCACACACCTAAGCAAACTGAGCGTTAAAGACGAGGTTGATCATTAATGTAATGATCCAGTGAATGCATATTTGATATATATGCATTCGATATCAATATTCTGGGGCAGTGTCGATCGTTGCAGTAGTGCATCGATCGATGCAACTCGCGGATTAATCAGATTAATTCGGTTTAATCGTTGGTTAGTTCCGTTACGGTTTAAGTCGACATATATAAGATATATGGTCGACCTAAACTGATCTCTAACCTAATTCACAGCCACCAGAACATAGAAAGAAACCTCTCTGGAGATTAGATCTCTGTAAGGCACTAGCATCCCTGCGGTCCAGTTTGTGTGCGTGTGGATACCAGTAGAGGCGCAGCATTTGAGGCGCTTCGTGATCTCGATTATCTGCTAATACTTCCGCTGCAAATCAACAAGTAAATCTGAGATCCCATAGATTCAATTATATGAACCTTAGATCCTAGGCTCGGAATTCAGACTAGGGTTGCTAATCCTGATTAGAACTGCTAGAAATTCCTTCAGTGGTATCAGAGCTTTAGGGTTCCATTGAATCTGTAGCATTATGATTAGATTAGTTGAATCTGAATCTGTGTATGGTTGATACAAACTTGCTAAAATTCGTTTTCATGAAAACCTAGTTTAGGGTTCTGTTCGAAAACGTTTTAGGGTTTTTTCGCATGGTGTCTATCGATGCCAATCCGGCATCGATCGACACAGGGCGAAAGCCCGAATAAAATTTAGGGTTTTTCGCATGGTGTCGATCGTTGCCAATCCGGCATCGATCGACACAGGGCGAAAACCCAAATAAAACTCAGTTTTCGCCTAGTGTCGATCGACACAAATGTTGTGTCGGTCAACACAAACCTCGCTAGATTGTTGAATCGGTTCAATTGGATTGGACCGGTTATCGAGCTTGGTTAATAATGGTTGAACTCTGTGAATGGTTTAATTGCGATTGGTTTGATTAGGTTGGCATCGACCGATGCAAAAGTAGCATCGATCGACGCTGACCGGTATTCAAAACCGGATCAATTGGATTGATCGGTTATCGCGGATTGCTTTTGGTTATCCTGCATCGATCGACATTATAGTAGTGTCGGTCGACATCAGATTTGTTGATTAGGTTATTGAACCTGAAATCACAGAACCAAAGCAAGATGAATCAATTAATTATAAGAATTAAAACATAATAAAACTGAACGTTTTGAATGATTCCGTTCCTCAATCAAATATCAAGTGATACTTGATGTCTTTCCAATCTTGTCAACTGTCAAGACCCATTTAATTGTGCGATAGAGTTGCAGTGCAAGATGTCCACAATTTCATGAGTAAGACAGAGGTAATCGTGTTGATGGACTTGCAGTGCAAGACGTCAACAATTACATGACTGAAAGGATTGGTTTACTTGACTGGGCCATCAAAATAGTTTTGGGCTCAGAGACATCAGGTGGATTGAATCCACAACCAAGAGTTATATTGGATATAACTAGCAAAGTTGTTGCTTACCTAGATAGCTAAAGTTGAGTGATAGCCAGTGGCTCACTTGAATTTAGTGAAGTATGGGTCTTGGATCATTATATTCATCTGAGGAAACATTGTTTGAATATAATGCGAGTTTCTTAAAAGTTAAGACTTCTCATTTCTTGAACATCATAACTAAACCTTTTACCTTTCTTTGTTCTCAGCTATGACTAACACTCATAATAACTCTTTCTCCCTGCGATCCGTCCTTGAGAAGGACAAGTTAACTGGATCGAATTTTCTCGAATGGTATCGGAACTTGAGAATTGTTCTCAAGCAGGAGAAAAGGGACTATGTCCTGGAAACTGTTCTCCCTGAAAAACCGAGAGCCAATGCTCCACATGCAGAAAGGAGTGCTTGGGATAAGCACTCTAATGATGTGGTCGATGTGAATTGTCTCATGTTGGTAACCATGAACTCGGATTTGCAAAAGCAATACGAGAACGTGGAGTCGCCAGTGGAGATGATCACTAGCCTGAAAAGTATGTTTCAGGAGCAAGCACGAACTGAGAGGTACCAGACGGTTAAATCTCTCATTGAATGCAAGCTACCAAAGGACGGCCCAGTCAGTCCTCATGTCATAAAGATGATGGGTTATATTGATAACCTGGGGAGGCTGGATTGTCCCATTAGCCAGGAGTTGGCTACTGACATCATTCTGCAGTCACTGCCGTCAAGCTATGATCAATTTGTTATGAACTATAACATGAACAACTTGACGAAGACGTTGACTGAGCTGCATGGCATGCTCAAGGCAGCTGAGCCTAATATCAAGAAGGGGACTCCTAATGTACTTATGGTACAAGGGGGTAAGAAGTTTAAGAAACTTGGCAAAGGCAAGGGAAAGGGCAAGGCAGTCCAGGTTGAGAACCAGGACACGCCTGCGCCAGCCCCGAAGCCCAAGCCGGGCCCATCTGAGACTGATAAGTGCCATTACTGTAAAGAGCCTGGGCATTGGAAGAGAAATTGCAACAAATTCATGGAAGAGAAGAAGAAGAAGAGGAAGAAGAAGACTTTCGAGACTTCATCTTCAGGTATTTATGTTATAGAAGTAAATGTTACTACTTCTGGTTCTACTTCTTGGGTATTGGATACCGGCTGTGGTGCTCATATTTGTACAAATATGCAGGGCCTAAGCAACAGTAGGAAGTTGGAAAGGGGACAAGTGGACCTGCGCGTGGGAAATGGAGCAAGAGTTGCTGCATTAGCCGTAGGAACATATAGTTTGTCTTTACCTTCTGGTTTGGTTTTAAAACTTAATAATTGCTACTATGTACCTGCTATAAGCAAAAATATTATTTCCATTCCTGTTTTGGATGTGGAAGGATATCAGTTTTCAATTAAGAATAAAAGTTGTTCTTTTGATTACAATGATATATTTTATGGTAGCAGCCCATTAAAGAATGGGCTTTATGTTTTAAAACAGACTACACAATCTATAACATTAACACCAAGAGATTCAAATCAAATGACACAAATCAGACTTTTCTTTGGCATTGTCGTTTGGGCCACATAAACGAGAAACGGATCCAAAAGCTCCATAGTGATGGGCTTCTGGGCTCATTTGATTATGAATCATGTGAGAAATGTGAATCTTGTTTACTAGGCAAAATGACTAAGGCCCCTTTCAACAAATCAAATGAAAGGGCCAGTGACCTATTGGGCCTTATACATACAGATGTGTATGGCCCAATGAGCACAAGTGCCAGAGGAAATTTTCGATACTTCATTATCTTCACTGATGATTTCAGCAGGTATGGCTATGTCTATTTAATGAGACACAAGTCGGAATCTTTTGAAAGGTTCAAAGAATTCCAAAATGAAGTACAGAATCAACTTGGCAAAAGTATTAAGGCTCTTCGATCAGATCGTGGAGGAGAATACTTAAGCCAAGAATTCAGTGATCATTTGAGAGATTGTGGAATTGTTTCACAACTCACTCCTCCTGGAACACCACAATTGAATGGGGTGTCCGAGAGGAGGAATCGAACTTTATTAGATATGGTTCGATCAATGATGAGTCTCTCAAATATTCCATTATCCTCTTGGGGATACGCTCTAGAAACGTCTGCGTTTACACTTAATAGGGTTCCGTCAAAATCAGTTGCAAAGACACCACATGAGATGTGGACTGGAAATGTTCCGAGTTTGTCTTTCCTGAAGATTTGGGGTTGCGAAGCTTATGTTAAGCGATTAATTACAGATAAGCTCGAACCCAAATCTGATAAAGCCTACTTCGTTGGTTATCCTAAGGAAACCAAGGCATACTACTTTTACAATCAATCCGAGAACAAAGTGTTTGTTGCTCGGAACTGTGTCTTTCTTGAGAGAGAATTTCTCTCCAAGAGAAACAGTGGGAGTAAAGTACAACTCGAAGAAGTTCGAGAACCGCAGGAAATTGCTCAACCCGTAGAGGAAGAGCAACAATTGGATCTACAAAGAGTTGTAGAGACGGCGCCTGTGGAGCCTGAAATTCGCCGATCCGAAAGGATCCGTCACGAACCCGAGAGATATGGATTTCTCGTAACCAATTGTCATGATTTGTTAATCATTGACAGTGACGAGCCAGCGAATTTTGAAGAAGCAATGATGAGCCCTGACTCCGAAAAGTGGCTGAAAGCCGCTGAATCCGAAATGGGATTCATGTCACAGAACCAAGTATGGACTTTGGTTGATTTACCCGATGGTGCAAGACCCATTGAGTGTAAATGGATTTTCAAGAAGAAAATTGATGTGGATGGAAATATTCAGATATATAAAGCAAGGCTGGTGGCAAAAGGTTTCAAACAAATTCATGGCATTGACTATGAAGAAACTTATTCCCCGGTCGCCATGCTTAAATCCATTCGGATTCTCCTAGCAACAGCAGCTCATTATGACTATGAGATCTGGCAGATGGACGTGAAAACAGCTTTCCTTAATGGAATTCTGGAAGAGGATGTGTACATGACACAACCCGAAGGTTTCATCGATCCAAATGCAGCTAGGAAAGTATGCAAGCTTCATCGATCCATTTATGGATTAAAGCAAGCATCTCGGAGTTGGAATCTTCGTTTTGATGAAGCAGTCAAAAAGTTTGATTTCATCAGAAGCGAAGAAGTACCATGTGTTTACAAAAAGACTAGTGGGAGCGCAGTTGCATTTCTCGTGTTGTATGTAGATGACATACTTCTTCTCGGAAATGACGTTCCGTTGTTACAGTCTGTTAAGACTTGGCTCGGAAGTTGTTTTTCAATGAAAGACATGGGAGAAGCCGCGTATATTCTTGGAATAAGAATCTATAGAGATAGATTAAACAAGTTAATTGGACTGTGTCAAGACACTTATATCGATAAGGTCTTACACAGGTTCAGAATGCAAGATTCCAAGAAGGGCTTCATACCAATGTCCTATGGCATAAGTCTCAGCAAGAAGCAGTGTCCTGAGACACCTGCTGAGATAGATCGCATGAGTCGGATTCCCTATGCCTCGGCATTGGGATCCATCATGTATGCCATGCTCTGTACTCGTCCAGATGTTGCTTGTGCTTTAAGCATGACGAGTAGATACCAATCGGATCCAGGTGAATGTCACTGGACAGCAGTCAAGAATATTCTGAAGTATTTGAGAAATACTAAAGATAAATTCTTGGTGTATGGAGGAAGTGATGAGCTGGTAGTAAGTGGTTACACAGACGCAAGTTTTCAGACAGAAAAAGATGATTTCCGATCGCAATCTGGTTACATCTTATGCCTGAATGGCGGTGCAGTCAGCTGGAAGAGTTCCAAGCAGGACACTGTAGCAGATTCCACAACCGAAGCTGAGTACCTCGCTGCTTCTGAAGCGGCAAAGGAGGCTGTTTGGATCAAGAAGTTCATCACTGAACTTGGTGTGATTCCTAGCATTTTTGAGCCAGTGGCTTTGTATTGTGACAACAATGGAGCCATTGCACAAGCAAAGGAACCTAGATCACACCAGAAATCCAAACACATAGAAAGGCGATATCACCTTATCCGTGATATTGTGAATAAAGGAGATGTAAAGATCAGCAGAGTCCCGACTGATGAGAACGTAGCTGATCCGCTGACCAAGCCCCTCCCAAGGCCTAAGCATGAGTTTCACACTGCTGCTGTAGGCATTAGATTTCTTAAGATATGATCTTGTTTTCAGTGGGAGTTATATTTGGTTTTTAGTTATGACTTGATGTTTGAAAAACATAATTTAGTTATGTTATATTAATGAAATTATTTCAGCATTATTTAATTGTGAATAATTAAATTTATATTGTCCCAAAGTAATTTATGACATTTTTATAGGTCATCAAGTATGTGACTTGATCATGAAACCCTATAAGCTATAAATGATATAAATTATAAATGGTCCCTGGTCGAGGTTGTTAAAATGGGACACTAACAACCACGTGAGACTAGTATGTGAGGTGACTGATGACTATGTTTCATGGAGTCATTTAATAAGTGTATTAAAGTCAATCACATAGATATGTGTTAGAGAACACATGATCGGACTTGACCCGTTAATGAGAACTCTACAAGATGTTATATGAGTGTCATAAGAGTTTCTCATTACGACTAAAGAGAGTAGTCCTTAGACCTGAGTTTATCATGTCCTCTCTTATATGGATTGGTTCGTCTTGACTTTGTCAAACGTCAGCCGTAACTGGTGATCATAAAGACACTGATTAGGCGTATCATGAAATATAAAAGAGACATGGATGGAACAAGATGGATTTGTACCTCCTATATAACAGGAGTTAAATATCCTGGGCCTATCGAAGATTTGATACTGGAAATGCGTGGCCGCGCTCAAACGAGGTGATTGTCAGTCGTTTGTTTTATCAGTACAAATCGGGATTCGATAAACGTGATCTGGCTTAATAAGGATGACACAGTTCTTGCCTTATGCCAGATTGAGATAAAGCTACAAAGGGATTAAAGGAATAGATGATTCCAGTACAAGTGGGAGATTGTTGGGAATGTCCTGAAATCTATTGTACTTGCTCTAAGTGAAAGTCGTATAGTCGAGATAAGACAATCACATAACACTGGGTAGTCATAACGCTTTGCTAGAAGCCACTTATGATCAATGAGTTGAGAACTCATTGCTAGTGTTATATGATCCTACAGGGTCACACACCTAAGCAAACTGGGCGTTAAAGACGAGGTTGATCATTATTGTAATGATCCAGTGAATGCATATTTGATATGCATTCGATATCAATATTCTGGGGCAGTGTCGATCGTTGCAGTAGTGCATCGATCGATGCAACTCGCGGATTAATCAGATTAATTCGGTTTAATCGTTGGTTAGTTCCGTTACGGTTTAAGTCGACATATATAAGATATATGGTCGACCTAAACTGATCTCTAACCTAATTCACAGCCACCAGAACATAGAAAGAAACCTCTCTGGAGATTAGATCTCTGTAAGGCACTAGCATCCCTGCGGTCCAGTTTGTGGATACCAGTAGAGGCGCAGCATTTGAGGCGCTTCGTGATCTCGATTATCTGCTAATACTTCCGCTGCAAATCAACAGGTAAATCTGAGATCCCATAGATTCAATTATATGAACCTTAGATCCTAGGCTCGGAATTCAGACTAGGGTTGCTAATCCTGATTAGAACTGCTAGAAATTCCTTCACTTGGAACCATGAAGACTCACCTCATTAAAAACCTAAGCATAGAAAACCTCTTGGGATAAAACTATCCTTAGGGAAAAAGAGTATGAGTTTCAAGGCTTATGAGAATGCATTTGAGGACTGTCCATAAGCCCTAGCTTTGAATGAATGGACTCACAGATCTTCTGACTTGCTGGCTTAGTGAATATATCCGCAAGTTGATCCTCACTCCTTGTGAAACATGGCAGTACCAATCCTTGCTCAATCATTTGTCTAACTTTGTGACAATCAACTTCTATATGCTTGGTCCATTCATGGAAGACTGAATTTGAGGCAATGTGAATAGCAGCTTGGTTGTCACCTCCTGTCCACTCTATCTCCTTATTGAAATGGAGATCATAGTTTGCATAATTCAACAATGTGCAAATGTTGAGCAGTTTATGATAATGTGAAGATGTCTCTCGGATGTAAACCATGCGCTTAGGGTTTGCACTCTCTCTAAAGAACAATCTTCAGTATGTTGGCTCATTACCTATTTGGGAAAGTCTGAGAGGATCAGAGCATTAAAGACTAAGGTCAGAACTTCTTAGGACCTGTCACTTTCATCAAGAATAAGACAAGGAAGAGTCACCATCTTGTGACCGTTTCTTCCTCTCTCTTCAACCGAGTTTCCCTTTTGTCTTTTTCTTGTTTACCAATTGTTTAATGTTCATAACCCTAGCTTTAGCTCCATATATATTTGTTGTAACACATTTGATCAATGTACAGAGAATTATTCTTCTCTTAAACAACCGAACTCTCATTCTCTCTCTAGCCGCCAAGAACCCTAATAGGGTTTCTTGGTCTCTCTCTTCATCTCTCTACTCAATCCTCCTATTCTCTAACTCTAAATCTCTTATTCTAACATGGTATCAGAGCTCTAAGCTCCTGTACCTTCTTTACTTCCGCAAATCATATCTAAAATCTGTTCTTGAGCTCTTGAAACTTTGTTACGGTTCTTACAAGTTCTTAAGCTCTTAAGTGATTCTTCCTTTTATATTTCTCTACGTTTTGTGTTCTCTGTGAGTTGAGAACCTTTCATTTTATCTTGAATACTCCCTCCTTGCTACAAATCAATCTTAGCAATGGAGAACTCAAGAGTTGTCATCCCTGTGATTCTTAAAGGCACCAACTACATTGTTTGGGCTAGAATGGTGAAGTCTTCACTTGGAGGCAGAGGTCTGTGGAAGTATATCTTGAGTGACACTGCTCCACAGAAGGTGTTTAAAGCCAGGTCTGAAGCTGAAGCCAAGAAAGGAGCTGAGGCAGAGACTAATGGAAGTGGTGAGTCTCATGAAGAGGCGACTGAAGCTGATGAAGAAGCTTGGATACAAGGGGACCAGAATGTGCTCTCTATACTCCAAAGCTAACTGGACCAGCACCTATTGGAAGCCTACTCTTATTGTGTGACTTCCAAGAAGCTGTGGGATACTATTGAGAAGGTTTATGGGAATAAATCAAACGTAACCAGAGTCTTTGAAGTTAAGCTGGCCATCAACAATCTCCAACAAGAAGATATGGAGTTTAAAGCTCACTTTGGAAAGTTTAGCTCACTGTGGTCATAGTTGTAGATGTTGAGACCACCAAGCAGTGATCCTTTGGTGTTGCAAGAAAGGAGAGAGCAAGATAAAGTCTTTGCTCTTCTGCTCACCTTGAACTCATCTTACAATGGGTTGATTAAGCGCATTCTAAGGGCAGACACTCTACCTGATATTGATGATGTGTGTGGACAAATTCAGAAAGAGCATGACTCATTTGGGCTGTTCAAAGGGAAAGGAGAGCTGGTGACTGCCAACAAAGGGGTGTTTAAGGCTGATGAGAGGCAGAACTATGGAGGTGACAAGAGAGGAGTATTGATGTGTAATTTTTCCAAGAAGAGTGGGCACTTGAAAGACAGATGCTGGCGCCTTCATCCTAACCTCAGACCCTCATCTCACAACAACCGGTTCAAAGATCAAAGGGCAAACTACTCTTATGGTGCAGCTGGACCAGGTTCTTCTTCAATGCAGCAATGTGATGAAGGGAGAGCAATGGTGGTCCATCAAGCTCCAGCCATGACTGATCAGAGTGATGTGGTAAGTGTTGGGAATGTCCTGAAATCTACCCGTACTATCTCTAGAAAGTATGATAAGTGTCGAGATCAGACATAAGTCATAAATACTGGGTGATCATGATGGCTTGCTAGAGTCCGCTCTTGATCTATAAGTTTAGGACTTATTACCAGTATTGTATGATCCCAAAGGGTCACACACCATAGCTAACGGGAAAGTTAAGATGGAATTAATACGGTAAGATGCAGTAGCATTTACTGTATTTGTACAGAGAGTTGGGCAGACAACAAATGGGCTTTTGTCTGATTTGTGTCTTGGGCCCAAAAGACTAATGAGCTATTAGTTTAATTAATTAATTAAACTTGGGCCCATTAGTGAAAGAAGAAGCAACAAGGGTTGAAAAACCCTAGTATTCTTTTTGGTTCTCCTGCGATTTTGGAGCAGCCCAGCCGTGGCTCTCTTTCTCTCTTGAATCTCTCTGTTGATCATCCATCCGGTCTAGCAGCCATCCCGGCTTGTAAGAGTGTGGATACCGAAGGAGGAATAGGTGATTCATCTGTTCTGAGCTGATCTTGTCATTACCATCAATAATCCGCTGCAAAAGGTAATGTCACAGGTTGGTTTTATGATTCGTTTTGCAAGAACCTAGATCTGCTTAAGATTATGTGTTAGGTTGTAATACGAGAATTGAACCTTGATAAACACCATAATCCGTCAGTGGTATCAGAGCTAAGGTCATTAGTTTCTTGTAATTTGGATCATAGGGCTGTTTAATTGTTTAAGAATCAATTAAGAGTTATTGGTTCGCTTATGTTTATTAGCATGATTATCGAATTGGATTGATCATTAATAATCGAAAGCAATGAATCGTATGACTTTGCTTTTAATTTTGTTATTAATCGTAAGGCTTGAAAAGAATCGTATCATGATGTCTTTGCTTGTTAATTAATAACACAAAAGGTTGACTTTAAGAAACGATAGTTGCTGAATTGATTGATGACTTTGTTGAAAAGTGAAATCGGTTTTGTCCTTTAGTGACATGTGATGATCGAAAGTAATTAATCAAGAGATGAATCGTTTTTGTTTGATTATTAATGAAACAAGAGTATCATTCATAAGTCAAAGTCTCTGTCGCTTTTGTCTTATGTGAAAAAGATAAAGGTCAGAATAAGTTATTGAATTATGTCATTCGATTAAGAAAAGGGTTAAAAGCTTTTTTTTGTCTTTTGTGAGAGAACATGAGTCGTGATGTAACTTTATTCAATCATAAGATTCAATTAGTTTGGATTGTTGATTTGAATTGTTTATGTTATCACGTGTTCAATTAATTAATTGTCTCATGATTTAGAGAATCATAACAAACCATTTTGGTTTTGTTGAATAATTAATTATTTAATTATTTTTGGTTCAAGCGGTTAACCCAAATCGCGGTTTGCTGGAAATTATTTAATACAATTGGTATTATTTAATTTCTGGTTAAGCCGGATTTAAAATTCAAAAAAAAAAAAATTGAATTTTAACCTAAACCGAAGGCTGGTCTAAGTTTGATTTGGTTGGACCAAATAATTTAGAGCTGGTCTGGTTTAGTAAATAACCGATGGTTTTGACAGTTAATTTGGTCTTGGACCAGAATTAATAAACCGGATCGGTTATGTCAAATTATTGGGCCAGCTGGAATTCTATGGTCTTGGGCCAAGAATTGGGCCTATAATTTGTGACCCAACCCAAAATATTTAATGAAATATTTAAATTAGAAATTTCTAATTTTAGTAAGTTACTAAATTTAGAAAGTTTCTAAAATAAGAAAGTTTCCCAAAATAGTAATCTTCTATTTTTGGAAATAAAACTTAAAATCCTCAAAAACAATATCAAGCTTGGATGTCTTTCCAATCTTGTCAGCTACTTAACGCTTATTTGATTACAGATATGGCTTACAGTGTGAGGTATCTGTTTTCGCGTAAGTAAAGTAGTATATAGTCACTAATTTCATTGGGAGTCCCAGACTTTAGTGATTATTTGGCTGTAAGAGATTGGTTTCCTTGACTGGGCCATCGGGAGTCCCGGGCCTTGAGACATCTGGTGTATTGGGCCTTGGGCCCAATTCACAACCGAGAGTTATTGGTTATAACTAGCTGTGTGTATGCTTACCAAGTAAAGCTAATTCCGGGTGACGGCCAGTGGCCCACTTTGGTTTTGGTTAAACATGGGTCTCGGAATCATTGCATTCTTATGAGGTTAAACAAAGAAATTTTGAATGCAATGCGAGTTTTCTTATAAGTTGTTAAGATTACTCTTTTATGAACTAAATAACTAAAACTCTATTTATCTCTAAATTTCAGCTATGACGAGCGCAAACAATCAAAACACTTTCTCGATCCGGTATGTCCTTGAGATGGACAAACTGAACGGATCAAATTTCTTGACTTGGTCGCGGAACCTGAGACTAGTTCTCAGGCAGGAGAGAAAGGACTATGTCCTTGAAAGAGCTCTCCCCGTGAGGATCGGATCCAAAGCCAGTCATGCAGTATATAATGCTTGGAATAAGCATTATAATGATGCGGTAGATATGCGTGGTCTGATATTGGCTACCATGGACTCAGATTTGCGGAAGCAATATGAGAACATGGAGTCGCCAATAGAGATGATCAGCAGCTTGAAATTGAAATTTCAGGAGCAGGTAAGAGTGGAGAGATACCAGTTGGTTAAATCTCTCACTAGCTGCAAGCTACCGATGGATCATCCAGTAAGTCCTCATATCAGTAAAATGATGGGTTACATTGATAACCTGAGGAAACTGGATTATCCAGTTAGCCAAAAATTGGCAACTGATATCATTCTGCAGTCACTGCCGTCAAGCTATGATGAGTTCGTAAGGGACTATATCAAGAAAGGCTTAACGAAGACGTTGACTGAACTGCATGACATGCTCAAAACAGTTGAGCCAAACGTGAAGAGCACCCTGTACAATCTCATGAAGGAGAAGGGTAGGTTTACTAAACCTAAAGCTGACAAGGGTGAAGACAAAGTTGTCCAGATTTTGAATCATGGCAAGCGTGTGTCTTCTGAGCCCGAGTCAGATACCTCTTACGTTGGTAAGTGCTGCTACTGTAAAGAGACTGGGCATTGGAAAAGAGATTGCATTAAATTCATGGAAGATTATGAGGAGTTAAAGTTGATGTATGAGACTACTTCCTCAGGTATTCATGTTATTACTTCAAGTTATACCTTGTAGGTATTGGATACTGATTGTGGCACTGATATTTGTTATAATATGCAGAGCCTGGAAAACAGTAGAACGTTGAAGGAAGGGCAAGTGGAACTGCGAGTCTGGAAGGAGCTTGGGATGCTGCCTCAGCCGTAGGGTTTTCACTTGTAGATGCCTTTGAGGCCTGGTTTTGTATTAATAATTGCTACAATGTACCTGCTTTAAGCAGAGTTGTCTTTCATTTTCTTGTAAAGAATTTGAATGTTTTTCATTTTGATAAAGACAAAGTTTTGTTCTTTTGATCTTAATGAAATGTTAATTGTAGCACCCTATTCAAGGAATGGGTTTTATATCTTAAACCAAAGAGTGCCTAAATATAACATAAATACCGAATTAGTTTAAATCTGATGAATTAAACCTGATTTTTCTTGGCATAAATGTTTTGGTCACATAGAGTAAATTGGATTCAGAAACCCCATAGTTATGGACTTTTGGGCTCATTTGAATGGATATCTTATGAGACTTGAATTCTTCTTACTGGACCAAAACACAAAGGGCCCATCTTAGTCGAGCTAGAGAAAAGCCCAATGGCTTATTGGACATTGGACATACTCATGTATGTGGTCTGATGAGCAGTAATGCCAGAGAAAATTTCATGTACTTCATTGTCTCTACTGATTATTTCAGTGAGTGTGACTGTGTTCATTTGATGAGACACAAGTCGGAATTCTTTGACATGGTCGAAAGAGTTCCAGAATGAAGTATAGAATCTGAATGACAGAAGTATTAAGACTCTGGATTAGATCACGAGTGAGAATACTTAAGTCATTGATTGTGTGATCATCTGAATGAGTGTGGAGTCGTTTCACAGCTCAATTCTCCTGAAAACCTAGAGGTGTTTCTGTGAGAATGAATCAGATCTTATAAGAAATGATTAAAGATGAGTCACACGAATCTTCCATGATATTCTTTAAGAATAACGCTCTAAAATATCTAAGTTTACGCTGAAATAGTTCCACCAATATCAGTTGAAAGACACCACGTAAATGTGGATTGGAATCGATCCAAATTCGTCTTTACTGAGTATTTGTAATTGTGCTACTTCGCTGGTTGTCCTAGGGAAACCAAGGCTTGTTACTTTTACGTCCATTCTGTTTTCTAAGAAGGGAAGTTACTTTCAAGAAGAACAGTGGGAGTAAAAGTGTAACTCGAAGAAATTCGAGAAATACAGGAGGCTGCTCAACCTGTTGAGGAAGAGCAGCGGATGGATTTACAGATTTCTGTAGAATCTACACCTGTAGAGCCTGAAGTTCGCAGATCTGAATGAATCAGTCACTAATCCGAGAGTGATTTCTCGTCATTAGTTGAACCTGATGATCATTGAAAGTTGTCATGATCTGATGATCATTGAAAGTGATGAACCTGCGAAATTCACAAAAGCGAAAGTGAGCCCGGACTCCGAAAAATTACACTATGTGTAAGTTAGCTTCATTGATCCATTCATGGATGGAAGCAAACATATCGGAGTTGGAATCTTCGTTCTGTTGAAGTAGTCAAAGTTTTGACTTGAACAGGAACGAAGTGGAACTGTGCGTTTACTAAAAGATAAGTGGGAGCAATGTTGCATTTCTCATAGTGTATGTCGATGACATACTGATTCTCGGAAATAACGTCCCAATGTTGCAGTCGGTAAAGGACTGGCTTGGGAGTTGGTTTTGTGATTGACACGGGTAAAGCCACGTATGTTCTTGGATTTTGGATCTAAAGACAGAGATCCAAAAGAGCTGGTAGGACAAAGTCAGGATTCTTAAATTGACAATGTCCTACACGTAATCAGCAATCCAAGAAGGGTTTTATGCCAATGTCACATGGAAATACGTTAAGCAAGAAGCAGTGTCCTATGATATCTGCTGAGCTTGAATGCATGGATAGGATTCCATATGCGTCGGCAATTGGATCTATCATGTATGCCATGACACGTACTTGTTTTGATGTTGCTTTAATGTTAAGCAAGACAAGTAAAGACCAGTCAAATCCAGCAAAGAATCACTGGATTGCCGTAAAGAATATCCTAAAGTATTTGAGGAATACTAAGGATAAGTTCTTGGTTTACGGAGAAAGTGAGGTGCTACAAGTCGATAGAGTCTGATAGGCAAGTTTCCAATAGACAAAGATAATTCCTGGTCACAGTCCGGCTATATCTTGTGTCTGTCTGGCGGTGCAAGGCACTGTTGCTGACTCCATGACTTAAGCTGAACATTTCGCAGCTTGTAAAGCGGCGAAAGAGGATGTTTGGAAAGGAAAAGTTCATCACTGAACTTGATGTGATTCCCAGCGTAGTTGAGACTAGCTGCACATCAGAGGTCCAAACACCTTGAGGATAGGTATAACCTATTCCGTGAGATAAATGACAGAGGTGTTAAGTAGATAAGCAAGTTTCATCGAATGAGAACGTTGCTAATCTATTAACGAAGCCACTCCTTATGCCTAAGCACGAGTCGCGGACTGTAGCTGTAGGATGAGTGAAATTAAGATGTAGTCTTAATTTCAGTGGGAGTTTGTAAAGGGCTTTACTTAGTTGTTTTGAAAGGTTCATGTAAACATTTTTAAAATGTTAATGAAATTTTTATTTCTGGATTATTTTAACTGTGATATAAAATAATCGTTCCAAAATGATTCATGTCACTATATATGGGCCATCGAAGTACATGAGTAGACTTGATCCTGAAACCCCATATTTAACGAAGTGACATAAATCATAGTGTCCATAGTCGAAGGTTGTTGAAATTGGAACACCAACAACCTGTTGAGACTAGATTGTGTTGAGACTTATGACCAAGTTTCGAGGGGTCATAGATGCGCGGCATCAAAGTCGACACATAGGTATATGTAGGGGAGCATATGACCGGACATGGCCCGCAAGATGAGAACTCTGCAAGATATTAATATCTGTGTCATAAGAAGTTCTCATATACGACTATAGAGTATAGTCCTTAGACCTGAGTTCGCATGCATGTGGCTGCACATGGAATAATGCGCTTTGATCATTGTCTAACGCTGTTTCGTAACTGGGAGCTATAAGGACCTTGGTTGGGTGTATTATAAAGTGTGTAGTTCATAGTGATGGAACAAGATGGGATTTGTCCCTGCCGTTTAACGGAGGTAATATCCCTAGGCCAATCGGAGATTTGATAGCTGGTAAGAGAATGGCCATTCCCAAACGGACTTGCCCAAGTCGTTTGCATTGTCAGTATCAAATCTGGTCCGATAAACATGGTCTGGCTATATAAGGATGACACGCATCTTGCCTTATGCCAGATTGAGATATTGAGACAAAAGGATTAGGGAATGTAGGATTCCAGTACAATCGGAAGATTGTTGGGAATGTCCTTTGTAGGATTCCAGTACAAGTGGGAGATTGTTGGGAATGTCCTGAAATCTACCCGTACTATCTCTAGAAAGTATGATAAGTGTCGAGATCAGACATAAGTCATAAATACTGGGTGATCATGATGGCTTGCTAGAGTCCGCTCTTGATCTATAAGTTTAGGACTTATTACCAGTATTGTATGATCCCAAAGGGTCACACACCATAGCTAACGGGAAAGTTAAGATGGAATTAATACGGTAAGATGCAGTAGCATTTACTGTATTTGTACAGAGAGTTGGGCAGACAACAAATGGGCTTTTGTCTGATTTGTGTCTTGGGCCCAAAAGACTAATGAGCTATTAGTTTAATTAATTAATTAAACTTGGGCCCATTAGTGAAAGAAGAAGCAACAAGGGTTGAAAAACCCTAGTATTCTTTTTGGTTCTCCTGCGATTTTGGAGCAGCCCAGCCGTGGCTCTCTTTCTCTCTTGAATCTCTCTGTTGATCATCCATCCGGTCTAGCAGCCATCCCGGCTTGTAAGAGTGTGGATACCGAAGGAGGAATAGGTGATTCATCTGTTCTGAGCTGATCTTGTCATTACCATCAATAATCCGCTGCAAAAGGTAATGTCACAGGTTGGTTTTATGATTCGTTTTGCAAGAACCTAGATCTGCTTAAGATTATGTGTTAGGTTGTAATACGAGAATTGAACCTTGATAAACACCATAATCCGTCAGTAAGAAGGTCAGACCTTGAGGCACTCATATCAAAGCCCTCAAGGAAAACTTTGGTATGGTTCTTGGTACTTCACTCTTTGCTTCAAATAAAATCAGACCCTCTATTATTGATTCTGGAGCTTCTCATCACATGATCAATGACCCTAAGTTGATAGAAAATGTTAAACCAGCTTTAGGATGTGTAGTGATTGCAAATGGTGATAAAATTCCAATTCAAGGCATAGGAAATCTGAAATTGTTTGATAAATAATCCAAAGCCTTCTTTATGCCTAGCTTCACATCCAACTTAGTATCTGTTATAACAATAGCCACTGATCTAAATTGCAATGTTGTTTTCAGTCCTAATGATGTTGTGTTTCAGGATATTAAGACAAGTAAGTTGATTGGGAAAGGTGTGACAAAGGATGAGCTTTACATGATTGAAGACACCAATCCCTCTTCTGAATTATCTCCTGCTTTATCTACTGCTTTATCTACTTGTGTTGGTGTGGATGACTCTATTTGGCATGCTAGACTAGGACATCCACACTCTAGGGCTTTAGGACTTTTATTACCTTCTGTTGTGTTTAAGAATGATGAGTGTGAGGCTTGTATTTTTGGGAAACATTGCAAATCTGTTTTTCCAATTTCTAAAACTACTTATGAAAGTTGCTTTGATCTAGTTCATTCTGATGTGTGGACTGCTCCTTGTATTTCTAGAGAGAACCATAAGTACTTTGTTACTTTTATTGATGAAAAATCTATGTATACTTGGATAACATTGATGCAAACTAAGGATAGAGTGTTAGAAGCTTTTATGAACTTTCAAAGTCATGTTACTAACCATTTCAATGCTAAGATCAAAAGTTTTAGATCAGACAATGGTGGTGAGTACACAAGCAATGCATTCAAAAAACACCTGTTCAAACATGGGATTCTCCATCAAACAAGTTGTCCTTACACCCCACAACAAAATGGAGTGGCTGAGAGAAAGAACAGACACATAATGGAGGTGGCAAGGTCCATGATGTTCTACAGGAATGTTCCTAAGAGGTTTTGGGGAGATGCAGTCATGACGGCTTGCTACTTGATCAATAGAACTCCCACAAGAGTTCTTAAGGATCAATCTCCATTTCAGGTACTAAACAAAACCAATCCATTAGTTGACCACTTACGTGTGTTTGGGTGTATTTGCTTTGTGTTAATACCAGGAGAACAAAGGGATAAGTTGGATGCTAAGAGCACCAAAGCTATGTTCATTGGTTACTCCACAACACAAAGAGGATACAAGTGTTATGTACCTGAAACAAGGAAGGTTTTGATCTTAAGAGATGTGAAATTTATGGATACAAGGAGTTTCTATGACGAGAAGAATTGGGATAGCTTGAAGGATCTTCCCACTTCTCAATCAGATAGAGCTGCTAACCTAAGGATGATCATGGAAAACCTTGGTATTAGTATGCCTCAACAACCGGCTAAGACAAGTCATGCTCCTTCAGTCTCTGCTCCAACTTCAGAAGTTCCCCAACATTCCCACCTTGATCAAGAGGGGGACACTCATGAATCAGCACCAGAACCGCAAGTAACTGATCCTTCTACACATGATCAAGCTGAAAATGAGGAGCATGAGGAACATGAGGAAGAACATGTTGAAGAATCTGAGGAGTTGGATCATCAAGTTGAGGAGCCGGTTAGGAATGAGCAGCAAGTGCAGGTATTAAGGAGAAGCACAAGGAGAGAAAGGATCCATCAGAATGGAAGAAGACTAGGGTTTACTTCAACAGCAATGCAGTAGCTCATCCCATTCAAGTTGTTTGCAGTTTAGCTCATGTACCTTTGGAGCATCAAGTGTTCATTGGGAAGTTGGATCAAGAACATGTACCAACAACCTATGAAGAAGCAAATGGAGATAAGAGGTGGATGCAAGCTGTGGATGAAGAGACCAAAGCAATGGAGAACAATGAGACTTGGTATGAAGCTGAACTTCCTAGAGGAAAGAAGGCAATGACTTCTAAATGGGTTTTCACCATCAAGTATAGAAGTAATGGAGAAGTAGAGAGATACAAAGCAAGGTTGGTTGCAAGAGGCTTCACTCAAACCTATGGAAAAGAATATTTGGATACCTTTGCACCAGTAGCTAAGCTTCACACAGTTAGGATTATCTTGTCTTTAGCAACAAATCTTGATCGGGAACTTTGGCAAATGGATGTCAAGAATGCATTCCTTCAAGGAGAGCTTGAAGATGAGGTATACATGAGACCACCTTCTGTTCTTGAAAGCATTGTGCAACCAGGGAAGGTGTTGAGACTCAAGAAGGCCATCTATGGATTAAAGCAATCACCTAGAGCTTGGTATCATAAGTTGAGCTCAACACTTATGCAAAGAGGTTTCAAGAGGTCTGAAGGAGATCGTACATCACTCTTCAAGATTAGGAAGGTATCATTGCCATCCTTGTTTATGTTGATGACATTATCATATCAGAGAATAACAAGTCAGGTATACAAGAAACTAAAGCTTATCTCAAATTTGTCTTTGATATTAAAGAGCTTGGTACCCTAAAGTACTTCCTTGGGATAGAAGTTTGTCGATCTAATGATGGACTCTTCTTATCTCAAAGGAAGTACACACTTGATTTGTTATCTGAGGCAGGAAAGATTGGATCAAAACCAGCTAAGACACCATTGGAGGAAGGCTACAAAGTCATAAGAGAGGGGGAGCTTGAGGATAAACCATTTGAGGACACTACTCAGTATAGAAGAATGGTTGGTAAGCTCATTTACTTAACCATAACAAGACCTGATTTGTGTTATGCAGTGAACCAAGTAAGCCAGCATATGCAAGCACCCAAGATGCATCATTGGAACATGGTTGAAAGGATACTCAGATATCTAAGTGGTGCTCCTTGATAGAATTCAAGAATACAAAGCAGAGATTGGAAGATTTAGGCAAAGAATCACAAGATCAGAATATTAGAAAGAGATTAAGAGACTAAGAACAAGAGAGAGATTAGAGAGAGAATTGGAGAAGAGAATAATTCCCCATAACTTTGAATTTCGAAAATCCACCTTACAATATACAGAAACTAGCTGTTAGACTCATCCTAAACATGTGGCTCATAATTGTCCACATATTTAGCTTACAAGGGAAGCTAGTCCAAAATATCTTAAGGTAACTAAAACTGTTTTTACTGTTCATCCGTGGGTACTATTCACAGATGCTTCTCCAAGACCTCTCAAGACCAATACACACTGATATCCATTTTAATATAATGATCAATACTCCCCCTCAAGTTCAGACTTTGGAATCACCCTAAAGACCGAACTTGGAATGATCATGGCAACACCTCATTAAAAACCTTGATGTGGAAAACCGCTTGGGACAAAACCACATCAAGGGAAAAAGAGTATGCTGCTCATGAATCAGGAGAGTTCTAATCATGAATATCCACCAGCCCTAGTTTGCCAAAGACATGAGTGCAAACCTTAAGACTAGCAACCTTAGTGAAGATATCCGCAAGCTGATCTTCACTCTTTGTGTAGCATGGCAAAATGGTTCCATCTTTAATCTTCTCCCTTACCTTGTGACAATCAATCTCAATGTGTTTGGTCCTCTCATGAAACACAGAGTTGGTTGCAATGTGAATAGCCGCCTGATTATCACAATGGAAGGTGATTGGACTTGATTTCTCTATGCCAAAGTCTTTGAGAAGAGCTTTCAGCCATGTTAACTCAGTTGCAAGCTTCCTCATGGCCCTATACTCAGCTTCAGCACTAGAACAAGATACCACCTTCTGCTTCTTTGTCTTCCAAGTTACAAAGTTTCCTCCTATGAAAGTACAATAGCCGGTTGTTGATCTCCTATCACTCTTATCACCAGCCCAATCTGCATCACAATAGCCAACAATCTCAGTGCTATCATTTTTACCCATCCAAATGCCTTGTCCAGTTGATCCTTTGAGATATCTGAGGATCCTCTCAATCAAACTCCAATGATACACTGTGGGTGATTGCATATGTTGGCTAACTTGATTCACAGCAAAGCATAAGTCTGGTCTTGTGAGAGTGAGATAGATAAGCTTCCCAACCATCCTCATATACAAGGAGACATCCTTGAACTTGACTTCATCTGATTTCTCCCCCTTTCTATTGACTTGGTAGCCATCTTCAAGAGGAGTCTTTGCTATCTTGCAATCATGCATACTTGTTTCTGTCAACAAGTCTTGAACATACTTCCTTTGGGACAGAAACAGTCCATAATTGAATCTGCATACTTCAATGCCCAAAAGAAACTTCAGCTCACCAAGGTCCTAAACATGTGGCTCATAATTTTCCACATATTTAGCTTACAAGGGAAGCTAGTCCAAAATATCTTAAGGTAACTAAAACTGTTTTTACTGTTCATCCGTGGGTACTATTCACAGATGCTTCTCTTCTAGTTACCTCTTCTAGTTTGGTTACTCCAAGACCTCTCAAGACCAATAGCACACTGATATCCATTTTAATATCATGATCATTACTCATGGTCAAGGCATTTGGATGGGTTGCAATCAAAGCACCGAGATAGTTGGGTATTGTGATGCTGATTGGGCAGGAGATAGAGTGGACAGGAGGTCTACTACTGGATATTGCACATTCATTGGAGGCAACCTTGTTACTTGGAAGAGCAAGAAGCAGAAGATAGTGTCATGTTCAAGTGTATTGATCATAATAAGACCAAAGTGTTAAGATTATGCATTATCACAAAGTGCACAAATATTGCACATTGATGAAGTGCAAAGTTGGGGACTTCATATCATGATAAGGCGCCAACTATTTGAATGCAAGTCTCGGATTCAAACAAGAAGAAGAGGACCGTTAGGGTTTAAGGAAGAGTGTTGTCTTGTAAGGACCACAAAGTGGTCCACACTCTCTCTCTCCTCTGCCATGGTTCAGACCTTCTTGTCCCATAGTGCATTTGTCTTTTACTCCTTTAGGTTAAGCATTTGGCTCATTGTATCACCTATAAAGGGATTGTATAACCGAAAATGAATGATAAGGTTTTAGATTATTATTCTTTCATCTCTCTTGCGCCTCCATCTAGCTCAAGAACCATAGTTTCTAATCATGTTCAATCTCTAAAACTATCATGGTATCAGAGCATTGATCTCTATTCTCTTAATTCTCTCTCTTTATTCTTCATTCTCTCGGTTCCATTAATCTCTCGGTCCAAAACCCTAATACTCTCTCTCTTCATTCACTTATGTATTTGAGTATCCTTTCAACCAAAATCTAATGATGCATCTTGGGGGCTTGCATATGTTGGCTTACTTGGTCCACTGCAAAACACAAATCAGGTCTGGTTATGGTTAGGTAAATGAGCTTACCAACCATCCTCCTATACTGAGTAATTTCCTCAAATGGTCTATCCTCAAGCTCCCCCTCTCTTATGACTTTGTAGCTGATGCGATCTTAATGGTGAAGATCATTGCCCTTTGATTCACTTTGTGAGTCTGGTTGTTTGATGGGTGATAATCAAATGGGATGGACATATTAAAGGGATTAGAAACAGTGGATTAAAAGAAACTTCCTGAAGCTGCTGAATCACTTCAAGACTTTCGAACTCTGATCTTCTAGGAGATGAAACACCAAAAGAAGAAT
Source organism: Orychophragmus violaceus (assembly GCA_030180135.1). Classification (NCBI taxonomy): domain Eukaryota; kingdom Viridiplantae; phylum Streptophyta; class Magnoliopsida; order Brassicales; family Brassicaceae; genus Orychophragmus; species Orychophragmus violaceus. The sequence continues at coordinate 66,204,552 of CM058230.1, read as the reverse complement.
CAGAGATGAATGGATATTACACACCATTCAGATCGAATACTTTCAGAAGTTTTAGAATAAAAGAAGTTTGATAAAAGTTCAGAAATGGCTACAAAGAGTTTTAAATAGAAAAAGCAATAAGGCTGCATGAGCAGCAATTAACACACCTAGAAAATAACACAAAGACCAGAATTAAACACTTATTTGAATCTGAAAAATGACCTTCATACTCCATTTTTGTCACTTTTCTTGGGCCAAAAATTATCAACTCGTTTTGGGATCTTCTTGGACTTGTAATGAGCATAAAATAGGCTGTACTTGATATCTCCTCCATTGGGTCTAATTCTGGATGCTATGCCATGGTCTGGATCAACAAATGGGTGATTTGAATGTGAATCATTTGCCTCATTAAAAACCTTGTCAAGAAAACCCTGTGGGACAAAACTTGAAAGGGGGAAAAGAGTACAAATGAGACACATGCCCATTTGATGATCATGTATCAAAACCACTGAGGTTAAGATAACATCTTTGCCATACTCTTTCTCTGCTCTAAGCGCATCCTCTGGTTCAAGCTGCTCCTCAACTCCTAGCTGCTCCTCTGCTTCAAGCTTAGTTCCATCAGGTTCAATCTCCATGTCTTTAGTGCTGGGCAGGATCACATCATCCCCTCCCTCTTGAAAAGGATTTGACCTCAAATCCAATTCATCTTGCAGCTTAAGTTCATAAGCTTTGTTGTTGATTCGTCTTGTGATATTGAATGGACCATGAATCTTTTGCATCAGTTTGGACTCTCTTTCAGCTGGGAGTCGTTTCTTTCTCAATTGTATCAATACTTTTTCTCTAACCTCAAAGATCATCCTAAAATAAGCAATGGTCTTCTTATCCTGCATCAAAACAACTCCAATTCCAGTTCTCACAAAGAAATGTGACGAGAGAACGTCTAAATCCGGTGGCTCTTCTTTCGTACCTGCAATGTGATCAACACCTTTGGCAAAAAGCAAGTGTATTATTACAATCATGGAGTCATTATAAACAGATAAACATGTCTCAGCTTGGATCATAACATTATCTTTTTCAGTTTCCTCTTTTCTAAGACAAGAATTTAATCCCAAATATTCTTTGAACAAACTTAACTTTTTCTTAATGTTTTCTGGATGTAAAAAATATTGATCATGATGAGATCAAGGTGTTAAGGCTGTGCATTATCTAAAAATGCACAAGACTTGCACATTGATAAAGTGCAAAGATGGAGACATCGAGTTATGATCAGAAAATGATCATTCAAGTAATGTGCATAACTTGGGACAAGGAGGAGCAATACACTACAAAAAAAATCCTCATTCATAGCATATAAGCATAGCACGGTTTACTGATCTGCTGTCGTAGATGTTTATGAAAATTTCAAACTATAAGTTAGCATTGGATTAATGCTGTAATAGAGTTTCCATAAGCGGGAACAAAAATTTAGGTGAACCGCCAAACACTTACTAAAATTTTTAATCGTAAACTATCCCATCTCATTTTCTCCTTTCTATTTCACTTTCCCTCTTTGTTTTCCCTCTCCAATTTCATTTTCCCTCTTCTGTATCAATCATCTCAGACCAAAATTAGGTCTCTAATTTTCATTCCCAGAAACTCTAATCCACCTAAATCAGTTTTCCTCTCTTCCTCTTTCTTTTATCCTCTTTTGTCTTCCTCCTCCTTACCCAAACCCTAAATCGATTTTCACCCACTCTACCTCTCTATCTCTCCACAGCCTTGCTCCGCCTCTCCCCACACTCCTCCTTCATCTCCAGTTTCATCTGACCCAGCTCACCCAAACCCTAACTCCATCTCCGTCGGTGTCTCGATTTGACGAGTTCATGAAGAATCAACCTAAGGAGGAATCGGCCACCAGGTATTACCGCTGATTTGATCTAGAGCCGATTCGATTCACTGGAATATTTCCTCACATGTTTTTGGATCCGAACAGAACAACCCACTTTACATTCAGAGCTTCACGGAAGCTGACGATGCCCTTAAGCTCCACCACATCGTCCACTGCTCCTTCGATGTCATCGATGAATGACTAATCAGTAATGACTTTAACGTTACAGGTGGAGGTTTCCAGTGTTTCCCCAAGGTACTTGAATGAAACACATGGCGTTATTTCTTGAATTTGATAGCAATGACTTCTTCATATGTGTTGGTTTCTTGTATACAGACTTGGGTACAATGGAAATCTGATTCTAGCGTTTTGTTTTTATGTGCTTCAGCTTGATCGGCTAACGCTTTCCATTGCCATACGTTACTTGTTGTTGATAGATTTTATGATTTGAGTTTGGAAAATGGCCTGTTTTGTTGGAGGAATATTTTATTACAAATTTCTTCCTATGCAAAGATCAATGCTTGTTGCAGTTGTTATGCATTGAGAAATTGAATCATGTCATGGTCGTGGAGAATTTTTTTAGTGCAGTAATCTGGTGACAATATTCTATATGGTATGTATTACTCTCCAGAGGGGAAATCGTGAGGGATTATGTTCTTATGCTGTTTATATATGCAGGATTTCTTAGAAGAACTCATAGGAACTAACACAAGGCGGGACATCTTATATGAGGTGGGCGTACTGGTTTAGTGCGGAGAAAGTGACATTATATATCGTATGACTCATGATAATCTAAGGGAACTAATGTTTGAGTGATGAAATGCAGCAATATGTAAAAGGAATATCAGAAACTGGAATGCAGTCCAAGGACGGTCTTGATGGACAACTTAATGCTTGTTGGCAACATAAAATCACAAAACCAGAGATCGAACGGATGCGTTCAGCTGGATTTCTTGTCTCAGTCATTCATGGAAGGTATGTGGCAGCAATTAGAATTACATCTTCTGCTCACATTCGTGATCTAGTAAAAAAAATCTTGTTTTGAATTCAAAAAGTTGAGATTTATTTCAGTGAACAATCCGAAGAAGTCCTTGAACGAGGTTTTTCGTGGTCTGCTCATTCTTTTCTTCTTCTTCTCTACAGTTCTTCCGGAAGTTCTATGCCGCATACGTCGATGCCATCTCAAACCCTTTCCACATTCCTGGTAAAAAGATCACTTCCAGAATCAGAGCTAGGCCTATTGTTTGTCACTCAGATTTCTCAATCTATCCAGGTTGATTCTTCTCTGTTTTTTTTACTTGTTATCTCTTTTACTTAAATCTGTTTGTTTCCATCATGTTTTCAGTAGGTCACTACTTCGTGATATGTGGCTACTATGCTGTTAAGAATGAGTTCGAGATCAGAGATCCCGACAAGTCCAAGTAATTTCTGATTATCTCTCACACTGTTTATATGAATTTTCATTACTATATAGGAAGATATCTTATAAATCTCAGAAGCAAGAAAGAACACTTATGCCTCAATCATCTCGGAGCCTGCCAGTTACCATTTACTCACACTAGTAAATAATTTACAGAGAAATTTTCTTGCAGGATACACGAGATGATCTCGTCAAAATGCCTAGGGAATGCCCGTAAGTCGTTTGGTACATACTAAGATCTTCTCCTGGTAATATAAGAAACATGAAACTTGTTGTGTTCTCTTGTGTAATTTCCATGTGTTCATGTACTGTTTCAATGGCTTTGTGCAGATAAACTTGGAGAACATTAAGAACCAGAGAGCATATTAGAATAGTTCTCATCATCATCATCAAATCATTCTGGCCCTAGTGTTCTCTCACAGAAGAGCAATACTCCTTTACATATTAGCTGCAATTTACAAGTCAACTTTAGCTTTGGGAATGTTTGTACTGGTCTTGTAGCTGAAGAATTGAAAGTAAGTCTCTGTTACTCGTTGGTTTGATCTTCCACCATTTGTACTTGTAATCAAACACAAGTGATATAGCTTGTGAATCATTAAACTTATGACTTTGGTTTACAGAATACAAGACTAAAATGATGGCAAAGAAGAACATGGAGATTACCTGCAGAAGATGAAAGAATATGAGAGGAGAAAGGAAGACTCAATGAAGAAAGATTTAGTTTTATGTTAACTTATATAGTTTTGTTCATGATTTTTTTGTAAACATGTTTTGGTTTTTTAATAAAATCATTTGAAATATAATTTTTTATATAAATCCAATTAATACAAATATATATAATAATAATGATTTAATACGAAAAACTATTATAGATGCAAATAATAATAGCACCACGTACATGAAACGCTATATTAGATTGGACCAAACATAGCAAACTAAAATTAACGCTATTATATTGCAATAATAACATAGGACGAAAGAAATGCTATGGTAGGAGGGGGGTCTATTATAGCTGCCGCTGTCAGAGCGTTTGTGAAAACGCTATCTATTACATACCATAGCTTGTATCTTGTGCTATGAATGTTGATTTTTCTTGTAGTGATAGAGCCGTTAGGGTTTGAAGGGATAATGGCGCCAATGGTGAGGACCACAAGTGGTCCACACCCTCTCTCTCTCCTGCCAAACCTGCCACGGTTCAAAAGATGCTGTCCTTATTGTTTTATTATGCATTTTGTCCCTTTCTCTATTAGGTTAAACCATTGTAAGGTTGAATCACCTATATAATGTCTTGTAACCTCAAATTGAATGTTAAGGGTTTTGATACTCTCTTTCTCTCTATATTTGTGCCACCATTCTCTAATCTCTCTCTCAAGAACCCTAATGTTGACTCTCAAAAACTATCATGGTATCAGAGCATATATCTCTATTCTCTTGATTCTCTGTTTGTTTCATCATTCTCTCACTCTTAATCTTATCAATCTCTCGGTTCTTTACTCTCTGTCCAAAAACCCTAATCCTCTCTGTCCTAAAATCACTCACGGTCTCTTATTCTCTCTTGGTTCTTCACTTGTTCATCACTCTCTTACTCTCTGTCCTAAACTCTAAGATCTGTTCTAAGCTTCAGACTCTCAGCTTCTCTCAGTTTCTCGGTCCTAAAACCCTAGAAACTTGATTACTTCTCTCGGTGCTTCAGTCTTCACTCACTCTCTTCGGTCACTCACCATGGAAGACTCTACTCACATCAGCTCAAGCTTGAGGCCTACTGTCATCCCTGTTGTGCTCAAAGGTATCAACTATAGGACATGGCAAAGGACCATCAAGACTGCCATTTGTGGAAGAGGTTTGTGGGATCACATCTTGGAGGAAAAAACACCAACTGAATGTAACCAAGAAGAAGGATGAGGAAACCAAGAAGGCAGAGGCTAAATGGTTTCAAGAAGATCAGCTGGTGCTTGGCTTTCTCCAAAACTCTCTTGACCCATCCATCCTTGAAGCTTATTCTCATTGTGAGACAGCCAAGTCACTGTGGGACACTCTCAAGAAGATTTATGGAGATGTCTCTAATCTGAGCAGGGTGTATGAGGTGAAGAAAGCCATAAGTGAGCTGAGACAAGAAGATCATGACTTTACTAAGTACCTTGGGAAGTTCTCCTCAGCATGGTCTGAACTTGAGATACTAAGGCCAAGTTCTATGGACCCTAAGGTTCTCATTGAGAGAAAGGAGCAAGACAAGATCTTTGGCCTTCTACTCAACTTGAATCCGGTTTACAATGATGCCATAATGAAGATCCTAAGGGAGACTACTCTTCCTGATTTTGAAGAGGTGTGTTCAAGGATCCAAAAGGAGGAAGGAAACATTGGTTTGTTTGGAGGAAAAGGGGAGTTGGTGACTGCCAACAAAGCCGGTTTCAAACCTGAGGAGAAGAAGGCTGCAGCTTGTGATCATTGCAAGAAGAAAGGCCACTCCAAGGATAAGTGCTGGATCCTTCATCCCCACCTCAAACCAGCCAAGTTCAAGGACTCAAGGGCAAATGCAAACATCTCCCAAGAAGCTGTGAATGAGCCGGCATCAAATTCAGCTCAAGGAGGGGAGCTTGCACTCTACACCAACACTGAGTACGTTAGGAAGAGTGACCTTGAGACATCAAGGCTTATGCCTCTAAACTCTCTGGTATCACTTTAATGTCTCATAAATTTCTTGCTAAAACTGATCATAAGTTGGTAGTAGATTCAGGAGCTTCTCACCACATGATTAGTAATGCTAAGTTGTTAAAAGACATTAAATCTGCCCTAGGAAGAGTAACTATAGCTGATGGTCAAGGGATTCCTATAATTGGTACAGGAAAGTTAAGATTGTTTAACAAGGAAAGTGATGCATTCTATGTTCCTAAGTTTAAGTCTAACTTGATGTCGGTTAAAAGGATCACTAAAGACTTGAATTGCAATGTTATCTTTGGGCATAATGAAGTTTGTTTTCAGGATATTAAGAATGGAAAGGTTATTGGAAGAGGTGGTACACAAGATGAGCTTTACCTCCTTGAAGACACTTATCCAAGCAACCCGGATACCTTAGCTTTTAAATCCTGTTTTTTTCAATCAAAATGTCCTATGGCATGCTAGACTAGGACATCCTCATGCTCGTGCTTTGAACTTAATGTTGCCTAATTTTAGCTTTGATCATTCAACTTGTGAAGCTTGTATTCTTGGCAAACATTGTAGAACTATCTTTCCTAAATCAACTACTATCTATGAACATTGCTTTGATCTTGTGCACTCTGATGTTTGGACTTCACCTTGTCTTTCTAGAGATAGGAACAAGTATTTTGTGACCTTCATAGATGAAAAATCAAAATATACTTGGGTAACATTGCTTCCATCTAAAGATAGGGTGTTTGATGTGAAGGATCTTTCGGTGTTAATCCTGATTCATTTCATCAGATTACTTGATCCTAAACATGCCAGATCTAGGTTCTCTTGTGTAGAAACATAAGTAGATCTCACCTTTTACCTGTTTTGCAGCGGAAAGAGAGAACAGGTCAGAGATCAGAGAGCCACCAAGTGATAACTCCTCCAGAGGTTCACACACGCACACCAAGCAGGAAGAAAGCTGCTAGACCGAGCTGTGGGAGGTCGCAGGGAGAGAGAGAGTCGCGGCTAGGGCTGCACATTGACCTGAACTCGTCTTAACTTTATATAAAACTCGTTCAGTTCGTTTTGGGCCATTTGGCCCAAATGCCAATTAACTCCGAGGCGTTCGCGCATTGCATCGATCGTTGCACCTTATGCATCGATCGATGCACAATGGCTAAACCCTCTTATTCTCTCTAAGTATAGTAAATGCCTAGCACTTTTACCATACTCCTGCTAAACCGTTCCTACACGATTTCCTGTTAGCTTAGGCGTGTGACCCATATGGGATCATATAATAAAGGCAATAAGTCCAAGACTTATAGATCATGAGCGGACTCTAGCAAGCCATCATGACCCCCAGTATTATATGACTTATGTCTGATCTTTGACATACTCTTACTTTCTAGAGACAGTACCGAGATTACTGGACACATTTCCAACAATCTCCCACTTGTACTGGAATCTCTGTATTCATAATTCTTTTGTCTCAATATCTCGATTAGTCATAAGGCAAGATTGGTGTCATCCTTATAAAGCCTAATCTTGTTCATCGGACTCTGATTTGATACTGACAATCCAAACGACTCGGGACAGTCCGTTTGAGCATGGCCATGCATTTTCCAGTATTCAAATCTCCGATTGGCCTAGAGATATTCACTCCATTTATATTGGAGGGACAAATCCCGTCTTGTTCCATCACTGTAAACTACTCACTTCACAATGTACCCAAACAAGGTCCTTATAACTATCGCAGAACGATAGCGTTAGACAATGATCAAAGTGCATCAGTCCATGTGCAGTCACATGCATGCGAACTCAGGTCTAAGGACTATACTCTATAGTCGTAGTGAGAATCTCTTATGACACAGATATAAATATCCTGAAGAGTTCTCATAAGCGGGTCTTGTCCGGTCGTATGTTCCCCAACATACACCTATGTACTGACTTTGATGCCGCGCATCTATGACACACTAAGACTTTGTCATAAGTCACGTACCAATCCAGTCTCACACGGTTGTTGGTGTTCCAATTTCAACAACCTTCGACTAGGGACAGGATGATATAAACCATCTATCAAATATAGGGTCTTATGATCAAGCTAAATGACTTTGATGACTCAAGATCAAGTCATTTACTTCGATGACCTATAAAATGGTTCATATCATTTTGGAACGATTATTTCATCACAGTTAAAATAATCTTGAAATAATAATTTCATTATTAAACATCTCATCATGTTTTACAAGAACATATCAATAACTAAATAAAGCCCTTTAATAACTCCCACTGAAATTAAGACTACATCTTAATTTCACTTATCCTACAGCAACAGTCCGCGACTCGTGCTTAGGCCTAAGGAGTGGCTTCGTTAATAGATTAGCAACGTTCTCATTCGTTGAAACTTGCTGATCTACTTAACATCTCTGTCATTTATCTTACGGAATAGGTTATACCTATCCTCAAGGTGTTTGGACCTCTGATGTGCAGCTAGTCTCATCTATGCTGGAAATCACATCAAGTTCAGTGACGAACTCTTCTTTCCAAACAACCTCTTTCGCCACTTCCCAAGTAGCGAAATGTTCAGCTTAAGTCATGGAGTCAGCAACAGTGCCTTGCACCGCCAGATAGACACAAGATATAACCGGACTGTGATCGGAAATCATCTTTGTCTATTGGAAACTTGCCTTTCAGACTTTATCGACTTATAGCACCTCACTTTCTCCGTAAATCAAGAACTTATCCTTAGTATTCCTCAAATACTTTAGGACATACTTTAGGAAACTTGATTCTTTGCTGGATTTGACTGGTCTTTATTTGTCTTGCTTAACATTAAAGCAACATCAAACAAGTATGTTTCATGGCATACATGATAGATCCAATTGCCGACGCATATGGAATCTCATCCATGCATTTAAGCTCAGCAGTTATCGTAGGATACTGTATCTTGCTTAACTTGATGCCATGCGACATTGGCATAAAACCCTTCTTGGATTGCTCAAAACGTGTAGGACTTTGTCAATTTAAGAATCTGACTTTGTCCTATCAGCTCTTTTGGATCTCTATCTTTAGATCCAAAATCCAAGAACTACATGGCTTTACCCATGTCAATCATTAAACCAACTCCCAAGCTAGTCCTTTTCCGACTACAGCGTTGGGACGTTATATCCGAGAATCAGTATGTCATCGACATACATTTTGAGAAATGCAATATCGCTCCCACTTATCTATTAGTAAACACACAGTTCCGCTTCGTTCCTGTTCAAGTCAAAACCTTGACTACTTCAACAGAACGAAGATTCCAACTCCGATATGTTTGCTTCCATCCATGAATGGATCGATGAAGCTAACTTACATAAAATGTAATTTTTCGGAGTCCGGGCTCACTTTCGCTTCTTTGAATTTCGCAGATTCATCGCTTTCAATGATCATCAGATCATGCGAACTTTCAATGATTATCAGGTTCAACTAATGACGAGAAATCACTCTCAGATTAGTAACTGATTCATTCATATCTGCGAACTTCAGGCTCCACAGGTGTAGATTCTACAGAAATCTGGAAATCCTTCCGCTGCTCTCCCTCAATAGGTTAAGCAGCCTCCTGTATTACTCGAATTTCTTCGAGTTGTACTTTTACTCCCACTGTTCTTCTTGGAAAGTAACTTTCTTTCTTAGAAAACAGAATGGTCGAAAAAATACTTTTTACTCCCACTGTTCTTCTTGGAAAGTAATTTCCCTTCTTAGAAAACAGAATGGTCGTAAAAGTACCGAGCCTTGGTTTCCTTAAGAAAACTTCGAGTTATACTTTTACTCCCACTGTTCTTCTTGGAAAATAACTTCCCTTCTTAGAAAACAGATTGGACGTAAAAATAACAAGCCTTAGTTTCTCTAGGACAACCAACGAAGTAGCAAAACTACAAATACTCAGTAAAGACAAATTTGGATCGATTCCAATCCACATTAACGTGGTGTCTTTCAACTGATATTTGTGGAACTATTTCAGTGTAAACTTTAGATATTTTAGAGCGTTATTCTTAAATAATATCATGGAAGATTCGTGTGACTCATCTTTAATCATTTCTAATAAGATCTGATTCTTTCTCACAGAAACACCTTCAGGTTTTCAGGAGAAATGAGCTGTGAAACGATTTCACACTCATTAAGATGATCACACAATCAATGACTTAAGTATTCTCACTCGTGATTTAATCCAGAGTCTTAATACTTTTGTCACTAAGATCTTATACTTCATTCTGGAACTCTTTCGACCATGTCAAAGAATTCCGACTTGTGTCTCATCAAATGAAACACAGTCACACTCACTGAAGTAATCAGTAGAGACAATGAAGTACAGGAAATTTTCTCTGGCATTACTGCTCATCGGACCACATACATGAGTATGTTCAATCTCCAATAAGCCTTTGGGCCTTTCTCTAGCTCGGCTAAGATGGGCCCTTTGTCTTTTGGTCCAGTAAACAGAATTCAAGTCTCATAAGATGTCGTATCAAATGAGCCCAACAGTCCATAACTATGGGATTTCTGAATCCGTCTTACTCTATGTGACCAAGACTTTTATACCAAGAAAATTCAGGTTTAATTCATCAGTCTTAAACCAATTCGGTATTTATGTTATATTTAGGCACTCTTTGGTTTAAGATATAAAACCCATTCCATGAATAGGGTGCTACAATTAATATTTCATTAAGATCAAAAGAACAAAACTTGTCTTTTATCAAAATGAAAAACATTCAAATTCTTACAAGAAAATGAAAGACAATTCTGCTTAAAGCAGATACATTGTAGCAATTACTTAATACAAAACCAAGCCTAAAAGGGATCTATAAGTGAAAACCCTACAGCTGAGGCAGCATCCCAAGCTCCTTCCAGACATGTAGTTTCACTTGCCCTTTCTTCAACGTTCTACTGTTGCTTAGGCTCTGCATATTATTACAAATATCAGTGCCACAACCAGTATCCAATACCTTTAAGGTAGAACTTGAAGTAATAACATGAATACCTGAGGAAGTAGTCGCATACATCGACTTTAACTCCTCATCATCTTCCATGAATTTAATGCAATCTCTCTTCCAATGCCCTGTCTCCTTACAGTAGCAGCACTTACCAACGTAAGAGGTATCTGACTCGGGCTCAGAAGACACACGCTTGCCATGATTCAAAATATGGACAACTTTGTCTTCACCCTTGTCAGCTTTAGGTTTAGCAAACCTACCCTTCTCATTCATGAGATTGTACAGGGTACTCTTCACGTTTGGCTCAACTGTCTTGAGCATATCATGCAGTTCAGTCAACGTCTTCGTTAAGCCTTTCTTGATATAGTTCCTTACGAACTTATCATAGCTTGACGGCAGTGACTGCAGAATGATCTCAGTTGCCAATTCCTGGCTAACTGGATAATCCAGTTTCCTCAGGTTATCAATGTAACCCATCATTTTACTGACATGAGGACTTACTGGATGATCATTTGGTAGCTTGCAGCTAGTGAGAGATTTAACCAACCGGTATCTCTCCACTCTTATCTGCTCCTGAAATTTCAATTTCAGGTTGCTGATCATCTCTATTGGCGACTCCATGTTCTCATATTGCTTCTGCAAGTCTGAGTCCATGGTAGCCAATATCAGACCACGCACATCTACCGCATCATTATAATGCTTATTCCAAGCATCATATACTGCATGAGAAGCATTGGACCCGATCCTCACGGGGAGAGCTCTCTCAAGGACATAGTCCTTTCTCTCCTGTCTGAGGACTAGCCTCAGGTTCCGCGACCAAGTCAAGAAATTTGATCCGTTCAGCTTGTCCATCCCAAGGATAGGCCGGATCGAGAAAGTGTTTTGATTGTTTGTGCTAGTCATAACTGAAATTTAAGATGAAAGGATTTTAGTTAATATGTTCAATATGATTAATCTCGTATTAAAATTAATATGATTAATCACGCATTATATTCAATAACATAAGTTACCCTCAATAGAATATAATGATTCCAAGATCCACATATAACTAAGATTAAAGTGGGCCACTGGCCGTCACCCAACCTTAGCTTATATCGGTAAGCCCTGTATCGGCTAATTATATCCGTGATATAACTCTTGGTTGTGAATCTGGGCCCGAGGCCCAATCCACTCTGATGTCTCAAGGCCCGGGACTCCCGATGGCCTAGTCAAGAAAACCAGACTATACAGTCATGTAATCATTAATGTCTGGGACTCCCAATGACATTTATGAATCACAAACCGTCTTACCCACGCAAAAGCAGACATCCCCACACTGTAAGGCCATGAATACAATTGAATGGGCTTTGACAGCTGACATAGAATGGACAAGACATCCAACGCTTGATATTATATGAGGTTCGTAGGTTTATTAAAATTTCATTCCCAAAATAGAAGATTACTATTTCGGGAAACTTTCTATTTTAGGAAACCTACTATTTTAGGAAACTTTCTAAAAATGGAAACTTTCCTTAAATCCAAAACATGCAAATTCAGAAACTTCTAATTTAAGAAACTTTCTAATTTCAAAATTTTGGAAACTTATTAATTTAAAATCGATTTTAAAATTTTATAAAATAAATTTTAAATTAATCTGAAGAAGAGACTCAAATAATTGGCCCAATTGTTTTAACTTCTTGGCCCGAGGCCCAAGAATTTGTCCATGTCCAAGACATAACCCAATTGTCCAATTAAATGACATAACCGGTCTGGTTCATTAAAATTGGTCTAACCAAAATTAATTACTACGACGACCACAATTGTCAACCGGTTATTTACTAAACCGGATTTTCTCAATTTATTTGGTCCAACCAAATCAAATTAGAAAATCCTGGTTTAGGCACTAAATCCAATAATTATTTCGACATTGGATTTCTTATCCCGGTTTAACCAGACTTAATAAAATTATTAAATCTGTTTATTAAACCGAGACGTTTAATTTTAATTAAATTAAACCGAGTCTAAACCCTAACCGCATCGATCGATGCTCTCAGCATCGATCCTGCAACGATCGTTCATCGATCCTGCATCGATCGATGCTCTCACGCGTGCACGAACGGTTATCAGGTTTGGCCGAGAGATTCTCGCGAGATCCATGCGATCGTTTGAACGATCCATGCGATTTCGGTCAATCTCCCGCGACTGCAACGATCGATCCTTGCATTGTATCGATCGATGCAATGCGATCTCTCGTGGTTTCATCGACCGATCATGCGATCGCATCGATCGATGCATCGCGATCACAGCCGATACTTCTTTATGAAAATCGCATTCTTCCAAATCAATATAGCTTGGATTTTTGCGATTTCAAATGTGTTTAGGTTTCAATTCCTTGTTGCTTAAGTGATTTCTCTTATCAGTAATTGATTCAAAACACTTCTTAAACAAGAAAACAATCCTAAACTTGAATCTAAACAAGAAGAACCAGAACCAATGGCTCTGATACCACTGAAGGATCTTTCGGTGTTAATCCTGATTCATTTCATCAGATTACTTGATCCTAAACATGCCAGATCTAGGTTCTCTTGTGTAGAAACATAAGTAGATCTCACCTTTTACCTGTTTTGCAGCGGAAAGAGAGAACAGGTCAGAGATCAGAGAGCCACCAAGTGATAACTCCTCCAGAGGTTCACACACGCACACCAAGCAGGAAGAAAGCTGCTAGACCGAGCTGTGGGAGGTCGCAGGGAGAGAGAGAGTCGCGGCTAGGGCTGCACATTGACCTGAACTCGTCTTAACTTTATATAAAACTCGTTCAGTTCGTTTTGGGCCATTTGGCCCAAATGCCAATTAACTCCGAGGCGTTCGCGCATTGCATCGATCGTTGCACCTTATGCATCGATCGATGCACAATGGCTAAACCCTCTTATTCTCTCTAAGTATAGTAAATGCCTAGCACTTTTACCATACTCCTGCTAAACCGTTCCTACACGATTTCCTGTTAGCTTAGGCGTGTGACCCATATGGGATCATATAATAAAGGCAATAAGTCCAAGACTTATAGATCATGAGCGGACTCTAGCAAGCCATCATGACCCCCAGTATTATATGACTTATGTCTGATCTTTGACATACTCTTACTTTCTAGAGACAGTACCGAGATTACTGGACACATTTCCAACATGATGCATTCTAAACTTTTGAAAACTATGTTACTAATCAATTTAATGCCAAGATTAAAGTGTTTAGATCATATAATGGAGGAGAGTACACAAGCCAAAGATTCAAAGCTCACTTGAACAAGTATGGGATCCTACATAAAACAAGCTGCCCACATACTCCTCAACAAAATGGTGTGGCTGAAAGGAAGAATAGACATCTAATGGAGGTTGCTAGGTCTATGATGTTCCACACCAATGTTCCTAAGAGGTTTTGGGGAGATGCAGTGTTGGCAGCATGCTATCTTATCAACAAGATCCCAACTAGAGTCCTTCAAGACATTTCACCATATGAGGTATTGAATAAAGCCAAACCATTTATTGAACACTTACGTGTGTTTGGTTGTGTTTGTTTTGTATATATCTCAGGAGATCAAAGGAATAAGTTAGATGCTAAGAGCACAAGGTGTAAGTTCCTTGGATACTCCACAACTCAAAAGGGCTACAAGTGTTTGATCCAAGCAACAACATGACCTATGTTTCAAGGGATGTTAAGTTCATTGAGGGGCATATATACTATGAGAAGAGGGAAATGATACTCCACGGCCAGAGAAGCCGGAAACAACTACCCAAGAAGCGAAATGTTCAGCTTAAGTCATGGAGTCAGCAACAGTGCCTTGCACCGCCAGATAGACACAAGATATAACCGGACTGTGATCGGAAATCATCTTTGTCTATTGGAAACTTGCCTTTCAGACTTTATCGACTTATAGCACCTCACTTTCTCCGTAAATCAAGAACTTATCCTTAGTATTCCTCAAATACTTTAGGACATACTTTAGGAAACTTGATTCTTTGCTGGATTTGACTGGTCTTTATTTGTCTTGCTTAACATTAAAGCAACATCAAACAAGTATGTTTCATGGCATACATGATAGATCCAATTGCCGACGCATATGGAATCTCATCCATGCATTTAAGCTCAGCAGTTATCGTAGGATACTGTATCTTGCTTAACTTGATGCCATGCGACATTGGCATAAAACCCTTCTTGGATTGCTCAAAACGTGTAGGACTTTGTCAATTTAAGAATCTGACTTTGTCCTATCAGCTCTTTTGGATCTCTATCTTTAGATCCAAAATCCAAGAACTACATGGCTTTACCCATGTCAATCATTAAACCAACTCCCAAGCTAGTCCTTTTCCGACTACAGCGTTGGGACGTTATATCCGAGAATCAGTATGTCATCGACATACATTTTGAGAAATGCAATATCGCTCCCACTTATCTATTAGTAAACACACAGTTCCGCTTCGTTCCTGTTCAAGTCAAAACCTTGACTACTTCAACAGAACGAAGATTCCAACTCCGATATGTTTGCTTCCATCCATGAATGGATCGATGAAGCTAACTTACATAAAATGTAATTTTTCGGAGTCCGGGCTCACTTTCGCTTCTTTGAATTTCGCAGATTCATCGCTTTCAATGATCATCAGATCATGCGAACTTTCAATGATTATCAGGTTCAACTAATGACGAGAAATCACTCTCAGATTAGTAACTGATTCATTCATATCTGCGAACTTCAGGCTCCACAGGTGTAGATTCTACAGAAATCTGGAAATCCTTCCGCTGCTCTCCCTCAATAGGTTAAGCAGCCTCCTGTATTACTCGAATTTCTTCGAGTTGTACTTTTACTCCCACTGTTCTTCTTGGAAAGTAACTTTCTTTCTTAGAAAACAGAATGGTCGAAAAAATACTTTTTACTCCCACTGTTCTTCTTGGAAAGTAATTTCCCTTCTTAGAAAACAGAATGGTCGTAAAAGTACCGAGCCTTGGTTTCCTTAAGAAAACTTCGAGTTATACTTTTACTCCCACTGTTCTTCTTGGAAAATAACTTCCCTTCTTAGAAAACAGATTGGACGTAAAAATAACAAGCCTTAGTTTCTCTAGGACAACCAACGAAGTAGCAAAACTACAAATACTCAGTAAAGACAAATTTGGATCGATTCCAATCCACATTAACGTGGTGTCTTTCAACTGATATTTGTGGAACTATTTCAGTGTAAACTTTAGATATTTTAGAGCGTTATTCTTAAATAATATCATGGAAGATTCGTGTGACTCATCTTTAATCATTTCTAATAAGATCTGATTCTTTCTCACAGAAACACCTTCAGGTTTTCAGGAGAAATGAGCTGTGAAACGATTTCACACTCATTAAGATGATCACACAATCAATGACTTAAGTATTCTCACTCGTGATTTAATCCAGAGTCTTAATACTTTTGTCACTAAGATCTTATACTTCATTCTGGAACTCTTTCGACCATGTCAAAGAATTCCGACTTGTGTCTCATCAAATGAAACACAGTCACACTCACTGAAGTAATCAGTAGAGACAATGAAGTACAGGAAATTTTCTCTGGCATTACTGCTCATCGGACCACATACATGAGTATGTTCAATCTCCAATAAGCCTTTGGGCCTTTCTCTAGCTCGGCTAAGATGGGCCCTTTGTCTTTTGGTCCAGTAAACAGAATTCAAGTCTCATAAGATGTCGTATCAAATGAGCCCAACAGTCCATAACTATGGGATTTCTGAATCCGTCTTACTCTATGTGACCAAGACTTTTATACCAAGAAAATTCAGGTTTAATTCATCAGTCTTAAACCAATTCGGTATTTATGTTATATTTAGGCACTCTTTGGTTTAAGATATAAAACCCATTCCATGAATAGGGTGCTACAATTAATATTTCATTAAGATCAAAAGAACAAAACTTGTCTTTTATCAAAATGAAAAACATTCAAATTCTTACAAGAAAATGAAAGACAATTCTGCTTAAAGCAGATACATTGTAGCAATTACTTAATACAAAACCAAGCCTAAAAGGGATCTATAAGTGAAAACCCTACAGCTGAGGCAGCATCCCAAGCTCCTTCCAGACATGTAGTTTCACTTGCCCTTTCTTCAACGTTCTACTGTTGCTTAGGCTCTGCATATTATTACAAATATCAGTGCCACAACCAGTATCCAATACCTTTAAGGTAGAACTTGAAGTAATAACATGAATACCTGAGGAAGTAGTCGCATACATCGACTTTAACTCCTCATCATCTTCCATGAATTTAATGCAATCTCTCTTCCAATGCCCTGTCTCCTTACAGTAGCAGCACTTACCAACGTAAGAGGTATCTGACTCGGGCTCAGAAGACACACGCTTGCCATGATTCAAAATATGGACAACTTTGTCTTCACCCTTGTCAGCTTTAGGTTTAGCAAACCTACCCTTCTCATTCATGAGATTGTACAGGGTACTCTTCACGTTTGGCTCAACTGTCTTGAGCATATCATGCAGTTCAGTCAACGTCTTCGTTAAGCCTTTCTTGATATAGTTCCTTACGAACTTATCATAGCTTGACGGCAGTGACTGCAGAATGATCTCAGTTGCCAATTCCTGGCTAACTGGATAATCCAGTTTCCTCAGGTTATCAATGTAACCCATCATTTTACTGACATGAGGACTTACTGGATGATCATTTGGTAGCTTGCAGCTAGTGAGAGATTTAACCAACCGGTATCTCTCCACTCTTATCTGCTCCTGAAATTTCAATTTCAGGTTGCTGATCATCTCTATTGGCGACTCCATGTTCTCATATTGCTTCTGCAAGTCTGAGTCCATGGTAGCCAATATCAGACCACGCACATCTACCGCATCATTATAATGCTTATTCCAAGCATCATATACTGCATGAGAAGCATTGGACCCGATCCTCACGGGGAGAGCTCTCTCAAGGACATAGTCCTTTCTCTCCTGTCTGAGGACTAGCCTCAGGTTCCGCGACCAAGTCAAGAAATTTGATCCGTTCAGCTTGTCCATCCCAAGGATAGGCCGGATCGAGAAAGTGTTTTGATTGTTTGTGCTAGTCATAACTGAAATTTAAGATGAAAGGATTTTAGTTAATATGTTCAATATGATTAATCTCGTATTAAAATTAATATGATTAATCACGCATTATATTCAATAACATAAGTTACCCTCAATAGAATATAATGATTCCAAGATCCACATATAACTAAGATTAAAGTGGGCCACTGGCCGTCACCCAACCTTAGCTTATATCGGTAAGCCCTGTATCGGCTAATTATATCCGTGATATAACTCTTGGTTGTGAATCTGGGCCCGAGGCCCAATCCACTCTGATGTCTCAAGGCCCGGGACTCCCGATGGCCTAGTCAAGAAAACCAGACTATACAGTCATGTAATCATTAATGTCTGGGACTCCCAATGACATTTATGAATCACAAACCGTCTTACCCACGCAAAAGCAGACATCCCCACACTGTAAGGCCATGAATACAATTGAATGGGCTTTGACAGCTGACATAGAATGGACAAGACATCCAACGCTTGATATTATATGAGGTTCGTAGGTTTATTAAAATTTCATTCCCAAAATAGAAGATTACTATTTCGGGAAACTTTCTATTTTAGGAAACCTACTATTTTAGGAAACTTTCTAAAAATGGAAACTTTCCTTAAATCCAAAACATGCAAATTCAGAAACTTCTAATTTAAGAAACTTTCTAATTTCAAAATTTTGGAAACTTATTAATTTAAAATCGATTTTAAAATTTTATAAAATAAATTTTAAATTAATCTGAAGAAGAGACTCAAATAATTGGCCCAATTGTTTTAACTTCTTGGCCCGAGGCCCAAGAATTTGTCCATGTCCAAGACATAACCCAATTGTCCAATTAAATGACATAACCGGTCTGGTTCATTAAAATTGGTCTAACCAAAATTAATTACTACGACGACCACAATTGTCAACCGGTTATTTACTAAACCGGATTTTCTCAATTTATTTGGTCCAACCAAATCAAATTAGAAAATCCTGGTTTAGGCACTAAATCCAATAATTATTTCGACATTGGATTTCTTATCCCGGTTTAACCAGACTTAATAAAATTATTAAATCTGTTTATTAAACCGAGACGTTTAATTTTAATTAAATTAAACCGAGTCTAAACCCTAACCGCATCGATCGATGCTCTCAGCATCGATCCTGCAACGATCGTTCATCGATCCTGCATCGATCGATGCTCTCACGCGTGCACGAACGGTTATCAGGTTTGGCCGAGAGATTCTCGCGAGATCCATGCGATCGTTTGAACGATCCATGCGATTTCGGTCAATCTCCCGCGACTGCAACGATCGATCCTTGCATTGTATCGATCGATGCAATGCGATCTCTCGTGGTTTCATCGACCGATCATGCGATCGCATCGATCGATGCATCGCGATCACAGCCGATACTTCTTTATGAAAATCGCATTCTTCCAAATCAATATAGCTTGGATTTTTGCGATTTCAAATGTGTTTAGGTTTCAATTCCTTGTTGCTTAAGTGATTTCTCTTATCAGTAATTGATTCAAAACACTTCTTAAACAAGAAAACAATCCTAAACTTGAATCTAAACAAGAAGAACCAGAACCAATGGCTCTGATACCACTGAAGGATCTTTCGGTGTTAATCCTGATTCATTTCATCAGATTACTTGATCCTAAACATGCCAGATCTAGGTTCTCTTGTGTAGAAACATAAGTAGATCTCACCTTTTACCTGTTTTGCAGCGGAAAGAGAGAACAGGTCAGAGATCAGAGAGCCACCAAGTGATAACTCCTCCAGAGGTTCACACACGCACACCAAGCAGGAAGAAAGCTGCTAGACCGAGCTGTGGGAGGTCGCAGGGAGAGAGAGAGTCGCGGCTAGGGCTGCACATTGACCTGAACTCGTCTTAACTTTATATAAAACTCGTTCAGTTCGTTTTGGGCCATTTGGCCCAAATGCCAATTAACTCCGAGGCGTTCGCGCATTGCATCGATCGTTGCACCTTATGCATCGATCGATGCACAATGGCTAAACCCTCTTATTCTCTCTAAGTATAGTAAATGCCTAGCACTTTTACCATACTCCTGCTAAACCGTTCCTACACGATTTCCTGTTAGCTTAGGCGTGTGACCCATATGGGATCATATAATAAAGGCAATAAGTCCAAGACTTATAGATCATGAGCGGACTCTAGCAAGCCATCATGACCCCCAGTATTATATGACTTATGTCTGATCTTTGACATACTCTTACTTTCTAGAGACAGTACCGAGATTACTGGACACATTTCCAACATGATGCATTCTAAACTTTTGAAAACTATGTTACTAATCAATTTAATGCCAAGATTAAAGTGTTTAGATCATATAATGGAGGAGAGTACACAAGCCAAAGATTCAAAGCTCACTTGAACAAGTATGGGATCCTACATAAAACAAGCTGCCCACATACTCCTCAACAAAATGGTGTGGCTGAAAGGAAGAATAGACATCTAATGGAGGTTGCTAGGTCTATGATGTTCCACACCAATGTTCCTAAGAGGTTTTGGGGAGATGCAGTGTTGGCAGCATGCTATCTTATCAACAAGATCCCAACTAGAGTCCTTCAAGACATTTCACCATATGAGGTATTGAATAAAGCCAAACCATTTATTGAACACTTACGTGTGTTTGGTTGTGTTTGTTTTGTATATATCTCAGGAGATCAAAGGAATAAGTTAGATGCTAAGAGCACAAGGTGTAAGTTCCTTGGATACTCCACAACTCAAAAGGGCTACAAGTGTTTGATCCAAGCAACAACATGACCTATGTTTCAAGGGATGTTAAGTTCATTGAGGGGCATATATACTATGAGAAGAGGGAAATGATACTCCACGGCCAGAGAAGCCGGAAACAACTACCCAAGAAGCTCAACAAGAGGATAGTGAACCAGCAACACACACACATAAATCGGCTGAAGCTCAAGAAGACACTCTACCTCAAGATCAGAATGAGGATGAGATGGTTTATCAAGAGGCAGTGGGTAATGAGGAGGTGGTTGATCAACAGGTTCAACAACTCAGGAGAAGCACAAGGGAAAAGAAAGATCCATCAGAATGGATGAAGACAAGAGTCTACTACAACAACCAAGCAGTAGCTTATCCTAGTCAGTCTACTTGTTCTATTGACTTGCTACCATCTAGTCACAAGGCCTTTCTTGGAAAGATTGAGCTAAACCAGGTTCCTAAGACTTATGAAGAGGCTGAGGGTATCAAGGTTTGGATGGATGCAGTAAAGGATGAGAAAGAAGCTATGGAGAGGAACCACACCTGGATTGTGGAGAAGCTGCCTAAAAGGAAGAAGACTGTTAGCTCCAAATGGGTCTTCACAATCAAGTATAAAAGCAATGGAGACATAGAGAGGTACAAGGCAAGGCTAGTAGCAAGGGGATTCACTCAAACCTATGGAGAAGACTATACGGATACCTTTGCACCAGTGGCTAAACTTCATACAGTGAGAGTCACATTGAGCTTAGCCACAAACCTCTCATGGAATCTATGGCAAATGGATGTGAAGAATGCTTTTCTACAAGGTGAACTTGAGGAGGAGGTGTACATGACTCCACCACCAGGATTGAAACACTTATGTAAGGATGGTGAGGTATTGAGGCTGAGAAGGGCGATTTATGGCTTGAAGCAATCACCAAGAGCTTGGTACCATAAGCTCAGTCATACACTCATTGACCATGGTTTCAAGAAGTCTCAATCTGATCATACATTGTTCACACTTCAAAGTGCTCTAGGAGTGGTGGTAGTTCTGATCTATGTGGATGATTTGATTATCACAGGAAATGATAATGATGGGATTCAATCCACAGGCTTTCTTCAAGAGTTCCTTTGATATCAAAGACCTTGGTGAGTTGAGGTACTTCTTGGGCATTGAAGTATGCAGATTCAATGATGGATTGTTTCTGTCCCAAAGCAAGTATGTTAAAGACTTGTTGACAGAAACAAGTATGCAAGATTGCAAGATTGCAAAGACTCCTCTTGAAGATGGCTACCAAGTCAATAGAAAGGGGGAGAAATCAGATGAAGTCAAGTTCAAGGATGTCTCATTGTATAGGAGGCTGGTTGGGAAGCTTATCTATCTCACTCTCACAAGACCAGACTTATGCTTTGTTGTGAATCAAGTTAGCCAACATATGCAATCACCCACAGTGTATCATTGGAGTTTGATTGAGAGGATCCTCAGATATCTAAAAGGGTCAGCTGGACAAGGTATTTGGATGGGTAAGAATGATAGCACAGAGATTGTTGGCTATTGTGATGCAGATTGGGTTGGTGATAAGAGTGATAGGAGATCAACAACCGGCTATTGCACCTTCATTGGAGGCAACTTGGTAACTTGGAAGACAAAGAAGCAGAAGGTGGTGTCTTGTTCTAGTGCTGAAGCTGAGTATAGGGCAACGAGAAAGCTTGCAACCGAGTTAACTTGGCTGAAGGCTTTGCTTAAGGACTTTGGCATAGAGCAATCAAGTCCAATCACCTTCCATTGTGACCAGGCTGCTATTCACATTGAAACCAACTCAGTGATTCATGAGAGGACCAAACACATTGAGATTGATTGTCACAAGGTAAGGGAGAAGATTGAAGATGGAACCATTCTGCCTTGCTACACAAAGAGTGAAGATCAACTTGCAGATATCTTCACTAAAGCTGCTAGTCTTAAAGTTTGCACTCATGTCTTTGGCAAACTAGGGCTGGTAGCTATTCATGATTAGAACTCTCCTGATTCATGAGCAGCATACTCTTTTTCCCTTGATGTGGTCTTGTCCCAAGTGGTTTTCCACATCAAGATTTTTAATGAGGTGTTGCCATGATCATTCCAAGTTCAGTCTTTAGGGTGATTCCAAAGTCTGAACTTGAGGGGGAGTATTGATCATGATGAGATCAAGGTGTTAAGGCTGTGCATTATCTAAAAATGCACAAGACTTGCACATTGATAAAGTGCAAAGATGGGGACATCTAGTTATGATCAGAAAATGATCATTCAAGTAATGTGCATAACTTGGGACAAGGAGGAGCAATAGAGCCGTTAGGGTTTGAAGGGATAATGGCGCCAATGGTGAGGACCACAAGTGGTCCACACCCTCTCTCTCTCCTACCAAACCTGCCACGGTTCAGAAGATGCTGTCCTTATTGTTTTATTATTCATTTTGTCCCTTTCTCTATTAGGTTAAACCATTGTAAGGTTGAATCACCTATATAATGTCTTGTAACCTCAAAATGAATGTTAAGGGTTTTGATACTCTCTTTCTCGCACAACCATCTTCTTAA
Organism: Orychophragmus violaceus; assembly: GCA_030180135.1. Lineage (NCBI taxonomy): Eukaryota > Viridiplantae > Streptophyta > Magnoliopsida > Brassicales > Brassicaceae > Orychophragmus > Orychophragmus violaceus. The sequence goes on along the minus strand of CM058230.1, from coordinate 66,181,338 downwards.
GCCACACATGGTAGAGCCACGTTTTTGGGTCATGAAAATTCAGCTCCCCATCATGTATACTCACAGCAAAATCTCGAGACAAAAGATCATGGGTGCAAAAGCTATAATCATGTCTACTAGTAAGCAGTTTCCTACTTAGATCATCTAAAAAAAATTTCACATGTTTAACAGGATCATCTAAGTTAAAACTCAGAATGCTATCATAGTAAACAATCTCTCCAACGAACAGTTCAACAAAATTCGAAGCTCTAGTGAGTCTATCAGTACTCTTCAAAACAGAATTCAGCAAAGAACAACTAGTCTTACACAATTTATTTCTATCAAATATAAAACCTCCATGCCTAAAGAACTTCTTATGCTCAAACTTTTCACAAAATGGAAACACATTCTTAAAGTTATCATTTGAATTGTAAAGCATTCTAATGTGTTCAAGTTCCAGCAATTCAACATTGGGGATAAGAAGAGATGCATACCTTGGAATTATTGTATCAGCCACAATAATTTCCTTACATGGTTTGGGTTGGTTGTCACAAGGATTTTTCTCAATGTTTACTCCTGGGTCAAAGGCAATGTGACATTCTTGTATAACCTTACGGTTTTTGCTTTTTCCCTTTGAACCTGTTCCTAAATCGCTCATTGACAAGATCAAGTGCATTATACTCGAAAAGCTAATGATCTTTGTAAACTTAGGTAAACTACTATCAAATAAATGATCTTTCAAAGCTGGTTTACAAAGTTCACTAACTGAATTTGATCTACAGAACACATTTTCAAGCATTTGATTGAAGTTAGGAATAGTTTTAGCTAATGCCGATTCAGTTTTAGTTCTCAACAGCTCAAATGCATTGTTAAACAAAGAAACTCTCAAAGAAGAGTTAAATTCATGAAACTCATCAAACATAAAATCTTTTGGCTTAAATAACTTTTCAGGTGTGAATGTTTCAACACGTGGAATCATTTTGTCAAAAACAGGTTTTGGAACACGAAATTCTTTCACATTTTCTAAACCAAAGCGTTTTTCATCTTGAGCAGAAATCAAAGTAAACAAATTAGGTTCAGTCCTAACCAAATCAATTTCCTTACAGTGTTTTCTTGGGTAGTCAAAAGGAAATGGCATAGGAACTTGTTTTTGGACAAGGTGGGCTGGCTGCTCCAAGTCACTAACCAAAGACAAACTCCCTTGTGTTTCTGCTGGTGATTCTCCTTGTGGTTTCTCTTCACGGATGGGTGGTAACTCCTTTGGGTCATCTACTGTCTCCTTAGAGTCCTGCAAAAGAGAAGAACTCTCACTCGGAGATGGCAGCTCCGGTGCAATGTTGTTAAACTCGTAGGAGTTTCTTTAGAATCAGTCACAAGAACCTTTTCTTTCTGGTGAGGAGGGTTAAGAGATTCACTTACAACCTGTCTTATTCTTTGTTTTAGAATTAGCTGATCTTGTTGAATTTCATTTGGTGTCATTGAGATCAGACTAATCTTTCCTCCTTTGTACTTGAACGAATATCGGTTTTTGAGAACATCTTGGATTGCTTGACGTTTGTTCTGCGATGATTTCCCAAGAATGATGTGACATGATTCCATTGGTAGGACATCACACAGAACCTCGTCCTCATACTTTCCAATGGTTATGGAAATCATCACTTAGCGGGTTACTCTTAATTTGTAATCATCATCAAGCCATGGATGTTGCTTCACTTTTAATCCAAGCTTTTTAACCATGTATTCACTGGCCACATTATTGCAACTCCTTTTATCAATCATGAGGCTGCATACCTTGCCTTGGACATGACATCTTGTGTTGAACTTGGTTCCTAAACTTTCTTCCCTAAATGCTGCAAAACTCTCATCCAACTTCTTAGCCAAATTTGCAGTGACTGCTCAACCAAGGCTTTATTTTCTCTGACACGGCTGTGTTCTTCCTGATCATCATCAGTGTTCACCATGTTTCCTATCCACAAAGAAATCACAGAACAAGTAAGGAGTTCTTTGACACAAGGACACAAATCACTTTTTACAGAAACAATGAGATCAAACAAATCTGTTGCAGGGAACTCTAACAGACACAATTATAAGTTCAGCCACGAAATTTGGTACAAATTGAGTAGTTTTCTTGCACAAAATGAGTTTAACAACAGATGATACTTTCTGGGTATTAAATTTTGAAATTAAACTCTCAGCAATCATTAAACAGATAACAACAATCCGAAACAGTGTAAACTGCAGAAAACAGATAACTATGAACCCTAATTGATCAGATCAGAAGCCCAAGAGTCCATTTCGAATTTCAGACAATTCCTTGATGTTCTGCACTCAAATCTCAGTCCTAACAAGTTATAGATTCAAAATTTAACAAGAATAAACCTTAGAACTAACAAATCCGACATAAACAAAAGATTCAGATCATTAGAAAGATGAAAAGACACAACCTTTCACAAAGTGGCTCTGATACCACATGATGCGATCTTAATGGTGAAGATCATTGCCCTTTAATGCACTTTGTGAGTCTGGTTGTTTGATGGGTGATAATCAAATGGGATGGACAGATTAAAGGGATTAGAAACGTTGGATTGAAAGAAACTTCCTGAAGCTGCAGAATCACTTCAAGACTTTCGAACTCTGATCTTCTCGGAGATGAAACACCAAAAGAAGAATCAGAGATGAATGGATATTACACACCATTCAGATCAAACACTTTCAGAAGTTTTAGAATAAAAGAAGTTTGATAAAATTTCATAAATGGCTACAAAGAGTTTTAAATAGAAAAAGCAATAAGGCTGCATGAGCAGCAATTAACACACCTAGGAAATAACACAAAGACCAGAATTAAACACTTATTTGAATCTGAAAAATGACCTTCATACTCCATTTTCGTCACTTTTCTTGGGCCAAAAATTATCAACTCGTTTTGGGCTCTTCTTGGACTTGTAATGGGCATAAAATAGGCTGTACTTGATATCTCCTCCATTGGGTCGAATTTTGGATGCTATGCCATGGTCTGGATCAACAAATGGGTGATTTGAATGTGAATCATTTTCCTCATTAAAAACCTTGTCAAGAAAACCCAGTAGGACAAAACTTGACAAGGGAAAAAGAGTACAAATGAGACACATTCCCATTTGATGATCATGTATCAAAACCAGTGAGGTTAAGATAACATCTTTGCCATACTCTTTCTCCGCTCTAAGCGCATCCTCTGGTTCAAGCTGCTCCTCAACTCCTAGCTGCTCCTCTGCTTCAAGCTTAGTTCCATCAGGTTCAAGCTCATTGTCTTTAGTGCTGGGCAGGATCACATCAGTAGCCTTCCTCAAGAGGTGTCTTAGCCGGTTTTGATCCTAGTTTCCCTGCTTCGGATAACAAATCAAGTGTGTACTTCCTTTGTGATAAGAAGAGTCCATCATTAGATCGACAAACTTCCATCCCATGGAAGTACTTTAGAGCACCAAGATCTTTTATGTCAAAAACAGATTTGAGAGAAGAAGCCTTAGTGTCTTGTATACCTGACTTGTTGCTTCTGAAGGATCTTTTGGTTGTTAATCCTGATTCAATTCATCAGATTACTTGATCCTAAACATGCCAGATCTAGGTTCTCTTGAATAGAAACAATATAGATCTCACCTGTTACCTTTTATGCAGCGGAAATATGAAGAACAGGTCAGAGATCAGAGAGCCACCGAGAGATAACTCCTCCAGAGGTTCACACACGCACACCAATCAGGAAGCAGGCTGCTAGGCCACTGGGAGAAACCGGCGCAGGGGAGAGAGAGAGTTGACGGCTCAGATTAGGGTTATTTTGGTTCTGAACTCGAGTTTTATTTATAAAACTTGTCCGGTTCCGTTTGGGCCATTTGGCCCAAATACCAATTAACTCGTCGGTGTTTGCGCACTGCATCGATCGATGCATTGTATGCATCGATCGACACACAGTTGCCAAACCTTTTATTCTCTCTAAGTACAGTAAATGCCTAGCACTTTTACCGTACTCCTGCTAAAACGTTCCTACACGTTTTCCTGTTAGCTTAGGCGTGTGACCCATATGGGATCATATAATAAAGGCAATAAGTCCAAGACTTATAGATCATGAGCGGACTCTAGCAAGCCATCATGATCCCCAGTATTATATGACTTATGTCTGATCTTTGACATACTCTTACTTTCTAGAGACAGTACCGAGATTACTGGACACAATTCCAACAATCTCCCACTTGTACTGGAATCTCTCTGTATTCATAATCCTTTTGTCTCAATATCTCGATTAGTCATAAGGCAAGATTGGTGTCATCCTTATAAAGCCTAATCTTGTTCATCGGACTCTGATTTGATACTGACAATCCAAACGACTCGGGAAAGTCCGTTTGAGCATGGCCATGCGTTTTCCAGTATTCAAATCTCCGATTGGCCTAGAGATATTCACTCCATTTATATTGGAGGGACAAATCCCATCTTGTTCCATCACTGTAAACTACTCATTTCATAATGTACCCAAACAAGGTCCTTATAACTATCGCAGAACGATAGCGTTAGACAATGATCAAAGTGCATCAGTCCATGTGCAGTCACATGCATGCGAACTCAGGTCTAAGGACTATACTCTATAGTCGTAGTAAGAATCTCTTATGACACAGATATAAATATCCTGAAGAGTTCTTATAGGCGGGTCTTGTCCGGTCGTATGTTCCCAAACATACACCTATGTACTGAATTTGATGCCGCGCATCTATGACACACTGAGACTTTGTCATAAGTCACGTACCAATCCAGTCTCACTCGGTTGTTGATGTTCCAATTTCAACAACCTTCGACTGGGGACGGGATGATATAAAACATTTATCAAATATAGGGTCTCATGATCAAGCTAAATGACTTTGATGACTCAAGATCAAGTCACTTACTTCGATGACCTATAAAATGCTTCATATCATTTTGGAACGATTATTTCATCACAGTTAAAATAATCTTGAAATAATAATTTCATTAAAACATAAAATAATGTTTTACAAGAACATATCAAATAACTAAAATAAAGCTCACAAAACTCCCACTCGAATTTAGATTACATTTCAATGTTTCTAATGCCTACAGCTTCAGTCAGGAACTCGAGCTTAGGCCTTGGGAGTGGCTTTGTCAACGGATCAGCGACATTATCATCTGTCGGAACTCGGCTGATCTTGACTTCCTTTCTATTAACGATGTCACGTATCAAGTGATATCTTCTTTGAACATGCTTGGATTTCTGGTGTGATCTTGGTTCCTTTGCCTGAGCTATAGCACCATTGTTGTCACAAAATAGCGCCAGAGGCTCAGCCGCATCTGGTATCACACCTAGTTCCATAATGAACTTTCGTATCCAAACAGCTTCCTTCGCTGCTTCTGAGGCGGCGATATATTCAGCTTCTGTAGTGGAATCAGCAACGGTGTCCTGCTTGGAGCTTCTCCAGCTTACTGCACCGCCATTCAGACAAAAGACATAACCGGACTGTGACCGGAAATCATCTGTGTCTGTCTGGAAACTTGCGTCCGTGAATCCACTGACTTTAAGCACATCACTTCCACCGTACACCAAGAACTTATCCTTAGTATGTCTTAGATACTTCAAGATATTCTTTACGGCAATCCAATGGTTTTCACCTGGATTTGACTGGTATCTACTCGTCATGCTCAATGCATAAGCAACATCAGGACGAGTACAGATCATGGCATACATGACAGATCCTATTGCAGATGCATAAGGAATATTCTTCATGCGCTCAAGCTCAGCAGCCGACGTAGGGCTCTGCTTCTTGCTTAGCGTTGTGCCATGTACCATTGGCGTGAAGCCCTTCTTGGAATCTTTCATGCTGAATCTTTGTAGGACTTTGTCAATGTATGAGTCTTGACACAATCCTATCAGCCTCTTAGGTCTATCCCGATAGATCCTAATTCCAAGAACGTATGCGGCTTCACCCATGTCTTTCATGGAAAAACAACTTCCAAGCCAGTCCTTTACAGACTTCAGCATTGGAACGTCGTTTCCGAGAAGTAGTATGTCATCGACATACAGAATAAGAAATACAATCTTGCTCCCACTAGATTTCTTATACACGCATTGTTCTTCTTCGTTTCTGATGAAGTCAAATTGCTTGATCGCTTCATCAAAGCGAAGATTCCAGCTCCTCGATGCTTGCTTCAATCCATAAATGGATTTATGAAGCTTGCATACTTTCCCAGCATTCTTCGGATCTATGTAACCGTCAGGTTGTGTCATATACACATCCTCTTCCAGAATACCATTCAGGAAGGCGGTTTTCACGTCCATCTGCCAAATTTCATAATCATGAAAAGCTGCTGTTGCTAGTAGAATCCGAATAGATTTCATCATAGCCACTGGTGAATAGGTTTCATCGTAGTCCACACCGTGAACTTGTCTGAAACCTTTTGCCACCAACCTGGCTTTATAAATCTGGACATTTCCATCCACGTCAATCTTCTTCTTGAAGATCCATTTGCACTCGATGGCTTTTACACCAGCGGGTAAGTCAACCAACGAAAACACTTGGTTGACCGACATGGAGTCCATTTCGGAATCAGTGGCCTTGCGCCACTTAGAGGAATCTGGGCCCATCATGGCTTGATTGAAGTTCGATGGTTCATCACCATCAATGATCAAAAGATCATGACAGTCAGTCACGAGGAATCCTTGATATCTCTCGGGTTCGTGACGGATCCTCCCGGATCTTCGAACTTCAGGTACCACAGGTTCAGGCTCTACAATTTCTTGTAGGGCCTCCTCCTGCTCTTCCTCATTAGGTTGAGCAGTATCCTGTTCATCTTGAATTTCTTCAAGCAGTACCTTACTCCCACTGTCTTTCTTAGAGAGAAACTCCCTCTCAAGAAAGTTACAATCCCGGGCAACAAAGATCTTGTTCTCGGAACGTAGATAGAAGTAATAAGCCTTGGTTTCCCGTGGATAACCAATGAAGTAGCATTTATCAGATTTTGGTGTAAGCTTATCTGAGATTAATCTCTTAACATAGGCTTCACAACAAGTATTCAGTTCATCTGCTATTGGTGTTATTGGTGTTAATGATTATGAAATGTGTCCAGTAATCTCGGTATTCAGTATGATTGTTGGAAATGTGTCCAGTAATCTCGGTACTGTCTCTAGAAAGTAAGAGTATGTCAAAGATCAGACATAAGTCATATAATACTGGGGGTCATGATGGCTTGCTAGAGTCCGCTCATGATCTATAAGTCTTGGACTTATTGCCTTTATTATATGATCCCATATGGGTCACACGCCTAAGCTAACAGGAAATCGTGTAGGAACGGTTTAGCAGGAGTATGGTAAAAGTGCTAGGCATTTACTATACTTAGAGAGAATAAGAGGGTTTAGCCATTGTGCATCGATCGATGCATAAGGTGCAACGATCGATGCAATGCGCGAACGCCTCGGAGTTAATTGGCATTTGGGCCAAATGGCCCAAAACGAACTGAACAAGTTTTATATAAAAACTTAAGACGAGTTCAGGTCGAATTGTAGCCCTAGCCGTGACTCTCTCTCTCCCTGCGACCTCCCACAGCTCGGTCTAGCAGCTTTCTTCCTGCTTGGTGTGCGTGTGTGAACCTCTGGAGGAGTTATCACTCGGTGGCTCTCTGATCTCTGACCTGTTCTCTCTTTCCGCTGCAAAACAGGTAAAAGGTGAGATCTACTTATGTTTCTAATCAAGATAACCTAGATCTGGCATGTTTAGGATCAAGTAATCTGATGAATTGAATCAGGATTAACACCCTAAAGATCCTTCAGTGGTATCAGAGCCATTGGTTCTGGTTTTTCTTGTTTAGATTCAAGTTTAGGATTGTTTTCTTGTTTAAGAAGTGTTTTTGAATCAATTACTGATAAGAGAAATCACTTAAGCAACAAGGAATTGAAACCTAAACACATTTGAAATCGCAAAAATCCAAGCTATATTGATTTGGAAGAATGCGATTTTCATAAAGAAGTATCGGCTGTGATCGCGATGCATCGATCGATGCGATCGCATGATCGGTCGATGCAACCACGAGAGATCGCATTGCATCGATCGATGCAATGCAAGGATCGATCGTTGCAGTCGCGAGAGATTGACCGCGATCGCATGGATCGTTCAAACGATCGCATGGATCTCGCGAGAATCTCTCGGCCAAACCTGATAACCGTTCGTGCACGCGTGAGAGCATCGATCGATGCAGGATCGATGAACGATCGTTGCAGGATCGATGCTGAGAGCATCGATCGATGCGGTTAGGGTTTAGACTCGGTTTAATTTAATTAAAATTAAACGTCTCGGTTTAATAAACAGATTTAATAATTTTATTAAGTCTGGTTAAACCGGGATAAGAAATCCAATGTCGAAATAATTATTGGATTTAGTGCCTAAACCAGGATTTTCTAATTTGATTTGGTTGGACCAAATAAATTGAGAAAATCCGGTTTAGTAAATAACCGGTTGACAATTGTGGTCGTCGTAGTAATTAATTTTGGTTAGACCAATTTTAATGAACCAGACCGGTTATGTCATTTAATTGGACAATTGGGTTATGTCTTGGACATGGACCAATTCTTGGGCCTCGGGCCAAGAAGTTAAAACAATTGGGCCAATTATTTGAGTCTCTTCTTCAGATTAATTTAAAATTTATTTTTTATAAAATTTTAAAATCGATTTTAAATTAATAAGTTTCCAAAATTTTGAAATTAGAAAGTTTCTTAAATTAGAAGTTTCTGAATTTGCATGTTTTGGATTTAAGGAAAGTTTCCATTTTAGAAAGTTTCCTAAAATAGTAGGTTTCCTAAAATAGAAAGTTTCCCGAAATAGTAATCTTCTATTTTGGGAATGAAATTTTAATAAACCTACGAACCTCATATAATATCAAGCGTTGGATGTCTTGTCCATTCTATGTCAGCTGCCAAAGCCCATTCAATTGTATTCATGGCCTTACAGTGTGAGGATGTCTGCTTTTGCGTGGGTAAGACGGTTTGTGATTCATAAATGTCATTGGGAGTCCCAGACATTAATGATTACATGACTGTATAGTCTGGTTTTCTTGACTAGGCCATCGGGAGTCCCGGGCCTTGAGACATCAGAGTGGATTGGGCCTCGGGCCCAGATTCACAACCAAGAGTTATATCACGGATATAATTAGCCGATACAGGGCTTACCGATATAAGCTAAGGTTGGGTGACGGCCAGTGGCCCACTTTAATCTTAGTTATATGTGGATCTTGGAATCATTATATTCTATTGAGGGTAACTTATGTTATTGAATATAATGTGTGATTAATCATATTAATTTTAATACGAGATTAATCATATTGAACATATTAACTAAAATCCTTTTATCTTAAATTTCAGTTATGACGAGCACAAACAATCAAAACACTTTCTCGATCCGGTCTATCCTTGCGATGGATAAGCTGAACGGATCAAATTTCTTGACTTGGTCGCGGAACCTGAGGCTAGTCCTCAGGCAGGAGAGAAAGGACTATGTTCTTGAGAGAGCTCTCCCCGTGAGGATCGGGTCCAATGCTTCTCATGCAGTATATGATGCTTGGAATAAGCATTATAATGATGCGGTAGATGTGCGTGGTCTGATATTGGCTACCATGGACTCAGACTTGCGGAAGCAATATGAGAACATGGAGTCGCCAATAGAGATGATCAGCAGCCTGAAATTGAAATTTCAGGAGCAGATAAGGGTGGAGAGATACCAGTTGGTTAAGTCTCTCACTGGCTGCAAGCTACCAAATGATAATCCAGTAAGTCCTCATGTCAGTAAAATGATGGGTTACATTGATAACCTGAGGAAACTGGATTATCCAGTTAGCCAAGAGTTGGCAACTGAAATCATTCTGCAGTCACTGCCGTCAAGCTATGATAAGTTCAGAAAGAACTATATCAAAAAAAAACTTAACGAAGACGCTGACTGAACTGCATGATATGCTCAAGACAGTTGAGCCAAACGTGAAGAGTACCCTGTACAATCTCATGAATGAAAAGGGTAGGTTTACTAAACCTAATGATGACAAGGGTGAAGACAAAGTTGTCCAGATTTTGAATCATGGCAAGCGTGTGTCTTCTGAGCCCGAGTCAGATACCTCTTACGTTGGTAAGTGCTGCTACTGTAAGGAGACAGGGCATTGGAAGAGAGATTGCATTAAATTCATGGAAGATAATGAGGAGTTAAAGTCAATGTATGCGACTACTTCCTCAGGTATTCATGTTATTACTTCAAGTTCTACCTTAAAGGTATTGGATACTGGTTGTGGCACTGATATTTGTGATAATATGCAGAGCCTAAGCAACAGTAGAACGTTGAAGGAAGGGCAAGTGAAACTACATGTCTGGAAGGAGCTTGGGATGCTGCCTCAGCCGTAGGGTTTTTCACTTATAGATCCCTTTGAGGCTTGGTTTTGTATTAAGTAATTGCTACAATGTACCTGCTTTAAGCAGAGTTGTCTTTCATTTTCTTGTAAGAATTTGAATGTTTTTCATTTTGATAAAAGACAAGTTTTGTTCTTTTGATCTTAATGAAATATTAATTGTAGCACCCTATTCATGGAATGGGTTTTATATCTTAAACCAAAAGTGCCTAAATGTAACATAAATACCGAATTGGTTTAAATCTGATGAATTAAACCTGATTTTTCTTGGCATAAAGTCTTGGTCACATAGAGTAAGTCGGATTCAGAAATCCCATAGTCATGGACTGTTGGGCTCATTTGATAAAATATCTTATGAGACTTGAATTCTGTTTACTAGACCAAAAGGTAAAGGGCCTATATTAGCCGAGCTAGAGAAAAGCCCAAAGGCTTATTGGACCTGGAACATACTCATGTATATGGCCCAATGAGCAGTAATGCCAGAGAAAATCTCCTGTACTTCATTGTCTCTACTGATTACTTCAGTGAGTGTGACTGTGTTCATTTGATGAGACACAAGTCGGAATTCTTTGACATGGTCGAAAGAGTTCCAGAATGAAGTATAGGATCTGAGTGACAAAAGTATTAAGACTCTGGATTAAATCACGAGTGAGAATACTTAAGTCATTGATTGTGTGATCATCTTAATGAGTGTGAAATCGTTTCACAGCTCATTTCTCTTGAAAAACCTGAAGGTGTTTTCTGTGAGAAAGAATCAGATCTTATTAGAAATGATTAAAGATGAGTCACACGAATCTTCCATGATATTGTTTAAGAATAACGCTCTAAAATATCTAAGTTTACGATGAAATAGTTCCACAAATATCAGTTGAAAGACACCACGTTAATGTGGATTGGAATCGATCCAAATTTGTCTTTACTGAGTATTTGTAGTTGTGCTACTTCGCTGGTTGTCCTAGAGAAACTAAGGCTTGTTACTTTTACGTCCAATCTGTTTTCTAAGAAGGGAAGTTATTTTCCAAGAAGAACAGTGGGAGTAAAAGCATAACTCGAAGTTTTCTTAGGGAAACCAAGGCTCGGTACTTTTACGACCATTCTGTTTTCTAAGAAGGAAATTACTTTCCAAGAAGAACAGTGGGAGTAAAAAGTATTTTTACGACCATTCTGTTTTCTAAGAAGGGAAGTTACTTTCCAAAGAAGAACAGTGGGAGTAAAAGTACAACTCGAAGAAATTCGAGAAATACAGGAGGCTGCTTAACCTATTGAGGGAGAGCAGCGGAAGGATTTACAGATTTCTGTAGAATCTACACCTGTGGAGCCTGAAGTTCGCAGATATGAATCAGTTACTAATCCGAGAGTGATTTCTCGTCATTAGTTGAACCTGATAATCATTGAAAGTTCGCATGATCTGATGATCATTGAAAGCGATGAATCTGCGAAATTCAAAGAAGCGAAAGTGAGCCCGGACTCCGAAAAATTACATTTTATGTAAGTTAGCTTCATCGATCCATTCATGGATGGAAGCAAACATATCGGAGTTGGAATCTTCGTTCTGTTGAAGTAGTCAAGGTTTTGACTTGAACAGGAACGAAGCGGAACTGTGTGTTTACTAATAGATAAGTGGGAGCGATATTGCATTTCTCATAGTGTATGTCGATGACATACTGATTCTCGGATATAACGTCCCAATGCTGCAGTCAGTAAAGGACTGGCTTGGGAGTTGGTTTGTGAATGACATGGGTATAGCCACGAAAGTCTTGGATTTTGGATTTAAAGATAGAGATCCAAAAGAGCTGGTAGGACAATGTCAGGATTCTTAAATTGACAAAGTCCTACACGTTTTTTCAGCAATCCAAGAAGGGTTTTATGCCAATGTCACATGGCATTACGTTAAGCAAGATACAATATCCTACGATAACTGCTGAGCTTAAATGCATGGATAGGATTCCATATGCTTCGGTAATTGGATCTATCATGTATGCCATGAAACGTACTTGTTTGATGTTGCTTTAATTTTAAGCAAGACAAGTAAAGACCAGTCAAATCCAGCAAAGAATCAAGTTTCCTAAAGTATGTCCTAAAGTATTTGAGGAATACTAAAGATAAGTTCTTGATTTACGGAGAAAGTAAGGTGCTATAAGTCGATAGAGTCTGAAAGGCAAGTTTCCAACAGACAAAGATGATTTCCGGTCACAGTCCGGATATGTCTTGTGTTTGTCTGGCGGTGCACGGCACTGTTGCTGACTCCATGACTTAAACTGAATGTTTCGCAGCTTGGGAAGCGGCGAAAGAGGTTGTTTGGAAAGAAGAGTTCATCACTGAACTTGATGTGATTCCAGCATAGATGAAACTAGCTGCACATCAGAGGTCCAAACACCTTGAGGATAGGTATAACCTATTCCGTGAGATAAATGACAGAGATGTTAAGTAGATCAGCAAGTTTCAACGAATGAGAACGTTGCTAATCTATTAACGAAGCCACTCCATAGGCCTAAGCACGAGTCGCGGACTGTTGCTGTAGGATAAGTGAAATTAAGATGTAGTCTTAATTTCAGTGGGAGTTATTAAAGGGCTTTATTTAGTTATTGATATGTTCTTGTAAAACATTCTTATGTTTAATGAAATTATTATTTCAAGATTATTTTAACTGTGATGAAATAATCGTTCCAAAGTGATATGAACCATTTTATAGGTCATCGAAGTAAATGACTTGATCTTGAGTCATCGAAGTCATTTAGCTTGATCATGAGACCCTATATTTGATAGATGTTTTATATCATCCCGTCCCCAGTCGAAGGTTGTTGAAATTGGAACACCAACAACCGTGTGAGACTGGATTGGTACGTGACTTATGACAAAGTCTCGGTGTGTCATAGATGCGCGGCATCAAAGTCAGTACATAGGTGTATGTTTGGGAACATACGACCGGACAAGACCCGCTTATAAGAACTCTTCAGGATATTTATATCTGTGTCATAAGAGATTCTTACTACGACTATAGAGTATAGTCCTTAGACCTGAGTTCGCATGCATGTGACTGCACATGGACTGATGCACTTTGATCATTGTCTAACGCTATCGTTCTGCGATAGCTATAAGGACCTTGTTTGGGTACATCATGAAATGAGTAGTTTACAGTGATGGAACAAGATGGGATTTGTCCCTCCAATATAAATGGAGTGAATATCTCTAGGCCAATCGGAGATTTGAATACTGGAAAACGCATGGCCATGCTCAAACGGACTTTCCCGAGTCGTTTGGATTGTCAGTATCAAATCAGAGTCCGATGAACAAGATTAGGCTTTATAAGGATGACACCAATCTTGCCTTATGACTAATCGAGATATTGAGACAAAAGGATTATGAATACAGAGATTCCAGTACAAGTGGGAGATTGTTGGAAATGTGTCCAGTAATCTCGGTACTGTCTCTAGAAAGTAAGAGTATGTCAAAGATCAGACATAAGTCATATAATACTGGGGGTCATGATGGCTTGCTAGAGTCCGCTCATGATCTATAAGTCTTGGACTTATTGCCTTTATTATATGATCCCATATGGGTCACACGCCTAAGCTAACAGGAAATCGTGTAGGAACGGTTTAGCAGGAGTATGGTAAAAGTACTAGGCATTTACTATACTTAGAGAGAATAAGAGGGTTTAGCCATTGTGCATCGATCGATGCATAAGGTGCAACGATCGATGCAATGCGCGAACGCCTCGGAGTTAATTGGCATTTGGGCCAAATGGCCCAAAACGAACTGAACAAGTTTTATATAAAAACTTAAGACGAGTTCAGGTCGAATTGTAGCCCTAGCCGCGACTCTCTCTCTCCCTGCGACCTCCCACAGCTCGGTCTAGCAGCTTTCTTCCTGCTTGGTGTGCGTGTGTGAACCTCTGGAGGAGTTATCACTCGGTGGCTCTCTGATCTCTGACCTGTTCTCTCTTTCCGCTGCAAAACAGGTAAAAGGTGAGATCTACTTATGTTTCTAATCAAGAGAACCTAGATCTGGCATGTTTAGGATCAAGTAATCTGATGAATTGAATCAGGATTAACACCAATAGATCCTTCAGATGAAAATGATGCTACTTGTTGTGAAGCCTATGTTATTCAGGATTAACACCAACAATAGATCCTTCAGGATTAACACCAATAACAATTATTCAGTTCTAAAATCAATCCCGAAGGTAAAGACAACAAGTATGTGCCTACAGCTAGTGCTGAAACTTTCGCTCCATTCCCAACTCGTAGCTCCACTTGTCCTTGCTTCAGCCTTCTACTGTTGCTGAGTGCCTGCATATTAGTACAAATATGAGCCCCACAACCAGTATCCATGACCCATGAGGTATTATCAGAAGTAGTTGTATTAACTTCTATAACAAAAATACCTGATGAAGAAGTCTCGAAAGTCTTCTTCTTCAATTCCTTTAGTAAGGCTCTTCGGTCCGACCGAGGAGGAGAATACTTAAGCCAGGAATTTAGTGATCATCTGAGAGAGTGTGGGATCGTATCCCAACTCACTCCTCCTGGAACACCTCAATGGAATGGTGTGTCTGAGAGGAGAAATCGGACCTTATTAGATATGGTTCGATCTATGATGAGTCACACAGACCTTCCAATATCCCTTTGGGGATATGCTCTGCTAACAGCAGTGTTCACAACCCCAAATTCTTAGATAAGACAGCACTGGAGCTTCTCCAGTCCATAATTCATATGGTGTCTTTGCTACTGCTTTTGATGGCGCTCTATTTAGAGTGAACACTGCTGTTAGCAGAGCATATCCCCAAAGGGATATTGGAAGGTCTGTGTGACTCATCATAGATCGAACCATATCTAATAAGGTCCGATTTCTCCTCTCAGACACACCATTCCTTTGAGGTGTTCCAGGAGGAGTGAGTTGGGATACGATCCCACACTCTCTCAGATGATCACTAAATTCCTGGCTTAAGTATTCTCCTCCTCGGTCGGACCGAAGAGCCTTAATGCTTTTGCCAAGTTGGTTCTATACTTCATTTTGGAATTCTCTGAACTTTTCAAAAGATTCAGACTTATGTTTCATCAAATAAACATATCCATACCTACTGAAATCATCAGTGAAGGTAATGAAGTACTGATAGTTTCCTCTTGCATTTGTGGACATTGGGCCACACACATCAGTGTGTATCAGGCCCAATAAGTCACTGGCCCTGTCGTTAGGTTTATTAAAGGGGGCCCGTGTCATTTTGCCCATCATGCAGGATTCGCATTTCTCACATGACTCAAAGTCAAATGAGCCAAGAAGTCCATTCGAATGGAGCCTCTTGATGCGTTTCTCGCTGATGTGCCCTAAACGACAATGCCATAGAAACGTTCGGTTTTCCTCATTAGGTTTAAACCGTTTTGTATTAATGTTATAAATTGGCGCGGATTGATCGAGTATGTAAAGCCCATTCGTAAGAGGGGCAGAACCATAGAACAAATTGTTGCGATTGAAGGAACATAATTTATTCTTAACTGAAAAATCATAACCTTCCAAATCCAACAAAGAAATTGAAATAATATTTCTGCTTATAGCAGGTACAAAATAACAATTATTCAGTTCTAAAATCAATCCCGAAGGTAAAGACAACAAGTATGTGCCTACAGCTAGTGCTGAAACTTTCGCTCCATTCCCAACTCGTAGCTCCACTTGTCCTTGCTTCAGCCTTCTACTGTTGCTGAGTGCCTGCATATTAGTACAAATATGAGCCCCACAACCAGTATCCATGACCCATGAGGTATTATCAGAAGTAGTTGTATTAACTTCTATAACAAAAATACCTGATGAAGAAGTCTCGAAAGTCTTCTTCTTCAATTCCTTTAGACCTTCCTGGAATTTCTTACAATCTCTTCTCCAATGCCCCAGTTCCTTGCAGAACCTGCACATGTCAGTAGGCCCAGCCTTGGATTTGGGCTTGGGCTTTGGCGTGTCCTTGTCCGCGACTTGGACAGCCTTGGCCGCTCCCTTATCCTTAGCAGAGGATTTCTTAAACCCCTTGCCCTTTTGCACCATAAGCACATTGGGGTCCTTGGCGGTTTTCCTCAAGTTGGGCTCTGCAGTCTTGAGCATTCCGTGAAGCTCAGGTAGTGTCTTACTCAAGCCATGCATGTTAAAGTTCAGAATGAACTGATCATAGCTTGCAGGTAAAGACTGCAGAATGATGTCGCAGGCAAGTTCCTGGCTGATTGGGCAGTCGAGTTTCTGAAGATGATCGAGATAACCCATCATCTTCAAGACATGAGGACTCACTGCCGCATTCGCAGCCAACTTACAGTCCAAGAGGTTCTTAACTGTCTGGAACCTCTCAGTCCTAGCCTGCTCCTGAAAAAGCGATTTCAGGCTTGCCATTATCTCGATGGGAGACAATACACTTTCGAACTGTTTTTGCAGCTCAGGAGTCATTGTCACCAACATCAGGCAATAGACATCATTTTCATCTGACGAATGCTTTTCCCAAGCATTGTGCAGAGTCCTGGCAGCATTGGCAAGAGGCCTCTCGGGGAGGGGATCTCGAAGGACATAATCCTTCTTCTCCTGCTTGAGGACCAGCCTCAAGTTCCTTGACCATGTCAGGAAGTTCGTTCCAGTCAGCTTCTCCTTCTCGAGAACAGACCGGATCGAGAATGTGTTTTGTGTGCTTGTAGTAGTCATATCTGAAATATATAAATAAAAAGGTTATTAGTTATTATGTTCAAAATGACTAATCTCGTATTAAAATTTAATATGATTAATCACGCATTATATTCAATAACATCAGTTACCCTCAATAGAATATAATGATTCCAAGATCCACATATAACTAAGATTAAAGTGGGCCACTGGCCGTCACTAAACCTTAGCTTATATCGGTAAGCCCTATATCGGCTAATTATATCCGTGATATAACTCTTGGTTGTGAATCTGGGCCCGAGGCCCAATCCACTCTGATGTCTCAAGGCCCGGGACTCCCGATGGCCCAGTCAAGAAAACCAGACTATACAGTCATGTAATCATTAATGTCTGGGACTCCCAATGACATTTATGAATCACAAACCGTCTTATCCACGCAAAAGCAGACACCCTCACACTGTAAGGCCGTGAATACAATTGAATGGGCTTCGACAGCTGACATAGAATGGACAAGACATCCAACGCTTGATATTATTTGAGGTTCGTAGGTTTATTTAAAAAAATCATTCCCAAAATAGAAGATTACTATTTCGGGAAACTTTTCATTTTTGGAAACCTACTATTTTTGGAAACTTTCTAAAATTGGAAACTTTCTAAAACCGGAAACTTTCTAACTTTAGAAATTTCTTTAAAATCCAAAACCCGCAAATCCAGAAACTTCTAATTTAAGAAACTTTCTAATTTCAAAATTTCGGAAACTTTAATTTAAAATTGACTTTATAATTTTATAAAATAAATTTTAAATGGATCTGAAGAAAGACTCAAATAACTGGCCCAATTGTTTTAACTTCTTGGCCCGAGGCCCAAGAACTGGTCAATGTCCAAGACATGACCCAATTGTCCAATTAAATGACATAACCGGTCTGGTTCATTAAAATTGGTCTAACCAAATTTTAATTACTACGTTGACCACAATTGTCAACCGGTTATTTACTAAACCGGATTTTCTCAATTTATTTGGTCCAACCAAATCAAATTAGAAAATCCTGGTTTAGGCACTAAATCCAATAATTCTTTCGACATTGGATTTCTTATCCCGGTTTAACCAGACTTAATAAAATTATTAAATCTGTTTATTAAACCGAGACGTTTAATTTTAATTAAATTAAACCAAGTCTAAACCCTAACCGCATCGATCGATGCTCTCAGCATCGATCCTGCAACGATCGTTCATCGATCCTGCATCGATCGATGCTCTCACGCATGCACGAACGGTTATCAGGTTTGGCCGAGAGATTCTCGCGAGATCCATGCGATCGTTTGAACGATCCATGCGATCGCGGTCAATCTCTCGCGACTGCAACGATCGATCCTTACATTGCATCGATCGATGCAATGCGATCTCTCGTGGTTGCATCGACCGATCATGCGATCGCATCGATCGATGCATCGCGATCACAGCCGATACTTCTTAATGAAAATCGCATTCTTCCAAATCAATATAGCTTGGATTTTTGCGATTTCAAATGTGTTTAGGTTTCAATTCCTTGTTGCTTAAGTGATTTATCTTATCAGTAGTTGATTCAAAACACTTCTTAAACAAGGAAACAATTCTAAACAGAATCTAAACAAGAAAAACCAGAACCAATGGCTCTGATACCACTGAAGGATCTTTTGGTTGTTAATCCTGATTCAATTCATCAGATTACTTGATCCTAAACATGCCAGATCTAGGTTCTCTTGAATAGAAACAATATAGATCTCACCTGTTACCTTTTATGCAGCGGAAATATGAAGAACAGGTCAGAGATCAGAGAGCCACCGAGAGATAACTCCTCCAGAGGTTCACACACGCACACCAATCAGGAAGCAGGCTGCTAGGCCACTGGGAGAAACCGGCGCAGGGGAGAGAGAGAGTTGACGGCTCAGATTAGGGTTATTTTGGTTCTGAACTCGAGTTTTATTTATAAAACTTGTCCGGTTCCGTTTGGGCCATTTGGCCCAAATACCAATTAACTCGTCGGTGTTTGCGCACTGCATCGATCGATGCATTGTATGCATCGATCGACACACAGTTGCCAAACCTTTTATTCTCTCTAAGTACAGTAAATGCCTAGCACTTTTACCGTACTCCTGCTAAAACGTTCCTACACGTTTTCCTGTTAGCTTAGGCGTGTGACCCATATGGGATCATATAATAAAGGCAATAAGTCCAAGACTTATAGATCATGAGCGGACTCTAGCAAGCCATCATGATCCCCAGTATTATATGACTTATGTCTGATCTTTGACATACTCTTACTTTCTAGAGACAGTACCGAGATTACTGGACACAATTCCAACAGCTTCCTGATATGATAATGTCATCAACATAAACAAGGATGACAATGATACCTTCCTGATCTTGAAAAGTGAAAAAGTGTGATCTCCTTTAGACTTCTTGAATCCTCTTTGCATAAGTGTTGAGCTCAACTTATGGTACCAAGCTCTAGGTGATTGCTTTAGTCCATAGATAGCCTTCTTAAGTCTTAGCACATTTCCTGGTTTTACAATGTCCTTAAGACCAGGAGGTGGTGTCATATATACCTCATCTTCAAGCTCCCCTTGAAGGAATGCATTCCTGACATCCATTTGTTAAAGCTCCCAATCAAGGTTTGTTGCCAAAGATAAGATGATCCTAACTGTGTGAAGCTTAGCTACTGGTGAAAAAGTATCCAAGTAATCCTTTCCATAGGTTTGAGTGAAGCCTCTTGCTACCAGCCTTGCTTTGTATCTCTCCACGTCTCCATTACTTCTATACTTGATGGTGAACACCCACTTAGAACTCACTGCCTTCTTCCCTTTGGGAAGTTCTGCCTCATGCCAAGTCTCATTGTTTTCAATTGCTTTAGTCTCTTCATTCACAGCTTGCATCCACCTCTTATCCTCCTTGGCTTCTTCATAGGTTGTTGGTACTTGTACTTGATCCAACTTCCCAATGAACACTTGATGTGTTGGGAATGTCCTGAAATCTATTGTACTTGCTCTTAAGTGAAATTCGTATTGTCGAGATGAGACAATCATATGACACTAGGCAATCATAATGCTTTGCTAGAAGCCACTTATGATCAATGAGTTTAGAACTCATTGCTAGTGTTGTATGATCCTACAGGGTCTCACACCTAAGCAAACTGGATCAATGATATAATGGGTTTCATAATGTTTTATATATATGTTATATATATTATATGAGATATAATATATACATATATATATATATATATACTCACGATTAAAGAGATGTCATATATATATATTATATGAGATATAATATGTATATATATATATATATGCTTCACGTAAGAGATGATGATCTCTTAATTAATGTTAGGGCTCCTCAGCCCATTAACATTATAAGTGTGATGAGTATGCATATATAAGCGAAAAGGTGGGTTAACCTAAAGCATGGTAAGCGAGCCGCATAAAGAAAAACGTGAGAGTTTATAAAACCCTATAACACGAATCGTTCGTGTAACAATTTTGAGATTAGATCTCAACGGCACTAGCATCCCGATCCGATCTAGTTTGTGTGCGTGTGGATACCAGTAGAGGCGCAACACTTGAGGCGCTTTAAGATCTCGATTATCTGCAAATCTTCCGCTGCTAATCACCAGGTAATTCTGAGATCCCATTGATTCAATTATAGGAACCCTAGATCCTAGGCTTGGAATTCAGACCAGGGTTGCCTAATATGATTAGGATCTGCTAGAAATTCCTTCAGTGGTATCAGAGCTTTAGGGTTCCATTGAATCTGTAGCATGTTGATTAGATTAGTTGAATCTGAATCTGTGTATGGTTGATACAAACTTGCTAAAATTCGTTTTCATGAAAACCTAGTTTAGGGTTTTGTTCAAAAAACGTTTTAGGGTTTTTCGCATGGTGTCGATCGATGCCAATCCGGCATCGATCGACACAGGGCAAAAACCCGAAAAGAATTTAGGGTTTTTTAGCATGGTGTGGATCGATTCCAATCCGGCGTCGATCGACACAGGGCGATAACCCAAATAAAACTTAGTTTTCGCCTAGTATCGATCGACACAAGTGTTGTGTCGGTCGACACAAACCTCGCGAGATTGATAAATCGGTTCAATTGGATTGGACCGGTTATCGAGCTTGGTTAATAATGGTTGAACGCTATGAATGGTTTAAGTGCGATTGGTTTGATCAGGTTGGTGTCGACCGATGCTAATGTAGCATCGATCGATACTGACCAGTACTCAAAACCGGATCAATTGGATTGATCGGTTATCGCGGATTGTTTTTGGTTATTCTGCATCGATCGACACTATAGTAGTGTCGGTCGACATCAGATTCGATGATTAGGTTATGGAACCTGAAATCACAGAACCAAAGCAAGATAAATCAATTAATTATAAGAATTAAAACATAATAAAACTGAACGTTTTAAAAGGTTCCGTTCCTCAACCAAATATCAAGTGATATTTGATGTCTTTCCAATCTTGTCAACTGTCAAGACCCATTTAATTATGAGATAGACTTGCAGTGCAAGATGTCCACAATTTCATGAGTAAGACAGAGGTAATCGTGTTGATGGACTTGCAGTGCAAGACATCAACAATTACATGACTGAAGAGATTGGTTTACTTGACTGGGCCATCAAAATCGTTTTGGGCTCAGAGACATCAGGTGGATTGGACACAAGATGTCAATCCACAACCAAGAGTTATATTGGATATAACTAGCAAAGTTGTTGCTTACCTAGATAGCTAAAACTTGGGTGATAGCCAGTGGCTCACTCAAGTTTAGTGAAGTATGGGTCTTGGATCATTATATTCATTTGAGGAAACATTGTTTGAATATAATGCGAGTTTTCTTAATAGTTAAGATTTCTCATTTCTTGAACATCATAACTAAACCTCCCTTGTTTTTCCAGCTATGTCTAGCACAAACCATCGTAACAATTTCTCCCTGCGATCCGTCCTTAAGAAGGACACGTTAAATGGATCCAACTTTCTTGAATGGTATCGGAACTTGAGAATTGTTCTCAAACAGGAGAAAAAGGACTATGTCCTTGAGAAAGTTCTCCCTAAGAAGTACCGAGCCAATGCCTGGCAGTCAGATAAGGATGCTTGGGATAAGCATTCTAATGATGCGGTGGATGTGAGTTGTCTCATGTTGGCTACCATGAACTCGGAATTGCAGAAGCAATATGAGTACGTGGAGTCGCCAAAGGAGATGATCACTGGCCTGAAAAGTATGTTTCAGGAGCAGGCACGAACTCAGAGATACAAGACGGTTAGGCCTCTGATTGAGTGCAAGCTACCAAAGGGCGAACCAGTTAGTCCTCATGTCATTAAGATGATGGGTTATATAGATAACCTGGGGAAACTGGATTGTCCCATTAGCCAAGATTTGGCTACTGACATCATTCTGCAGTCACTGCCGTCAAGCTATGATCAATTTGTTATGAACTATAACATGAACAACTTGACGAAGACGTTGACTGAATTGCATGGGATGCTTAAGACTGCTGAACCTAACATCAAGAAGGACACCCCAAATGTCCTTATGGTACAAAAGGGTAAAAAGTTTAAGAAACTTGGTAAGAACAAAGGTGATGGCAAGGCGAGCTCGATTGTGAATCCAAGCGAGTCTGGCCATGCTCCTAAGGTTAAAACCAGTCCTTCTGAAGATGTTAAGTGCCGTTATTCTAATGGTTATGGGCATTAGAAAAGAAACTGCAATAAATTCTTGGAAGATTATGAGAAGCTGAAGAAGACGTACGAGACTTCTCCTTCAGGTATTATGTTATAGAAGTAAATGTTACTTCTTATAGTCCTACTTATTGGGTATTTGATACCAGCTGTGGTACTCATATTTTGTGAAAATGTGCAGGGCCTGAGCAAAAGTAAGACTATGGAGAAAGGACAAGTGGATCTATGCGTGGGAAATGGAGTTAGAGTTGCTGCATTAGCCGTAGGAATGATGCCATTTATTTTTTTCTTTCATGGCATGTTTTGAACTTAAAATTGCTACTATGTACCTGCTATGAGCAGAAAGATTATTTCTATTCCTTGTTTGGATATGGAAGGATATCAGTTTTCAAATTAAGAATAAGTGTTATTCATTTGATTACAATGATATATTTTATAGTAGCAATCCATTAGAGAATGCATTTTATGTTCTAGACAAGAATGTGCCTAACTATAACATTAATACCAAGAGATTCAAGTCAAATGATACGAATCAAACCTTTTCTCTGGCATTGTCGTTTGGGCAACATAAATGAGAAACAGATTCAGAAGCTCCATAGTGATGGGCTTTTGGGCTCATCTGATTATGAATCATAATGAGTAAAGTGGATCTTGTTTATTAAGTAAAACGACAAAGGCTCCTTTCAACAAAGGTAGTATCGATTGACACAAATGATGTGTCGGTCGATACAGGTTGCGAACGAACAAAATGAAAGGGCCAGAGGCTTATTGGGCTTTATACATACGGATGTATATGGGCAAATGAGCACTAGTGCTAGAGGAAACTTTCAGTACTTCATTACCTTTACTGATATATTCAGTAGACACAGTTATGTCTCATTAATAAGACATAAATCAGAATCTTTTGAAAAGTTCAAAGAGCTCCATAATGAAGTACAAAATCAATTTGGCAAAAGTATCAAAACTCTACGATGGGATCATGGAGGTGAATACTTAAGTCAAGAATTTAGTGATCATCTGAGAGATTGTGAAAGTGTTTCACAATTCACTCCTCCTGAATCAGACTTTATTAGATATGGTTCGATTAATGATGAGTCACTTAGATCTTCCATTATCCTTCTAAGAATACGCTCTAGAAACATCTGAGTTTATATTAAACAGAGTTCCATCAAAATCAGTTACAAAAATACCGCATGAGATGTGGAATGGAAATGTCTCTGATTTATTCATCATGGAGATTTGGAGTTGCGAGACTTATACAAAACGTTTAATCTCTGATAAGCTCACACCCAAATATGATAAGTGCTGCTTCATTGGTTGTCCTAAGAAAACCAAGGCATGTTACTTTTACAACCAGTTCGAGAACAAATTGTTTGTTGCTCGGAACAATGTTTTCTTGAGAAAGATTTTCTTTCCAAGAAGAACAGTGGGAGTAAAAGTACAACTCGAAGAAATTCGAAAGTCACAGGACACTACTCAACCTGATGAGGAAGAGCAGCAGTTGGATCTACAAAGAGTTGTAGAACCTGCACCTGTGGTGCCTAAAGTTTATAAAGGATCTGATGAATGTATATTCGATATACATTTAAATGGCGAGTTTCTGAAGAAGTGTCAATCGACACAAAAGTTGCATCGATCGACACAGATCGCGAACCAAATATTGATTTTGGTTTATGACTTAATTAACTACGTTTTAAATCTTGGTTAATTAGGTCGTGGTAAAAGTATACATATGAGATATGTGCACGACTTTTACACAAAACTGAAGCTCGCAGATCCGAAAGGATCCGTCACGAACCCGAGAAATGTGGATTTCTCATAACCAATTGCCGTGATCTACTGATCATTGAAAGTGACGGGCCTGCTAATTTTGAAGAAGCAATGATGGGCCTAGACTCCGAAAATGGCTGAAAGCCGCTGAATCCGAAATGGGACCCATGTCACAGAACCAAGTATGACTTGGGTTGATTTACCCGATGGTGTAGAAGCCATTGTGTGAGTAAATAGATTTTCAAGAAGAAAAGATGACATGGATGGTTATATTCAGATATACAAAGCTAGGTTGGTGGAAAAGGTTTCAAGCAAATTCATGGTGTTGACTATGAAGAAACCTATTCCCCAGTCAACATGCTTAAAGTTCATTCGGATTCTCCTAGCAACCACCACTCATAATGGTTATGAGATCTGGCAGATGGATGTGAAAACAGTTTTCCTTAATGGAATTCTGGAAAAAGGATGTGTACATGACACAACCTGAAGTTTTTCATTGATCCTAATGAAGCTAGGAAGATATGCAAGCTTCGCCGATCCATTTATGGATTGAAGCAAGCATCTCGGAGTTAGAATCTTCGTTTTGATGAAGCAGTCAAAAGTTTTGACTTTGTCAGGAACGAAGAGGAACCGTGTGTTTACAAGAGGACTAGTGGGAGCGCAGTTGCATTTCTAATATTGTATGTTGATAACATACTACTTCTCGGAAATAAAGTTCCATTGTTTCAGTCTGTTAAGACTTGACTCGAAAGTTGTTTTTCGATGAGAAATATGGGAGAAACCATATACATTCTTGGAATAAGAATCTATGGAGATAGATTGGACAAGCTAATTGGATTGTGTCAAGATACTTATGGTGATAAGGTCTTGCACAGGTCCAGCATGCAGGATTCCAAGAAGGGCCTCGTGCAAATGACTCTTGGTATTACTCTTATCAAGACGCAGTGTCTTTCGACACACGCTGAGCAAGAGCGAATGAGGGTCCGACTACTGCTAAAGGCATTAGATGTCTTAAGATGTGATCTTAATTTTAGTGGGAGTTGTTGATGTTAATTTAGATATGATATGATGTTCGTGAAAACATAATTTGATTATTTTATTGAAATCTGACATCTTTATTATTTAATAATGGTTATTAAATAATAGTCCCAAAGTAATTTATGACATTTTATAGGTCATCAAGTATGTGACTTGATCATGAAACCCTATAGATAATAAATGACATAAATTATGTTGGTCCCTGGTCAAGGTTGTTAAAGTGGGACATTAACAACCGTGTGAGACTAGTATGTGAGGTGACTGATGACTAAGTCTCATGGAGTCATTAATAAGAGTATTAAAGTCAATCACATAGATATGTGTTGGAGAACGCATGATCGGACATGACCCACTGATGAGAACTCTACGGGATAGTTATATAAGTGTCATGAGAGTTTTCATTACGACTATAGAGTATAGTCCTTAGACCTGAGTTCATCATGTTTTCTTACATGTGAATTGGTCCGCTTTAACCTTGTCAAACGTCAGCCGTAACTGGTGACTATAAAGGCATTGATTGGGCGTGTCATGAAGCGTGTGAAGAAACAGGGATGGAACAAGATGGGATTTGTCCCTCCTATATAACAGGAGATAAATATCTTAGGGCCCATCGAAGATTTGATACTGAGAAATGTGTGGCCACACTCAAACGAGGTGATTGTCAGTCGTTTGTATTGTCAGTATAAATCGTATTTCGATGAACATGATCTTGGCTAAATAAGGGTGACACAGATCTTGCCTTATGCCAAATCGAGATATAGTGACGAAGGGATTATGGGAATAGATGATTCCAGTACAAGTGGGAGATTGTTGGGAATGTCCTGAAATCTATTGTACTTGCTCTTAAGTGAAATTCGTATTGTCGAGATGAGACAATCATATGACACTAGGCAATCATAATGCTTTGCTAGAAGCCACTTATGATCAATGAGTTTAGAACTCATTGCTAGTGTTGTATGATCCTATAGGGTCACACACCTAAGCAAATTGGATCAATGATATAATGGGTTTCTTAATGTTTTATATATATGTTATATATATTATATGAGATATAATATATATATATATATATATATATATATATATACTCACGATTAAAGAGATGTCATATATATATATTATATGAGATATAATATGTATATATATATATGCTTCACGTAAGAGATGATGATCTCTTAATTAATGTTAGGGCTCAGCCCATTAACATTATAAGTGTGATGAGTATGCATATATAAGCGAAAAGGTGGGTTAACCTAAAGCATGGTAAGCGAGCCGCATAAAGAAAAACTTGAGAGTTTATAAAACTCTATAACACGAATCGTTCGTGTAACAATTTTGAGATTAGATCTCAACGGCACTAGCATCCCGATCCGATCTAGTTTGTGTGCGTGTGGATACCAGTAGAGGCGCAGCACTTGAGGCGCTTTAAGATCTCGATTATCTGCAAATCTTCCGCTGCTAATCACCAGGTAATTCTGAGATCCCATTGATTCAATTATATGAACCCTAGATCCTAGGCTTGGAATTCAGACCAGGGTTGCCTAATATGATTAGGATCTGCTAGAAATTCCTTCATGATGTTCCAAAGGTACATGAGCCAAAGTGCATACGGCTTGAACGGGATGAGCTACTGCATTGCTGTTGAAGTAAACTCTAGTCTTCTTCCATTATGATGGATCCTTTCTCTCCCTTATGCTTCTCCTTAACACTTGAACTGGCTGCTCATTCAGAACCGGCTGGTCAGTCTCTCCATTTTGATTTTGATGATCCAACTCCTCAGTTTCTATCCTATGTTCCTCATTCTCCTCAACAACAACTTGATCATGTGTACTTGAATCAGATTCTTGCAGTTCTTGTTCTGATTCTTGAGTGTCCCCCTCATGATCAGGATGGGGTTGTTGTGGAGCTTCTGAAGGTAAATCAGGGACTGAAGGACCATGACTTGGTTTGGCCGGTTTCTGAGGCTGATTAATGCCAAGGCCTTCCATGATCATCCTTAGGTTAGCAGCTCGGTCTGATTGAGAAGTGGGAAGATCCTTCAAGCTTTCCCAATTCTTCTCATTATAGAAACTTCTTGTCTCCATAAATTTCAGATCTCTTGAGATCAAAACCTTCCTTGTTTCAGCACATAACACTTGTATCCTCTTTGTGTTGTGGAATATCCAATGAACATTGCTTTGGTGCTCTTAGGATCCAACTTATCTCTTTGTTCTCCTGGTATTAACACAAAAAAATGCAACCAAACACACGTAAGTGATCAACCAATGGATTTGTTTTGTTTAATACCTGAAATGGTGATTGATCCTTAAGAACTCTTGTGGGAGTTCTATTGATCAAGTAGCATGCAGTCATGACTGCATCTCCCCAAAACTTCTTAGGGACATTCTTGTAGAACATCATGGACCTTGCCACCTCCATTAAGTGTATGTTTTTCCTCTCAGCCACTCCATTTTGTTGTGGAGTGTAAGGGCAGCTTGTTTGATGAAGAATCCCATGTTTGGATAAGTGTTGTTTAAGGGCATTGCTTAAAAGTTTATGAAAGCTTCTAACACTCTATCCTTAATTTGCTTCAAATTTATCCAAGTGTACTTAGATTTTTCATCAATGAAAGTGACAAAGTACTTATGATTCTCTCTAGATACACAAGGAGCAGTCCACACATCAGAATGAACAAGATCAAAGAAACTTTCATAAGTAGTTTTAGAGTTTGGAAACACAGATTAGCAATGTGTCCCAAGAATACTAGCCTCACAATCATCATTTTTAAAAGAAACAGAAGGTAATAAGAGTCCTAAAGCCCTAGAGTGTGGATGTCCTAGTCTAGCATGCCAAATAGAATCATCAACACTCATGAAAGTAGAAAAACCAGTAGATAATTCAGAAGATGGATTGGTGTCTTCAATCATGTAGAGATCATCCTTTGTTACACCTTTCCCAAGGATCTTACTTGTCTTAATATCCTGAAACACAAGATCATTATGACTAAAAACAACATTGCAATTTAGATCAGTAGCTATTCTTTTCACAGATACTAAGTTGGATGTGAAACTAGGCATAAAGAAAGCTTTGGATTCTTTGTTAAACAATTTCAGATTTCCTATGCCTTGAATTGGAATCTTATCACCATTTGCAATCACTACACATCCTAAGGCTGGTTTAACATTTTCTATCAACTTAGGGTCACTTATCATATGATGAGAGGCTCCTGAATCAATGATCAAATGTCTGATTTTATTTGAAGCAAAGAGTGAAGTACCAAGAACCATACCAGAGTTTTCCTTGAGGGCTTTGATGAGAGCCTCAAGGTGTGACCTTCTTACCACATCACTCTGATCAGTTATGGCTGGAGCTTGATGGACCACCATTGCTCTTCCTTCATCACAAGGCTGCATTGAAGAAGAACCGGGTCCAGCTGCACCATAAGAGAAGTTTGCCCTTTGATTTTTAAACCGGTTGTGAGAGGAAGGTCTGAGGTGTGGGTGAAGGCGCCAGCATTTGTCTTTTGGATGCCCACTCTGAAGGAATTTTTAGCAGTTCTAATCAGGATTAGCAACCCTAGTCTGAATTCCGAGCCTAGGATCTAAGGTTCATATAATTGAATCTATGGGATCTCAGATTTACCTGGTAATATGCAGCGGAAGGTTTGCAGAGAAACGAGATCACGAAGCACCTCAAACGCTGTGCCTCTACTGGTATCCACACGCACACGAACTGGACAGGAGGGATGCTAGTGCCTATTGAGATCGAATCTCCTGAGAGGTTTCTATCAAAGTTCTGGTGGCTGTGAATTAGGTTAGCAATCAGTTTAGGTCGACCATATATCTTATATATGTCGACTTAAACCATCACGGAATTAACCAACGATTAAACCGAATTAATCTGATTAATCCACGAGTTGCATCGATCGATGCACTATCTACATCGATCGACACTGCCCCAGATTATTGATATCGAATGCATATCAAATATGCATTCACTTGATCATTACATTAACGATCAACCTCGTCTTTAACGTCCAGTTTGCTTAGGTGTGTGACCCTGTAGGATCATATAACACTAGCAATGAGTTCTTAACTCATTGATCATAAGTGGCTTCTAGCAAAGCGTTATGACTACCTAGTGTCATGTGATTGTCTCATCTCGACTATACGACTTTCACTTAGAGTAAGTACAATAGATTTCAGGACATTCCCAACAATCTCCCACTTGTACTGGAATCATCTATTCCTTTAATCCCTTTGTAGCTATATCTCAATCTAGCATAAGGCAAGAACTGTGTCATCCTTATTAAGCTAGATCACGTTTATCGAATCCCGATTTGTACTGATAAAACAAACGACTGACAATCATCTCGTTTGAGCGCGGCCACGCATTTCCAATATCAAATCTTCGATAGGCCCAGAGATATTTAACTCCTGTTATATAGGAGGTACAAATCCCATCTTGTTCTATCCATGTATCTTTTATATCTCACGATACGCCTAATCAGTGTCTTTATAATCACCAGTTACGGCTGACGTTTGACAAAGTCAAGACGAACCAATCCATATAAGAGAGGACATGATGAACTCAGGTCTTAGGACTACACTCTTTAGTCGTAATGAGAAAATCTTATGACACTCATATAACATCTTGTAGAGTTCTCATTAACGGGTCAAGTCCGATCATGTGTTCTTTAACACATATCTATGTGATTGACTTTAATACACTTATTAATGACTCCATGAAACATAGTCATCAGTCACCTCACATACTAGTCTCACTGTTGGGAATGTCCTGAAATCTACCGTACTATCTCTAGAAAGTATGATAAGTGTCGAGATCAGACATAAGTCATAAAACTGGGTGATCATGATGACTTGCTTGTTGGAATTGTGTCCAGTAATCTCGGTACTGTCTCTAGAAAGTAAGAGTATGTCAATGATCAGACATAAGTCATATAATACTGGGGGTCATGATGGCTTGCTAGAGTCCGCTCATGATCTATAAGTCTTGGACTTATTGCCTTTATTATATGATCCCATATGGGTCACACGCCTAAGCTAACAGGAAAATGTGTAGGAACGGTTTAGCAGAAGTACAGTAAAAGTGCTAGGCATTTACTGTACTTAGAGAGAATAAAAGGTTTAGCCACTGTGCATCGATCGATGCATGAGGTGCAACGATCGATGCAGTGCGCAAACACCGACGAGTTAATTGGTATTTGGGCCAAATGGCCCAAACGGAACAGAACGAGTTTTGTGTCATAAAACTCGAGTTTCAGACTGATTAACCCTAACTCTCGAGCCGTAAACTCTCTCTCTCTGCGCCGAGTTCCCCTTGTGGTCTAGCAGCTGTTTCCTGTGAAAGCGTGTGTGAACCTTTGGAGGATTCATCCCTCGGTGTTTCTCTGATCTCAGACATACCATCCATTTCCGCTGCAATAACAGGTATAAGGTGAGATCATCATTTGTTTCTATTCTGAGAAGAACCTAGATCGCATGTTTAGGATAATCTGAATCTGGAATTGAATCAGGATTTATCTAAACGTTCCAACATAATGGGTTTATCGAAATTTAGAAGTTTCTGAATTTGCATGTTTTGGATTTAAGGAAAGTTTCCATTTTTAGAAAGTTTCCTAAAATAGTAGGTTTCCTAAAATAAAAAGTTTCCCGAAATAGTAATCTTCTATTTTGGGAATGAAATTTTAATAAACCTACGAACCTCATATAATATCAAGCGTTGGATGTCTTGTCCATTCTATGTCAGCTGTCAAAGCCCATTCAATTGTATTCATGGCCTTACAGTGTGAGGATGTCTGCTTTTGCGTGGGTAAGACGGTTTGTGATTCATAAATGTCATTGGGAGTCCCAGACATTAATGATTACATGACTGTATAGTCTGGTTTTCTTGACTAGGCCATCGGGAGTCCCGGGCCTTGAGACATCAGAGTGGATTGGGCCTCGGGCCCAGATTCACAACCAAGAGTTATATCACGGATATAATTAGCCGATACAGGGCTTACCGATATAAGCTAAGGTTGGGTGACGGCCAGTGGCCCACTTTAATCTTAGTTATATGTGGATCTTGGAATCATTATATTCTATTGAGGGTAACTTATGTTATTGAATATAATGCGTGATTAATCATATTAATTTTAATACGAGATTAATCATATTGAACATATTAACTAAAATCCTTTTATCTTAAATTTCAGTTATGACTAGCACAAACAATCAAAACACTTTCTCGATCCGGTCTGTCCTTGAGATGGACAAGCTGAACGGATCAAATTTCTTGACTTGGTCGCAGAACCTGAGGCTAGTCCTCAGACAGGAGAGAAAGGACTATGTTCTTGAGAGAGCTCTCCCCGTGAGGATCGGGTCCAATGCTTCTCATGCAGTATATGATGCTTGGAATAAGCATTATAATGATGCGGTAGATGTGCATGGTCTGATATTGGCTACCATGGACTCAGACTTGCGGAAGCAATATGAGAACATGGAGTCGCCAATAGAGATGATCAGCAGCCTGAAATTGAAATTTCAGGAGCAGATAAGAGTGGAGAGATACCAGTTGGTTAAATCTCTCACTAGCTGCAAGCTACCAAATGATCATCCAGTAAGTCCTCATGTCAGTAAAATGATGGGTTACATTGATAACCTGAGGAAACTGGATTATCCAGTTAGCCAAGAATTGGCAACTGAGATCATTCTGCAGTCACTGCCGTCAAGCTATGATAAGTTCAGAAGGAACTATATCAAGAAAGGCTTAACGAAGACGCTGACTGAACTGCATGATATGCTCAAGACAGTTGAGCCAAACATGAAGAGTACCCTGAAAAATCTCATGAATGAGAAGGGTAGGTTTGATAAACCTAATGCTGACAAGGGTGAAGGCAAAGTTGCCCAGATTTTGAATCATGGCAAGCGTGTGTCTTCTGAGCCCGAGTCAGATACCTCTTACGTTGGTAAGTGCTGCTACTGTAAGGAGACAGGGCATTGGAAGAGAGATTGCATTAAATTCATGGAAGATAATGAGGAGTTAAAGTCGATGTATGCAACTACTTCCTCAGGTATTCATGTTATTACTTCAAGTTCTACCTTAAAGGTATTGGATACTGGTTGTGGCACTGATATTTGTGATAATATGCAGAGCTCAAGCAACAGTAGAACGTTGAAGGAAGGGCAGGTGAAACTACATGTCTGGAAGGAGCTTGGGATGCTGCCTCAGTCGTAGGATTTTTCACTTATAGATCCCTTTGAGGCTTGGTTTTGTATTAAGTAATTGCTACAATATACCTGCTTTAAGCAGAGTTGTCTTTCATTTTCTTGTAAGAATTTGAATGTTTTTCATTTTGATAAAAGACAAGTTTTGTTCTTTTGATCTTAATGAAATATTAATTGTAGCACCCTATTCATGGAATGGGTTTTATATCTTAAACCAAAGAGTGCCTAAATGTAACATAAATACCGAATTGGTTTAAATCTGATGAATTAAACCTGATTTTTCTTGGCAAAAAGTCTTGGTCACATAGAGTAAGTCGGATTCAGAAATCCCATATGGATGGACATTTGGGCTCATTTGATAAAATATCTTATGAGACTTGAATTCTGTTTACTAGACCAAAAGGTAAAGGGCCTATCTTAGCTGAGCTAGAGAAAGGCCCAAAGGCTTATTGGAGATTGAACATACTCATGTATGTGGTCCGATGAGCAGCAATGCCAGAGAAAATTTCCTATGCTTCATTATCTCGACTGATTAATTCAGTGAGTAAGACTGTGTTCATTTGATGAGACACAAGTCGGAATTCTTTGACATGGTCGAAAGAATTCCAGAATGAGGTATAGAATCTAAGTGACAGAAGTATTAAGACTCTGAGTTAAATCACGAGTGAGAATAATTAAGTCATTGATTGTGTGATCATCTTAATGAGTGTGAAATCGTTTCACAGCTCATTTCTCCTGAAAACCTGAAGGTGTTTCTGTGAGAAAGAATCAGATCTTATTAGAAATGATTAAAGATGAGTCACACGAATCTTCCATGATATTATTTAAGAATAACGCTCTAAAATATCTAAGTTTACGCTGAAATAGTTCCACAAATATCGGTTGAAAGACACCACGTTAATGTGGATTGGAATCGATCCAAATTTGTCTTTACTGAGTATTTGTACTTGTGCTACTTCGCTGGTTGTCCTAGAGAAACTAAGGCTTGTTACTTTTACGTCCAATCTGTTTTCTAAGAAGGGAAGTTATTTTCCAAGAAGAACAGTGGGAGTAAAAGCATAACTCGAAGTTTTCTTAGGGAAACCAAGGCTCGGTACTTTTACGACCATTCTGTTTTCTAAGAAGGAAATTACTTTCCAAGAAGAACAGTGGGAGTAAAAAGTATTTTTACGACCATTCTGTTTTCTAAGTAAGGAAGTTACTTTCCAAAGAAGAACAGTGGGAGTAAAAGTACAACTCGAAGAAATTCGAGAAATACAGGAGGCTGCTTAACCTATTGAGGGAGAGCAGCGGAAGGATTTACAGATTTCTGTAGAATCTACTCCTGTGGAGCCTGAAGTTCGCAGATATGAATCAGTTACTAATCCGAGAGTGATTTCTCGTCATTAGTTGAACCTGATAATCATTGAAAGTTCCCATGATCTGATGATCATTGAAAGCGATGAATCTGCGAAATTCAAAGAAGCGAAAGTGAGCCCGGACTCCGAAAAATTACATTTTATGTAAGTTAGCTTCATCGATCCATTCATGGATGGAAGCAAACATATCGGAGTTGGAATCTTCGTTCTGTTGAAGTAGTCAAGGTTTTGACTTGAACAGGAACGAAGCGGAACTGTGTGTTTACTAATAGATAAGTGGGAGCGATATTGCTTTTCTCATAGTGTATGTCGATGACATACTGATTCTCGGATATAACGTCCCAATGCTGCAGTCGGTAAAGGACTGGCTTGGGAGTTGGTTTTGTGAATGACATGGGTATAGCCACGAAAGTCTTGGATTTTGGATTTAAAGATAGAGATCCAAAAGAGCTGGTAGGACAATGTCAGGATTCTTAAATTGACAAAGTCCTACACGTTTTTCAGCAATCCAAGAAGGGTTTTATGCCAATGTCACATGGCATTACGTTAAGCAAGATACAGTATCCTAAGATAACTGCTGAGCTTGAATGCATGGATAGGATCCCATATGCTTCGGTAATTGGATCTATCATGTATGCCATGAAACGTACTTGTTTGATGTTGCTTTAATTTTAAGCAAGACAAGTAAAGACCAGTCAAATCCAGCAAAGAATCAAGTTTCCTAAAGTATGTCCTAAAGTATTTGAGGAATACTAAGGATAAGTTCTTGATTTACAGAGAAAGTGATGTGCTACAAGTCAGCAGAGTCTGAAAGGCAAGTTTCCAACAGACAAAGATGATTTCCGGTCACAGTCCGGTTATATCTTGTGTCTGTCTGGCGGTGCAAGGCACTGTTGCTGACTCCATGACTTAAACTGAACATTTCGCAGCTTTGAAAGCGGCGAAAGAGGTTGTTTGGAAAGAAGAGTTCGTCAATGAACTTGATGTGATTCCCAGCATAGATGAGACTAGCTGCACATCAGAGGTCCAAACACCTTGAGATAAATGACAGAGATGTTAAGTAGATCAGCAAGTTTCAACAAATGAGAACGTTGCTAATCTATTAACGAAGCCACTCCTTAGCTCTAAGCACGAGTCACGGACTGTAGCTGTAGGATAAGTGAAGTTAAGATGTAGTCTTAATTTCAATGGGAGTTATTAAAGGGCTTTATTTAGTTATTGATATGTTCTTGTAAAACATTCTTATGTTTAATGAAATTATTATTTCAAGATTATTTTAACTGTGATGAAATAATCGTTCCAAAATGATATGAACCATTTTATAGGTCATCGAAGTAAATGATTTGATCTTGAGTCATCGAAGTCATTTAGCTTGATCATGAGACCCTATATTTAATAGATGTTTTATATCATCCTGTCCCTAGTCGAAGGTTGTTGAAATTGGAACACCAACAACCGTGTGAGACTGGATTGGTACGTGACTGATGACAAAGTCTCAGTGTGTCATAGATGCTCGGCATCAAAGTCAGTACATAGGTGTATGTGGGGAACATACGACCGGACTCGACCCGCTTATGAGAACTCTTCAGGATATTTATATCTGTGTCATAAGAGATTCTCACTACGACTATAGAGTATAGTCCTTAGACCTGAGTTCGCATGCATGTGACTGCACATGGACTGATGCACTTTGATCATTGTCTAACGCTATCGTTCAGCGATAGTTATAAAGATTTTGTTTGGGTACATTGTGAAGTGAATAGTTTACAGTGATGGAACAAGACGGAATTTGTCCCTCCAATATAAATGGAGTGAATATCTCCAGGCCAATCGGAGATTTGAATACTGGAAAATGCATGGCCATGCTCAAACGGACTTTCCCGAGTCGTTTGGATTGTCAGTATCAAATCAGAGTCCGATGAACAAGATTAGGCTTTATAAGGATGACACTAATCTTGCCTTATGACTAATCGAGATATTGAGACAAAAGGATTATGAATACAGAGATTCCAGTACAAGTGGGAGATTGTTGGAATTGTGTCCAGTAATCTCGGTACTGTCTCTAGAAAGTAAGAGTATGTCAATGATCAGACATAAGTCATATAATACTGGGGGTCATGATGGCTTGCTAGAGTCCGCTCATGATCTATAAGTCTTGGACTTATTGCCGTTATTATATGATCCCATATGGGTCATACGCCTAAGCTAACAGGAAAATGTGTAGGAACGGTTTAGCAGAAGTACAGTAAAAG
This sequence comes from Orychophragmus violaceus, assembly GCA_030180135.1. Taxonomy (NCBI): domain Eukaryota; kingdom Viridiplantae; phylum Streptophyta; class Magnoliopsida; order Brassicales; family Brassicaceae; genus Orychophragmus; species Orychophragmus violaceus. Next base: position 66,144,982 of record CM058230.1, on the reverse strand, counting down.
TGCTAGGCATTTACTGTACTTAGAGAGAATAAAAGTTTTAGCCACTGTGCATCGATCGATGCATGAGGTGCAACGATCGATGCAGTGCGCAAACACCGACGAGTTAATTGGTATTTGGGCCAAATGGCCCAAACGGAACAGGACGAGTTTTGTGTCATAAAACTCGAGTTTCAGACTGATTAACCCTAACACTCGAGCCGTAAACTCTCTCTCTCTGCGCCGAGTTCCCCTTGTGGTCTAGCAGCTGTTTCCTGTGAAAGCGTGTGTGAACCTTTGGAGGATTCATCCCTCGGTGTTTCTCTGATCTCAGACATACCATCCATTTCCGCTGCAATAACAGGTATAAGGTGAGATCATCATTTGTTTCTATTCTGAGAAGAACCTAGATCGCATGTTTAGGATAATCTGAATCTGGAATTGAATCAGGATTTATCTAAACGACCCAACAGAACCGAAGATTCCAACTCCGAACGAAGGATACCACTGTTGGAACGTTTAGATAAATCCTGATTCAATTCCAGATTCAGATTATCCTAAACATGCGATCTAGGTTCTTCTCAGAATAGAAACAAATGATGATCTCACCTTATACCTGTTTTTGCAGCGGAAATGGATGGTATGTCTGAGATCAGAGAAACACCGAGGGATGAATCCTCCAAAGGTTCACACACGCTTTCACAGGAAACAGCTGCTAGACCACAAGGGGAACTCGGCGCAGAGAGAGAGAGTTTACGGCTCGAGTATTAGGGTTAATCAGTCTGAAACTCGAGTTTTATGACACAAAACTCGTCCTGTTCCGTTTGGGCCATTTGGCCCAAATACCAATTAACTCGTCGGTGTTTGCGCACTGCATCGATCGTTGCACCTCATGCATCGATCGATGCACAGTGGCTAAACCTTTTATTCTCTCTAAGTACAGTAAATGCCTAGCACTTTTACTGTACTTCTGCTAAACCGTTCCTACACATTTTCCTGTTAGCTTAGGCGTGTGACCCATATGGGATCATATAATAAAGGCAATAAGTCCAAGACTTATAGATCATGAGCGGACTCTAGCAAGCCATCATGACCCCCAGTATTATATGACTTATGTCTGATCATTGACATACTCTTACTTTCTAGAGACAGTACCGAGATTACTGGACACAATTCCAACAATCTCCCACTTGTACTGGAATCTCTGTATTCATAATCCTTTTGTCTCAATATCTCGATTAGTCATAAGGCAAGATTAGTGTCATCCTTATAAAGCCTAATCTTGTTCATCGGACTCTGATTTGATACTGACAATCCAAACGACTCGGGAAAGTCCGTTTGAGCATGGCCATGCATTTTCCAGTATTCAAATCTCCGATTGGCCTGGAGATATTCACTCCATTTATATTGGAGGGACAAATTCCGTCTTGTTCCATCACTGTAAACTATTCACTTCACAATGTACCCAAACAAAATCTTTATAACTATCGCTGAACGATAGCGTTAGACAATGATCAAAGTGCATCAGTCCATGTGCAGTCACATGCATGCGAACTCAGGTCTAAGGACTATACTCTATAGTCGTAGTGAGAATCTCTTATGACACAGATATAAATATCCTGAAGAGTTCTCATAAGCGGGTCGAGTCCGGTCGTATGTTCCCCACATACACCTATGTACTGACTTTGATGCCGAGCATCTATGACACACTGAGACTTTGTCATAAGTCACGTACCAATCCAGTCTCACACGGTTGTTGGTGTTCCAATTTCAACAACCTTTGACCAGGGACAGGATGATATAACACATTTATCAAATATAGGGTCTCATGATCAAGCTAAATGACTTCGATGACTCAAGATCAAGTCATTTACTTCGATGACCTATAAAATGGTTCATATCATTTTGGAACGATTATTTCATCACAGTTAAAATAATCTTGAAATAATAATTTCATTATCAAACATCTCAAATGTTTTGCAAGAACATATCAATAACTAAATAAAGCCCTTTACTGACTCCCACTGAAATTAAGACTACATCTTAACTTCACTTATCCTACAGCTACAGTCCGTGACTCGTGCTTAGGGCTAAGGAGTGGCTTCGTTAATAGATTAGCAACGTTCTCATTTGTTGAAACTTGCTGATCTACTTAACATCTCTGTCATTTATCTTAAGGTGTTTGGACCTCTGATGTGCAGCTAGTCTCATCTATGCTGGGAATCACATCAAGTTCATTGACGAACTCTTCTTTCCAAACAACCTCTTTCGCCGCTTTCCAAGCTGCGAAATGTTCAGTTTAAGTCATGGAGTCAGCAACAGTGCCTTGCACCGCCAGACAGACACAAGATATAACCGGACTGTGACCGGAAATCATCTTTGTCTGTTGGAAACTTGCCTTTCAGACTCTGCTGACTTGTAGCACATCACTTTCTCCGTAAATCAAGAACTTATCCTTAGTATTCCTCAAATACTTTAGGACATACTTTAGGAAGCTTGATTCTTTGCTGGATTTGACTGGTCTTTACTTGTCTTGCTTGACATTAAAGCAACATCAAACAAGTACGTTTCATGGCATACATGATAGATCCAATTACCGAAGCATATGGAATCCTATCCATGCATTTAAGCTCAGCAGTTATCGTAGGATACTGTATCTTGCTTAACGTAATGCCATGTGACATTGGCATAAAACCCTTCTTGGATTGCTGAAAAAACGTGTAGGACAATGTCAATTTAAGAATCCTGACATTGTCCTACCAGCTCTTTTGGATCTCTATCTTTAAATCCAAAATCCAAGACTTTCGTGGCTATACCCATGTCATTCACAAAACCAACTCCCAAGCCAGTCCTTTACCGACTGCAGCATTGGGACGTTATATCCGAGAATCAGTATGTCATCGACATACACTATGAGAAATGCAATATCGCTCCCACTTATCTATTAGTAAACACACAGTTCCGCTTCGTTCCTGTTCAAGTCAAAACCTTGACTTCTTCAACAGAACGAAGATTCCAACTCCGATATGTTTGCTTCCATCCATGAATGGATCGATGAAGCTAACTTACATAAAATGTAATTTTTCGGAGTCCGGGCTCACTTTCGCTTCTTTGAATTTCGCAGATTCATCGCTTTCAATGATCATCAGATCATGCGAACTTTCAATGATTATCAGGTTCAACTAATGACGAGAAATCACTCTCGGATTAGTAACTGATTCATATCTGCGAACTTCAGGCTCCACAGGTGTAGATTCTACAGAAATCTGTAAATCCTTCCGCTGCTCTCCCTCAATAGGTTAAGCAGCCTCCTGTATTTCTCGAATTTCTTCGAGTTGTGCTTTTACTCCCACTGTTCTTCTTGGAAAGTAACTTTCCTTCTTAGAAAACAGAACGGTCGTAAAAATACTTTTTACTCCCACTGTTCTTCTTGGAAAGTAATTTCCCTTCTTAGAAAACAGAATGGTCGTAAAAGTACCGAGCCTTGGTTTCCCTAAGAAAACTTCGAGTTATGCTTTTACTCCCACTGTTCTTCTTGGAAAATAACTTCCCTTCTTAGAAAACAGATTGGACGTAAAAGTAACAAGCCTTAGTTTCTCTAGGACAACCAGCGAAGTAGCACAAGTACAAATACTCAGTAAAGACAAATTTGGATCGATTCCAATCCACATTAACGTGGTGTCTTTCAACCGATATTTGTGGAACTATTTCAGCGTAAACTTAGATATTTTAGAGCGTTATTCTTAAATAATATCATGGAAGATTCGTGTGACTCATCTTTAATCATTTCTAATAAGATCTGATTCTTTCTCACAGAAACACCTTCAGGTTTTCAGGAGAAATGAGCTGTGAAACGATTTCACACTCATTAAGATGATCACACAATCAATGACTTAAGTATTCTCACTCGTGATTTAACTCAGAGTCTTAATACTTCTGTCACTTAGATTCTATACCTCATTCTGGAATTCTTTCGACCATGTCAATGAATTCCGACTTCTGTCTCATCAAATGAACACAGTCTTACTCACTGAATTAATCAGTCGAGATAATGAAGCATAGGAAATTTTCTCTGGCATTGCTGCTCATCGGACCACATACATGAGTATGTTCAATCTCCAATAAGCCTTTGGGCCTTTCTCTAGCTCGGCTAAGATGGGCCCTTTGTCTTTTGGTCCAGTAAACAGAATTCAAGTCTCATAAGATATCGTATCAAATGAGCCCAACAGTCCATAACTATGGGTTTTTCTGAATCCGTCTTACTTTATGTGACCAAGACTTTATGCCAAGAAAAATCAGGTTTAATTCATCAGATTTAAACCAATTCGGTATTTATGTTACATTTAGGCACTCTTTGGTTTAAGATATAAAACCCATTCCATGAATAGGGTGCTACAATTAATATTTCATTAAGATCAAAAGAACAAAACTTGTCTTTTATCAAAATGAAAAACATTCAAATTCTTACAAGAAATGAAAGACAACTCTGCTTAAAGCAGGTACATTGTAGCAATTACTTAATACAAAACCAAGCCTCAAAGGGATCTATAAGTAAAAAACCCTACGGCTGAGGCAGCATCCCAAGCTCCTTCCAGATATGTAGTTTCACTTGCCCTTCCTTCAACGTTCTACTGTTGCTTAGGCTCTGCATATTTTCACAAATATCAGTGCCACAACCAGTATCCAATACCTTTAAGGTAGAACTTGAAGTAATAACATGAATACCTGAGGAAGTAGTCGCATACATCGACTTTAACTCCTCATTATCTTCCATGAATTTAATTCAATCTCTCTTCCAATGCCCTGTCTCCTTACAGTAGCAGCACTTACCAACGTAAGAGGTATCTGACTCGGGCTCAGAAGACACACGCTTGCCATGATTCAAAATCTGGGCAACTTTGCCTTCACCCTTGTCAGCATTAGGTTTATCAAACCTACCCTTCTCATTCATGAGATTTTTCAGGGTACTCTTCATGTTTGGCTCAACTGTCTTGAGCATATCATGCAGTTCAGTCAGCGTCTTCGTTAAGCCTTTCTTGATATAGTTCCTTCTGAACTTATCATAGCTTGACGGCAGTGACTGCAGAATGATCTCAGTTGCCAATTCTTGGCTAACTGGATAATCCAGTTTCCTCAGGTTATCAATGTAACCCATCATTTTACTGACATGAGGACTTACTGGATGATCATTTGGTAGCTTGCAGCTAGTGAGAGATTTAACCAACTGGTATCTCTCCACTCTTATCTGCTCCTGAAATTTCAATTTCAGGCTGCTGATCATCTCTATTGGCGACTCCATGTTCTCATATTGCTTCCGCAAGTCTGAGTCCATGGTAGCCAATATCAGACCACGCACATCTACCGCATCATTATAATGCTTATTCCAAGCATCATATACTGCATGAGAAGCATTGGACCCGATCCTCACGGGGAGAGCTCTCTCAAGAACATAGTCCTTTCTCTCCTGTCTGAGGACTAGCCTCAGGTTCCGCGACCAAGTCAAGAAATTTGATCCGTTCAGCTTGTCCATCTCAAGGACAGACCGGATCGAGAAAGTGTTTTGATTGTTTGTGCTAGTCATAACTGAAATTTAAGATAAAAGGATTTTAGTTAATATGTTCAATATGATTAATCTCGTATTAAAATTAATATGATTAATCACGCATTATATTCAATAACATAAGTTACCCTCAATAGAATATAATGATTCCAAGATCCACATATAACTAAGATTAAAGTGGGCCACTGGCCGTCACCCAACCTTAGCTTATATCGGTAAGCCCTGTATCGGCTAATTATATCCGTGATATAACTCTTGGTTGTGAATCTGGGCCCGAGGCCCAATCCACTCTGATGTCTCAAGGCCCGGGACTCCCGATGGCCTAGTCAAGAAAACCAGACTATACAGTCATGTAATCATTAATGTCTGGGACTCCCAATGACATTTATGAATCACAAACCGTCTTACCCATGCAAAAGCAGACATCCTCACACTGTAAGGCCATGAATACAATTGAATGGGCTTTGACAGCTGACATAGAATGGACAAGACATCCAACGCTTGATATTATATGAGGTTCGTAGGTTTATTAAAATTTCATTCCCAAAATAGAAGATTACTATTTCGGGAAACTTTCTATTTTAGGAAACCTACTATTTTAGGAAACTTTCTATCTGCGAACTTCAGGCTCCACAGGTGTAGATTCTACAGAAATCTGTAAATCCTTCCGCTGCTCTCCCTCAATAGGTTAAGCAGCCTCCTGTATTTCTCGAATTTCTTCGAGTTGTGCTTTTACTCCCACTGTTCTTCTTGGAAAGTAACTTTCCTTCTTAGAAAACAGAACGGTCGTAAAAATACTTTTTACTCCCACTGTTCTTCTTGGAAAGTAATTTCCCTTCTTAGAAAACAGAATGGTCGTAAAAGTACCGAGCCTTGGTTTCCCTAAGAAAACTTCGAGTTATGCTTTTACTCCCACTGTTCTTCTTGGAAAATAACTTCCCTTCTTAGAAAATAGATTGGACGTAAAAGTAACAAGCCTTAGTTTCTCTAGGACAACCAGCGAAGTAGCACAAGTACAAATACTCAGTAAAGACAGATATCAGCTTCAGTCATTTCTAATGCCTACAACGGTGTCATAACTAAAATAAAGCTCACAAAACTCCCACTCAAATTTAGATTACATTTCAATGTTTCTAATGCCTACAGCTTCAGTCAGGAACTCGAGCTTAGGCCTTGGGAGTGGCTTTGTCAACGGATCAGCGACATTATCATCTGTCGGAACTCGGCTGATCTTGACTTCCTTTCTATTAACGATGTCACGTATCAAGTGATATCTTCTTTGAACATGCTTGGATTTCTGGTGTGATCTTGGTTCCTTTGCCTGAGCTATAGCACCATTGTTGTCACAAAATAGCGCCAGAGGCTCAGCCGCATCTGGTATCACACCTAGTTCCATAATGAACTTTCGTATCCAAACAGCTTCCTTCGCTGCCTCTGAGGCGGCGATATATTCAGCTTCTGTAGTGGAATCTGCAACGGTGTCTTGCTTGGAGCTTCTCCAACTGATTGCACCGCCATTCAGACAAAAGATATAACCGGACTGTGACCGGAAATCATCTGTGTCTGTCTGGAAACTTGCGTCCGTGAATCCACTGACTTTAAGCACATCACTTCCACCGTACACCAAGAACTTATCTTTAGTATGTCTTAGATACTTCAAGATATTCTTTACGGCAATCCAATGGTTTTCACCTGGATTTGACTGGTATCTACTCGTCATGCTCAATGCATAAGCAACATCAGGACGAGTACAGATCATGGCATACATGACAGATCCTATTGCAGATGCATAAGGAATATTCTTCATGCGCTCAAGCTCAGCAGCCGACGTGGGGCTCTGCTTCTTGCTCAGCGTTGTGCCATGTACCATTGGCGTGAAGCCCTTCTTGGAATCTTTCATTCTGAATCTTTGTAGGACTTTGTCAATGTATGAGTCTTGACACAAGCCTATCAGCCTCTTAGGTCTATCCCGATAGATCCTAATTCCAAGAACGTATGCGGCTTCACCCATGTCTTTCATGGAAAAACAACTTCCAAGCCAGCACAAAAGTGGTATCAGAGCCATTGGTTCTGGTTCTTCTTGTTTAGATTCAAGTTTAGGATTGTTTTCTTGTTTAAGAAGTGTTTTGAATCAATTACTGATAAGAGAAATCACTTAAGCAACAAGGAATTGAAACCTAAACACATTTGAAATCGCAAAAATCCAAGCTATATTGATTTGGAAGAATGCGATTTTCATAAAGAAGTATCGGCTGTGATCGCGATGCATCGATCGATGCGATCGCATGATCGGTCCATGCAACCACGAGAGATCGCATTGCATCGATCGATACAATGCAAGGATCGATCGTTGCAGTCGCGGGAGATTGACCGAAATCGCATGGATCGTTCAAACGATCGCATGGATCTCGCGAGAATCTCTCGGCCAAACCTGATAACCGTTCGTGCACGCGTGAGAGCATCGATCGATGCAGGATCGATGAACGATCGTTGCAGGATCGATGCTGAGAGCATCGATCGATGCGGTTAGGGTTTAGACTCGGTTTAATTTAATTAAAATTAAACGTCTCGGTTTAATAAACAGATTTAATAATTTTATTAAGTCTGGTTAAACCGGGATAAGAAATCCAATGTCGAAATAATTATTGGATTTAGTGCCTAAACCAGGATTTTCTAATTTGATTTGGTTGGACCAAATAAATTGAGAAAATCCGGTTTAGTAAATAACCGGTTGACAATTGTGGTCGTCGTAGTAATTAATTTTGGTTAGACCAATTTTAATGAACCAGACCGGTTATGTCATTTAATTGGACAATTGGGTTATGTCTTGGACATGGACAAATTCTTGGGCCTCGGGCCAAGAAGTTAAAACAATTGGGCCAATTATTTGAGTCTCTTCTTCAGATTAATTTAAAATTTATTTTATAAAATTTTAAAATCGATTTTAAATTAATAAGTTTCCAAAATTTTGAAATTAGAAAGTTTCTTAAATTAGAAGTTTCTGAATTTGCATGTTTTGGATTTAAGGAAAGTTTCCATTTTTAGAAAGTTTCCTAAAATAGTAGGTTTCCTAAAATAGAAAGTTTCCCGAAATAGTAATCTTCTATTTTGGGAATGAAATTTTAATAAACCTACGAACCTCATATAATATCAAGCGTTGGATGTCTTGTCCATTCTATGTCAGCTGTCAAAGCCCATTCAATTGTATTCATGGCCTTACAGTGTGAGGATGTCTGCTTTTGCGTGGGTAAGACGGTTTGTGATTCATAAATGTCATTGGGAGTCCCAGACATTAATGATTACATGACTGTATAGTCTGGTTTTCTTGACTAGGCCATCGGGAGTCCCGGGCCTTGAGACATCAGAGTGGATTGGGCCTCGGGCCCAGATTCACAACCAAGAGTTATATCACGGATATAATTAGCCGATACAGGGCTTGCCGATATAAGCTAAGGTTGGGTGACGGCCAGTGGCCCACTTTAATCTTAGTTATATGTGGATCTTGGAATCATTATATTCTATTGAGGGTAACTTATGTTATTGAATATAATGCGTGATTAATCATATTAATTTTAATACGAGATTAATCATATTGAACATATTAACTAAAATCCTTTCATCTTAAATTTCAGTTATGACTAGCACAAACAATCAAAACACTTTCTCGATCCGGTCTATCCTTGGGATGGACAAGCTGAACGGATCAAATTTCTTGACTTGGTCGCGGAACCTGAGGCTAGTCCTCAGACAGGAGAGAAAGGACTATGTCCTTGAGAGAGCTCTCCCCGTGAGGATCGGGTCCAATGCTTCTCATGCAGTATATGATGCTTGGAATAAGCATTATAATGATGCGGTAGATGTGCGTGGTCTGATATTGGCTACCATGGACTCAGACTTGCAGAAGCAATATGAGAACATGGAGTCGCCAATAGAGATGATCAGCAACCTGAAATTGAATTTTCAGGAGCAGATAAGAGTGGAGAGATACCGGTTGGTTAAATCTCTCACTAGCTGCAAGCTACCAAATGATCATCCAGTAAGTCCTCATGTCAGTAAAATGATGGGTTACATTGATAACCTGAGGAAACTGGATTATCCAGTTAGCCAGGAATTGGCAACTGAGATCATTCTGCAGTCACTGCCGTCAAGCTATGATAAGTTCGTAAGGAACTATATCAAGAAAGGCTTAACGAAGACGTTGACTGAACTGCATGATATGCTCAAGACAGTTGAGCCAAACGTGAAGAGTACCCTGTACAATCTCATGAATGAGAAGGGTAGGTTTGCTAAACCTAAAGCTGACAAGGGTGAAGACAAAGTTGTCCATATTTTGAATCATGGCAAGCGTGTGTCTTCTGAGCCCGAGTCAGATACCTCTTACGTTGGTAAGTGCTGCTACTGTAAGGAGACAGGGCATTGGAAGAGAGATTGCATTAAATTCATGGAAGATGATGAGGAGTTAAAGTCGATGTATGCGACTACTTCCTCAGGTATTCATGTTATTACTTCAAGTTCTACCTTAAAGGTATTGGATACTGGTTGTGGCACTGATATTTGTAATAATATGCAGAGCCTAAGCAACAGTAGAACGTTGAAGAAAGGGCAAGTGAAACTACATGTCTGGAAGGAGCTTGGGATGCTGCCTCAGCTGTAGGGTTTTCACTTATAGATCCCTTTTAGGCTTGGTTTTGTATTAAGTAATTGCTACAATGTATCTGCTTTAAGCAGAATTGTCTTTCATTTTCTTGTAAGAATTTGAATGTTTTTCATTTTGATAAAAGACAAGTTTTGTTCTTTTGATCTTAATGAAATATTAATTGTAGCACCCTATTCATGGAATGGGTTTTATATCTTAAACCAAAGAGTGCCTAAATATAACATAAATACCGAATTGGTTTAAGACTGATGAATTAAACCTGAATTTTCTTGGTATAAAAGTCTTGGTCACATAGAGTAAGACGGATTCAGAAATCCCATAGTTATGGACTGTTGGGCTCATTTGATACGACATCTTATGAGACTTGAATTCTGTTTACTGGACCAAAAGACAAAGGGCCCATCTTAGCCGAGCTAGAGAAAGGCCCAAAGGCTTATTGGAGATTGAACATACTCATGTATGTGGTCCGATGAGCAGTAATGCCAGAGAAAATTTCCTGTACTTCATTGTCTCTACTGATTACTTCAGTGAGTGTGACTGTGTTTCATTTGATGAGACACAAGTCGGAATTCTTTGACATGGTCGAAAGAGTTCCAGAATGAAGTATAAGATCTTAGTGACAAAAGTATTAAGACTCTGGATTAAATCACGAGTGAGAATACTTAAGTCATTGATTGTGTGATCATCTTAATGAGTGTGAAATCGTTTCACAGCTCATTTCTCCTGAAAACCTGAAGGTGTTTCTGTGAGAAAGAATCAGATCTTATTAGAAATGATTAAAGATGAGTCACACGAATCTTCCATGATATTATTTAAGAATAACGCTCTAAAATATCTAAAGTTTACACTGAAATAGTTCCACAAATATCAGTTGAAAGACACCACGTTAATGTGGATTGGAATCGATCCAAATTTGTCTTTACTGAGTATTTGTAGTTTTGCTACTTCGTTGGTTGTCCTAGAGAAACTAAGGCTTGTTATTTTTACGTCCAATCTGTTTTCTAAGAAGGGAAGTTATTTTCCAAGAAGAACAGTGGGAGTAAAAGTATAACTCGAAGTTTTCTTAAGGAAACCAAGGCTCGGTACTTTTACGACCATTCTGTTTTCTAAGAAGGGAAATTACTTTCCAAGAAGAACAGTGGGAGTAAAAAGTATTTTTTCGACCATTCTGTTTTCTAAGAAAGAAAGTTACTTTCCAAGAAGAACAGTGGGAGTAAAAGTACAACTCGAAGAAATTCGAGTAATACAGGAGGCTGCTTAACCTATTGAGGGAGAGCAGCGGAAGGATTTACAGATTTCTGTAGAATCTACACCTGTGGAGCCTGAAGTTCGCAGATTTGAATGAATCAGTTACTAATCTGAGAGTGATTTCTCGTCATTAGTTGAACCTGATAATCATTGAAAGTTCGCATGATCTGATGATCATTGAAAGCGATGAATCTGCGAAATTCAAAGAAGCGAAAGTGAGCCCGGACTCCGAAAAATTACATTTTATGTAAGTTAGCTTCATCGATCCATTCATGGATGGAAGCAAACATATCGGAGTTGGAATCTTCGTTCTGTTGAAGTAGTCAAGGTTTTGACTTGAACAGGAACGAAGCGGAACTGTGTGTTTACTAATAGATAAGTGGGAGCGATATTGCATTTCTCAAAATGTATGTCGATGACATACTGATTCTCGGATATAACGTCCCAACGCTGTAGTCGGAAAAGGACTAGCTTGGGAGTTGGTTTAATGATTGACATGGGTAAAGCCACGTAGTTCTTGGATTTTGGATCTAAAGATAGAGATCCAAAAGAGCTGATAGGACAAAGTCAGATTCTTAAATTGACAAAGTCCTACACGTTTTGAGCAATCCAAGAAGGGTTTTATGCCAATGTCGCATGGCATCAAGTTAAGCAAGATACAGTATCCTACGATAACTGCTGAGCTTAAATGCATGGATGAGATTCCATATGCGTCGGCAATTGGATCTATCATGTATGCCATGAAACATACTTGTTTGATGTTGCTTTAATGTTAAGCAAGACAAATAAAGACCAGTCAAATCCAGCAAAGAATCAAGTTTCCTAAAGTATGTCCTAAAGTATTTGAGGAATACTAAGGATAAGTTCTTGATTTACGGAGAAAGTGAGGTGCTATAAGTCGATAAAGTCTGAAAGGCAAGTTTCCAATAGACAAAGATGATTTCCGATCACAGTCCGGTTATATCTTGTGTCTATCTGGCGGTGCAAGGCACTGTTGCTGACTCCATGACTTAAGCTGAACATTTCGCTACTTGGGAAGTGGCGAAAGAGGATGTTTGGAAAGAAGAGTTCGTCACTGAACTTGATTTGATTTCCAGCATAGATGAGACTAGCTGCACATCAGAGGTCCAAACACCTTGAGGATAGGTATAACCTATTCCGTAAGATAAATGACAGAGATGTTAAGTAGATCAGCAAGTTTCAACGAATGAGAACGTTGCTAATCTATTAACGAAGCCACTCCTTAGGCCTAAGCACGAGTCGCGGACTGTTGCTGTAGGATAAGTGAAATTAAGATGTAGTCTTAATTTCAGTGGGAGTTATTAAAGGGCTTTATTTAGTTATTGATATGTTCTTGTAAAACATGATGAGATGTTTAATAATGAAATTATTATTTCAAGATTATTTGAACTGTGATGAAATAATCGTTCCAAAATGATATGAACCATTTTATAGGTCATCGAAGTAAATGACTTGATCTTGAGTCATCAAAGTCATTTAGCTTGATCATAAGACCCTATATTTGATAGATGGTTTATATCATCCTGTCCCTAGTCGAAGGTTGTTGAAATTGGAACACCAACAACCGTGTGAGACTGGATTGGTACGTGACTTATGACAAAGTCTTAGTGTGTCATAGATGCGCGGCATCAAAGTCAGTACATAGGTGTATGTTGGGGAACATACGACCGGACAAGACCCGCTTATGAGAACTCTTCAGGATATTTATATCTGTGTCATAAGAGATTCTCACTACGACTATAGAGTATAGTCCTTAGACCTGAGTTCGCATGCATGTGACTGCACATGGACTGATGCACTTTGATCATTGTCTAACGCTATCGTTCTGCGATAGTTATAAGGACCTTGTTTGGGTACATTGTGAAGTGAGTAGTTTACAGTGATGGAACAAGACGGGATTTGTCCCTCCAATATAAATGGAGTGAATATCTCTAGGCCAATCGGAGATTTGAATACTGGAAAATGCATGGCCATGCTCAAACGGACTGTCCCGAGTCGTTTGGATTGTCAGTATCAAATCAGAGTCCGATGAACAAGATTAGGCTTTATAAGGATGACACCAATCTTGCCTTATGACTAATCGAGATATTGAGACAAAAGGATTATGAATACAGAGATTCCAGTACAAGTGGGAGATTGTTGGAAATGTGTCCAGTAATCTCGGTACTGTCTCTAGAAAGTAAGAGTATGTCAAAGATCAGACATAAGTCATATAATACTGGGGGTCATGATGGCTTGCTAGAGTCCGCTCATGATCTATAAGTCTTGGACTTATTGCCTTTATTATATGATCCCATATGGGTCACACGCCTAAGCTAACAGGAAATCGTGTAGGAACGGTTTAGCAGGAGTATGGTAAAAGTGCTAGGCATTTACTATACTTAGAGAGAATAAGAGGGTTTAGCCATTGTGCATCGATCGATGCATAAGGTGCAACGATCGATGCAATGCGCGAACGCCTCGGAGTTAATTGGCATTTGGGCCAAATGGCCCAAAACGAATTGAACGAGTTTTATATAAAGTTAAGACGAGTTCAGGTCAATGTGCAGCCCTAGCCGCGACTGTCTCTCTCCCTGCGACCTCCCACAGCTCGGTCTAGCAGCTTTCTTCCTGCTTGGTGTGCGTGTGTGAACCTCTGGAGGAGTTATCACTTGGTGGCTCTCTGATCTCTGACCTGTTCTCTCTTTCCGCTGCAAAACAGGTAAAAGGTGAGATCTACTTATGTTTCTACACAAGAGAACCTAGATCTGGCAAGTTTAGGATAATCTTGAATGACCCCCAGTATTATATGAGTATTTGGATTGGAATCGATCCAAATTTGTCTTTACTGAGTATTTGTACCGATCCTTCACAACCTGGCTCTGATACCACTGAAGGATCTTTCGGTGTTAATCCTGATTCATTTTATCAGATTACTTGATCCTAAACATGCCAGATCTAGGTTCTCTTGTGAAGAAACATAAGTAGATCTCACCTTTTACCTGTTTTGCAGCGGAAAGAGAGAACAGGTAAGAGATCAGAGAGCCACCAAGTGATAACTCCTCCAGAGGTTCACACACGCACACCAAGCAGGAAGAAAGCTGCTAGACCGAGCTGTGGGAGGTCGCAGGGAGAGAGAGAGTCGCGGCTAGGGCTGCACATTGACCTGAACTCGTCTTAACTTTATATAAAACTCGTTCAGTTCGTTTTGGGCCATTTGGCCCAAATGCCAATTAACTCCGAGGCGTTCGCGCATTGCATCGATCGTTGCACCTTATGCATCGATCGATGCACAATGGCTAAACCCTCTTATTCTCTCTAAGTATAGTAAATGCCTAGCACTTTTACCATACTCCTGCTAAACCGTTCCTACACGATTTCCTGTTAGCTTAGGCGTGTGACCCATATGGGATCATATAATAAAGGCAATAAGTCCAAGACTTATAGATCATGAGCGGACTCTAGCAAGCCATCATGACCCCCAGTATTATATGACTTATGTCTGATCTTTGACATACTCTTACTTTCTAGAGACAGTACCGAGATTACTGGACACATTTCCAACAATCTCCCACTTGTACTGGAATCTCTGTATTCATAATCCTTTTGTCTCAATATCTCGATTAGTCATAAGGCAAGATTGGTGTCATCCTTATAAAGCCTAATCTTGTTCATCGGACTCTGATTTGATACTGACAATCCAAACGACTCGGGACAGTCCGTTTGAGCATGGCCATGCATTTTCCAGTATTCAAATCTCCGATTGGCCTAGAGATATTCACTCCATTTATATTGGAGGGACAAATCCCGTCTTGTTCCATCACTGTAAACTACTCACTTCACAATGTACCCAAACAAGGTCCTTATAACTATCGCAGAACGATAGCGTTAGACAATGATCAAAGTGCATCAGTCCATGTGCAGTCACATGCATGCGAACTCAGGTCTAAGGACTATACTCTATAGTCGTAGTGAGAATCTCTTATGACACAGATATAAATATCCTGAAGAGTTCTCATAAGCGGGTCTTGTCCGGTCGTATGTTCCCCAACATACACCTATGTACTGACTTTGATGCCGCGCATCTATGACACACTAAGACTTTGTCATAAGTCACGTACCAATCCAGTCTCACACGGTTGTTGGTGTTCCAATTTCAACAACCTTCGACTAGGGACAGGATGATATAAACCATCTATCAAATATAGGGTCTTATGATCAAGCTAAATGACTTTGATGACTCAAGATCAAGTCATTTACTTCGATGACCTAAAAAATGATTCATATCATTTTGGAACGATTATTTCATCACAGTTAAAATAATCTTGAAATAATAATTTCATTATTAAACATCTCATCATGTTTTACAAGAACATATCAATAACTAAATAAAGCCCTTTAATAACTCCCACTGAAATTAAGACTACATCTTAATTTCACTTATCCTACAGCAACAGTCCGCGACTCGTGCTTAGGCCTAAGGAGTGGCTTCGTTAATAGATTAGCAACGTTCTCATTCGTTGAAACTTGCTGATCTACTTAACATCTCTGTCATTTATCTTACGGAATAGGTTATACCTATCCTCAAGGTGTTTGGACCTCTGATGTGCAGCTAGTCTCATCTATGCTGGAAATCACATCAAGTTCAGTGACGAACTCTTCTTTCCAAACAACCTCTTTCGCCACTTCCCAAGTAGCGAAATGTTCAGCTTAAGTCATGGAGTCAGCAACAGTGCCTTGCACCGCCAGATAGACACAAGATATAACCGGACTGTGATCGGAAATCATCTTTGTCTATTGGAAACTTGCCTTTCAGACTTTATCGACTTATAGCACCTCACTTTCTCCGTAAATCAAGAACTTATCCTTAGTATTCCTCAAATACTTTAGGACATACTTTAGGAAACTTGATTCTTTGCTGGATTTGACTGGTCTTTATTTGTCTTGCTTAACATTAAAGCAACATCAAACAAGTATGTTTCATGGCATACATGATAGATCCAATTGCCGACGCATATGGAATCTCATCCATGCATTTAAGCTCAGCAGTTATCGTAGGATACTGTATCTTGCTTAACTTGATGCCATGCGACATTGGCATAAAACCCTTCTTGGATTGCTCAAAACGTGTAGGACTTTGTCAATTTAAGAATCTGACTTTGTCCTATCAGCTCTTTTGGATCTCTATCTTTAGATCCAAAATCCAAGAACTACGTGGCTTTACCCATGTCAATCATTAAACCAACTCCCAAGCTAGTCCTTTTCCGACTACAGCGTTGGGACGTTATATCCGAGAATCAGTATGTCATCGACATACATTTTGAGAAATGCAATATCGCTCCCACTTATCTATTAGTAAACACACAGTTCCGCTTCGTTCCTGTTCAAGTCAAAACCTTGACTACTTCAACAGAACGAAGATTCCAACTCCGATATGTTTGCTTCCATCCATGAATGGATCGATGAAGCTAACTTACATAAAATGTAATTTTTCGGAGTCCGGGCTCACTTTCGCTTCTTTGAATTTCGCAGATTCATCGCTTTCAATGATCATCAGATCATGCGAACTTTCAATGATTATCAGGTTCAACTAATGACGAGAAATCACTCTCAGATTAGTAACTGATTCATTCATATCTGCGAACTTCAGGCTCCACAGGTGTAGATTCTACAGAAATCTGTAAATCCTTCCGCTGCTCTCCCTCAATAGGTTAAGCAGCCTCCTGTATTACTCGAATTTCTTCGAGTTGTACTTTTACTCCCACTGTTCTTCTTGGAAAGTAACTTTCTTTCTTAGAAAACAGAATGGTCGAAAAAATACTTTTTACTCCCACTGTTCTTCTTGGAAAGTAATTTCCCTTCTTAGAAAACAGAATGGTCGTAAAAGTACCGAGCCTTGGTTTCCTTAAGAAAACTTCGAGTTATACTTTTACTCCCACTGTTCTTCTTGGAAAATAACTTCCATTCTTAGAAAACAGATTGGACGTAAAAATAACAAGCCTTAGTTTCTCTAGGACAACCAACGAAGTAGCAAAACTACAAATACTCAGTAAAGACAAATTTGGATCGATTCCAATCCACATTAACGTGGTGTCTTTCAACTGATATTTGTGGAACTATTTCAGTGTAAACTTTAGATATTTTAGAGCGTTATTCTTAAATAATATCATGGAAGATTCGTGTGACTCATCTTTAATCATTTCTTATAAGATCTGATTCTTTCTCACAGAAACACCTTCAGGTTTTCAGGAGAAATGAGCTGTGAAACGATTTCACACTCATTAAGATGATCACACAATCAATGACTTAAGTATTCTCACTCGTGATTTAACTCAGAGTCTTAATACTTCTGTCACTTAGATTCTATACCTCATTCTGGAATTCTTTCGACCATGTCAAAGAATTCCGACTTGTGTCTCATCAAATGAACACAGTCTTACTCACTGAATTAATCAGTCGAGATAATGAAGCATAGGAAATTTTCTCTGGCATTGCTGCTCATCGGACCACATACATGAGTATGTTCAATCTCCAATAAGCCTTTGGGCCTTTCTCTAGCTCGGCTAAGATGGGCCCTTTGTCTTTTGGTCCAGTAAACAGAATTCAAGTCTCATAAGATATCGTATCAAATGAGCCCAACAGTCCATAACTATGGGTTTTTCTGAATCCGTCTTACTTTATGTGACCAAGACTTTATGCCAAGAAAAATCAGGTTTAATTCATCAGATTTAAACCAATTCGGTATTTATGTTACATTTAGGCACTCTTTGGTTTAAGATATAAAACCCATTCCATGAATAGGGTGCTACAATTAATATTTCATTAAGATCAAAAGAACAAAACTTGTCTTTTATCAAAATGAAAAACATTCAAATTCTTACAAGAAAATGAAAGACAACTCTGCTTAAAGCAGGTACATTGTAGCAATTACTTAATACAAAACCAAGCCTCAAAGGGATCTATAAGTGAAAAACCCTACGGCTGAGGCAGCATCCCAAGCTCCTTCCAGATATGTAGTTTCACTTGCCCTTCCTTCAACGTTCTACTGTTGCTTAGGCTCTGCATATTTTCACAAATATCAGTGCCACAACCAGTATCCAATACCTTTAAGGTAGAACTTGAAGTAATAACCTGAATACCTGAGGAAGTAGTCGCATACATCGACTTTAACTCCTCATTATCTTCCATGAATTTAATGCAATCTCTCTTCCAATGCCCTGTCTCCTTACAGTAGCAGCACTTACCAACGTAAGAGGTATCTGACTCGGGCTCAGAAGACACACGCTTGCCATGATTCAAAATCTGGGCAACTTTGCCTTCACCCTTGTCAGCATTAGGTTTATCAAACCTACCCTTCTCATTCATGAGATTTTTCAGGGTACTCTTCATGTTTGGCTCAACTGTCTTGAGCATATCATGCAGTTCAGTCAGCGTCTTCGTTAAGCCTTTCTTGATATAGTTCCTTCTGAACTTATCATAGCTTGACGGCAGTGACTGCAGAATGATCTCAGTTGCCAATTCTTGGCTAACTGGATAATCCAGTTTCCTCAGGTTATCAATGTAACCCATCATTTTACTGACATGAGGACTTACTGGATGATCATTTGGTAGCTTGCAGCTAGTGAGAGATTTAACCAACTGGTATCTCTCCACTCTTATCTGCTCCTGAAATTTCAATTTCAGGCTGCTGATCATCTCTATTGGCGACTCCATGTTCTCATATTGCTTCCGCAAGTCTGAGTCCATGGTAGCCAATATCAGACCACGCACATCTACCGCATCATTATAATGCTTATTCCAAGCATCATATACTGCATGAGAAGCATTGGACCCGATCCTCACGGGGAGAGCTCTCTCAAGAACATAGTCCTTTCTCTCCTGTCTGAGGACTAGCCTCAGGTTCCGCGACCAAGTCAAGAAATTTGATCCGTTCAGCTTGTCCATCTCAAGGACAGACCGGATCGAGAAAGTGTTTTGATTGTTTGTGCTAGTCATAACTGAAATTTAAGATAAAAGGATTTTAGTTAATATGTTCAATATGATTAATCTCGTATTAAAATTAATATGATTAATCACGCATTATATTCAATAACATAAGTTACCCTCAATAGAATATAATGATTCCAAGATCCACATATAACTAAGATTAAAGTGGGCCACTGGCCGTCACCCAACCTTAGCTTATATCGGTAAGCCCTGTATCGGCTAATTATATCCGTGATATAACTCTTGGTTGTGAATCTGGGCCCGAGGCCCAATCCACTCTGATGTCTCAAGGCCCGGGACTCCCGATGGCCTAGTCAAGAAAACCAGACTATACAGTCATGTAATCATTAATGTCTGGGACTCCCAATGACATTTATGAATCACAAACCGTCTTACCCACGCAAAAGCAGACATCCTCACACTGTAAGGCCATGAATACAATTGAATGGGCTTTGACAGCTGACATAGAATGGACAAGACATCCAACGCTTGATATTATATGAGGTTCGTAGGTTTATTAAAATTTCATTCCCAAAATAGAAGATTACTATTTCGGGAAACTTTCTATTTTAGGAAACCTACTATTTTAGGAAACTTTCTAAAAATGGAAACTTTCCTTAAATCCAAAACATGCAAATTCAGAAACTTCTAATTTAAGAAACTTTCTAATTTCAAAATTTTGGAAACTTATTAATTTAAAATCGATTTTAAAATTTTATAAAAATAAATTTTAAATTAATCTGAAGAAGAGACTCAAATAATTGGCCCAATTGTTTTAACTTCTTGGCCCGAGGCCCAAGAATTGGTCCATGTCCAAGACATAACCCAATTGTCCAATTAAATGACATAACCGGTCTGGTTCATTAAAATTGGTCTAACCAAAATTAATTACTACGACGACCACAATTGTCAACCGGTTATTTACTAAACCGGATTTTCTCAATTTATTTGGTCCAACCAAATCAAATTAGAAAATCCTGGTTTAGGCACTAAATCCAATAATTATTTCGACATTGGATTTCTTATCCCGGTTTAACCAGACTTAATAAAATTATTAAATCTGTTTATTAAACCGAGACGTTTAATTTTAATTAAATTAAACCGAGTCTAAACCCTAACCGCATCGATCGATGCTCTCAGCATCGATCCTGCAACGATCGTTCATCGATCCTGCATCGATCGATGCTCTCACGCGTGCACGAACGGTTATCAGGTTTGGCCGAGAGATTCTCGCGAGATCCATGCGATCGTTTGAACGATCCATGCGATTTCGGTCAATCTCCCGCGACTGCAACGATCGATCCTTGCATTGTATCGATCGATGCAATGCGATCTCTCGTACCTAATGGTCGTCGTTCTGTTGAAGAAGTCAAGGTTTTGACTTGAACAGGAACGAAGCGGAACTGTGTGTTTACTAATAGATAAGTGGGAGCGATATTGCATTTCTCATAGTGTATGTCGATGACATACTGATTCTCGGATATAACGTCCCAATGCTGCAGTCGGTAAAGGACTGGCTTGGGAGTTGGTTTTGTGAATGACATGGGTATAGCCACGAAAGTCTTGGATTTTGGATTTAAAGATAGAGATCCAAAACATGCGATCTAGGTTCTTCTCAGAATAGAAACAAATGATGATCTCACCTTATACCTGTTATTGCAGCGGAAATGGATGGTATGTCTGAGATCAGAGAAACACCGAGGGATGAATCCTCCAAAGGTTCACACACGCTTTCACAGGAAACAGCTGCTAGACCACAAGGGGAACTCGGCGCAGAGAGAGAGAGTTTACGGCTCAAGTGTTAGGGTTAATCAGTCTGAAACTCGAGTTTTATGACACAAAACTCCTCCTGTTCCGTTTGGGCCATTTGGCCCAAATACCAATTAACTCGTCGGTGTTTGCGCACTGCATCGATCGTTGCACCTCATGCATCGATCGATGCACAGTGGCTAAACCTTTTATTCTCTCTAAGTACAGTAAATGCCTAGCACTTTTACTGTACTTCTGCTAAACCGTTCCTACACATTTTCCTGTTAGCTTAGGCGTGTGACCCATATGGGATCATATAATAAAGGCAATAAGTCCAAGACTTATAGATTATGAGCGGACTCTAGCAAGCCATCATAACCCCCAGTATTATATGACTTATGTCTGATCATTGACATACTCTTACTTTCTAGAGACAGTACCGAGATTACTGGACACAATTCCAACAATCTCCCACTTGTACTGGAATCTCTGTATTCATAATCCTTTTGTCTCAATATCTCGATTAGTCATAAGGCAAGATTAGTGTCATCCTTATAAAACCTAATCTTGTTCATCGGACTCTGATTTGATACTGACAATCCAAACGACTCGGGAAAAGTCCGTTTGAGCATGGCCATGCATTTTCCAGTATTCAAATCTCCGATTGGCCTAGAGATATTCACTCCATTTATATTGGAGGGACAAATTCCGTCTTGTTCCATCACTGTAAACTACTCATTTCATAATGTACCCAAACAAGGTCCTTATAGCTATCGTAGAACGATGGCGTTAGACAATGATCAAAGTACATCAGTCCATGTGCAGTCACATGCATGTGAACTCAAGTCTAAGGACTATACTCTATAGTCGTAGTAAGAATCTCTTATGACACAGATATAAATATCCTGAAGAGTTCTTATAGGCGGGTCTTGTCCGGTCGTATGTTCCCAACATACACCTATGTACTGACTTTGATGCCGCGCATCTATGACACACTGAGACTTTGTCATAAGTCACGTACCAATCCAGTCTCACACGGTTGTTGGTGTTCCAATTTCAACAACCTTCGACTGGGGACGGGATGATATAAAACATCTATCAAATATAGGGTCTCATGATCAAGCTAAATGACTTTGATGACTCAAGATCAAGTCATTTACTTCGATGACCTATAAAATGGTTCATATCATTTTGGAACGATTATTTCATCACAGTTAAAATAATCTTGAAATAATAATTTCATTAAACATAAAATAATGTTTTACAAGAACATATCAAATAACTAAAATAAAGCTCACAAAACTCCCACTCAAATTTAGATTACATTTCAATGTTTCTAATGCCTACAGCTTCAGTCAGGAACTCGAGCTTAGGCCTTGGGAGTGGCTTTGTCAACGGATCAGCGACATTATCATCTGTCGGAACTCGGCTGATCTTGACTTCCTTTCTATTAACGATGTCACGTATCAAGTGATATCTTCTTTGAACATGCTTGGATTTCTGGTGTGATCTTGGTTCCTTTGCCTGAGCTATAGCACCATTGTTGTCACAAAATAGCGCCAGAGGCTCAGCCGCATCTGGTATCACACCTAGTTCCATAATGAACTTTCGTATCCAAACAGCTTCCTTCGCTGCCTCTGAGGCGGCGATATATTCAGCTTCTGTAGTGGAATCTGCAACGGTGTCTTGCTTGGAGCTTCTCCAACTGATTGCACCGCCATTCAGACAAAAGATATAACCGGACTGTGACCGGAAATCATCTGTGTCTGTCTGGAAACTTGCGTCCGTGAATCCACTGACTTTAAGCACATCACTTCCACCGTACACCAAGAACTTATCTTTAGTATGTCTTAGATACTTCAAGATATTCTTTACGGCAATCCAATGGTTTTCACCTGGATTTGACTGGTATCTACTCGTCATGCTCAATGCATAAGCAACATCAGGACGAGTACAGATCATGGCATACATGACAGATCCTATTGCAGATGCATAAGGAATATTCTTCATGCGCTCAAGCTCAGCAGCCGACGTGGGGCTCTGCTTCTTGCTCAGCGTTGTGCCATGTACCATTGGCGTGAAGCCCTTCTTGGAATCTTTCATGCTGAATCTTTGTAGGACTTTGTCAATGTATGAGTCTTGACACAAGCCTATCAGCCTCTTAGGTCTATCCCGATAGATCCTAATTCCAAGAACGTATGCGGCTTCACCCATGTCTTTCATGGAAAAACAACTTCCAAGCCAGTCCTTTACAGACTTCAGCATTGGAACGTCGTTTCCGAGAAGCAGTATGTCATCGACATACAGAATAAGAAATACAATTTTGCTCCCACTAGATTTCTTATACACGCATTGTTCTTCTTCGTTTCTAATGAAGTCAAATTGTTTGATCGCTTCATCAAAACGAAGATTCCAGCTCCTCGATGCTTGCTTCAATCCATAAATGGATTTATGAAGCTTGCATACTTTCTCAGCATTCTTTGGATCTATGTAACCGTCAGGTTGTGTCATGTACACATCCTCTTCCAGAATACCATTCAGGAAGGCGGTTTTCACGTCCATCTGCCAAATTTCATAATCATGAAAAGCTGCAGTTGCTAGTAGAATCCGAATAGATTTCATCATAGCCACCGGTGAATAGGTTTCATCGTAATCCACACCGTGAACTTGTCTGAAACCTTTTGCCACCAACCTGGCTTTGTAAATCTGGACTTTTCCATCCACGTCAATCTTCTTCTTGAAGATCCATTTGCACTCGATGGATTTTACACCAGCGGGTAAGTCAACCAACGAAAACACTTGGTTGACCGACATGGAGTCCATTTCGGAATCAGTGGCCTTGCGCCACTTAGAGGAATCTGGGCCCATCATGGCTTGATTGAAGTTCGATGGTTCATCACCATCAATGATCAAAAGATCATGACAGTCAGTCACGAGGAATCCTTGATATCTCTCGGGTTCGTGACGGATCCTCCCGGATCTTCGAACTTCAGGTACTACAGGTTCAGGCTCTACAATTTCTTGTAGATCCTCCTGCTGCTCTTCCTCATTAGGTTGAGCAGTATCCTGTTCATCTTGAATTTCTTCAAGCAGTACCTTACTCCCACTATCTTTCTTAGAG
Organism: Orychophragmus violaceus; assembly: GCA_030180135.1. NCBI lineage: Eukaryota > Viridiplantae > Streptophyta > Magnoliopsida > Brassicales > Brassicaceae > Orychophragmus > Orychophragmus violaceus. Next base: position 66,120,685 of record CM058230.1, on the reverse strand, counting down.
AGAAACTCTCTCTCAAGAAAGTTACAATCCCGGGCAACAAAAATCTTGTTCTCGGAACGTAGATAGAAGTAATAAGCCTTGGTTTCCCGTGGATAACCAACGAAGTAGCATTTATCAGATTTTGGTGTAAGCTTATCTGAGATTAATCTCTTAACATAGGCTTCACAACCCCAAATTCAAAGATGCGGCTGAGCCTCTGGCGCTATTTTGTGACAACAATGGTGCTATAGCTCAGGCAAAGGAACCAAGATCACACCAGAAATCCAAGCATGTTCAAAGAAGATATCACTTGATACGTGACATCGTTAATAGAAAGGAAGTCAAGATCAGCCGAGTTCCGACAGATGATAATGTCGCTGATCCGTTGACAAAGCCACTCCCAAGGCCTAAGCTCGAGTTCCTGACTGAAGCTGTAGGCATTAGAAACATTGAAATGTAATCTAAATTTGAGTGGGAGTTTTGTGAGCTTTATTTTAGTTATTTGATATGTTCTTGTAAAACATTATTTTATGTTTAATGAAATTATTATTTCAAGATTATTTTAACTGTGATGAAATAATCGTTCCAAAATGATATGAACCATTTTATAGGTCATCGAAGTAAATGACTTGATCTTGAGTCATCAAAGTCATTTAGCTTGATCATGAGACCCTATATTTGATAGATGTTTTATATCATCCCGTCCCCAGTCGAAGGTTGTTGAAATTGGAACACCAACAACCGTGTGAGACTGGATTGGTACGTGACTTATGACAAAGTCTCAGTGTGTCATAGATGCGCGGCATCAAAGTCAGTACATAGGTGTATGTTGGGAACATACGACCGGACAAGACCCGCCTATAAGAACTCTTCAGGATATTTATATCTGTGTCATAAGAGATTCTTACTACGACTATAGAGTATAGTCCTTAGACTTGAGTTCACATGCATGTGACTGCACATGGACTGATGTACTTTGATCATTGTCTAACGCCATCGTTCTACGATAGCTATAAGGACCTTGTTTGGGTACATTATGAAATGAGTAGTTTACAGTGATGGAACAAGACGGAATTTGTCCCTCCAATATAAATGGAGTGAATATCTCTAGGCCAATCGGAGATTTGAATACTGGAAAATGCATGGCCATGCTCAAACGGACTTTTCCCGAGTCGTTTGGATTGTCAGTATCAAATCAGAGTCCGATGAACAAGATTAGGTTTTATAAGGATGACACTAATCTTGCCTTATGACTAATCGAGATATTGAGACAAAAGGATTATGAATACAGAGATTCCAGTACAAGTGGGAGATTGTTGGAATTGTGTTCAGTAATCTCGGTACTGTCTCTAGAAAGTAAGAGTATGTCAATGATCAGACATAAGTCATATAATATTGGGGGTCATGATGGCTTGCTAGAGTCCGCTCATAATCTATAAGTCTTGGACTTATTGCCTTTATTATATGATCCCATATGGGTCACACGCCTAAGCTAACAGGAAAATGTGTAGGAACGGTTTAGCAGAAGTACAGTAAAAGTGCTAGGCATTTACTGTACTTAGAGAGAATAAAAGGTTTAGCCACTGTGCATTGATCGATGCATGAGGTGCAACGATCGATGCAGTGCGCAAACACCGACGAGTTAATTGGTATTTGGGCCAAATGGCCCAAACGGAACAGGAGGAGTTTTGTGTCATAAAACTCGAGTTTCAGACTGATTAACCCTAACACTTGAGCCGTAAACTCTCTCTCTCTGCGCCGAGTTCCCCTTGTGGTCTAGCAGCTGTTTCCTGTGAAAGCGTGTGTGAACCTTTGGAGGATTCATCCCTCGGTGTTTCTCTGATCTCAGACATACCATCCATTTCCGCTGCAATAACAGGTATAAGGTGAGATCATCATTTGTTTCTATTCTGAGAAGAACCTAGATCGCATGTTTAGGATAATCTGAATCTGGAATTGAATCAGGATTTATCTAAACGTTCCAACAGTGGTATCAGAGCTAGTTCCATAATGAACTTTCGTATCCAAACAGCTTCCTTCGCTGCCTCTGAGGCGGCGATATATTCAGCTTCTGTAGTGGAATCTGCAACGGTGTCTTGCTTGGAGCTTCTCCAACTGATTGCACCGCCATTCAGACAAAAGATATAACCGGACTGTGACCGGAAATCATCTGTGTCTGTCTGGAAACTTGCGTCCGTGAATCCACTGACTTTAAGCACATCACTTCCACCGTACACCAAGAACTTATCTTTAGTATGTCTTAGATACTTCAAGATATTCTTTACGGCAATCCAATGGTTTTCACCTGGATTTGACTGGTATCTACTCGTCATGCTCAATGCATAAGCAACATCAGGACGAGTACAGATCATGGCATACATGACAGATCCTATTGCAGATGCATAAGGAATATTCTTCATGCGCTCAAGCTCAGCAGCCGACGTGGGGCTCTGCTTCTTGCTCAGCGTTGTGCCATGTACCATTGGCGTGAAGCCCTTCTTGGAATCTTTCATGCTGAATCTTTGTAGGACTTTGCCAATGTATGAGTCTTGACACAAGCCTATCAGCCTCTTAGGTCTATCCCGATAGATCCTAATTCCAAGAACGTATGCGGCTTCACCCATGTCTTTCATGGAAAAACAACTTCCAAGCCAGTCCTTTACAGACTTCTGCATTGGAACGTCGTTTCCGAGAAGCAGTATGTCATCGACATACAGAATAAGAAATACAATTTTGCTCCCACTAGATTTCTTATACACGCATTGTTCTTCTTCGTTTCTAATGAAGTCAAATTGTTTGATCGCTTCATCAAAACGAAGATTCCAGCTCCTCGATGCTTGCTTCAATCCATAAATGGATTTATGAAGCTTGCATACTTTCTCAGCATTCTTTGGATCTATGTTGTTGGAATTGTGTCCAGTAATCTCGGTACTGTCTCTAGAAAGTAAGAGTATGTCAATGATCAGACATAAGTCATATAATACTGGGGGTCATGATGGCTTGCTAGAGTCCGCTCATGATCTATAAGTCTTGGACTTATTGCCTTTATTATATGATCCCATATGGGTCACACGCCTAAGCTAACAGGAAAATGTGTAGGATCGGTTTAGCAGAAGTACAGTAAAAGTGCTAGGCATTTACTGTACTTAGAGAGAATAAAAGGTTTAGCCACTGTGCATCGATCGATGCATGAGGTGCAATGATCGATGCAGTGCGCAAACACCGACGAGTTAATTGGTATTTGGGCCAAATGGCCCAAACGGAACAGGACGAGTTTTGTGTCATAAAACTCGAGTTTCAGACTGATTAACCCTAACACTTGAGCCGTAAACTCTCTCTCTCTGCGCCGAGTTCCCCTTGTGGTCTAGCAGCTGTTTCCTGTGAAAGCGTGTGTGAACCTTTGGAGGATTCATCCCTCGGTGTTTCTCTGATCTCAGACATACCATCCATTTCCGCTGCAATAACAGGTATAAGGTGAGATCATCATTTGTTTCTATTCTGAGAAGAACCTAGATCGCATGTTTAGGATAATCTGAATCTGGAATTGAATCAGGATTCTTCTAAACGTTCCAACAGTGGTATCAGAGCTTTAGGTTCTGGTTTTTCTTGTTTAGATTCATGTTTAGGACTGTTTTCTTGTTTAAAAGTGTTTTGAATCAACTACTGATAAGATAAATCACTTAAAAAACAAGAATTGAATCCTAAACAAACTGTTTAAAAATCGCATGACCAAACTATATTGATTTGGTATGTGATCTAAACTGATCTTGCATCGACTGAGATCGCATTGCATCGATCGATGCAATGCAAGGATCGATCGTTGCAGTCGCGAGAGATTGACCGCGATCGCATGGATCGTTCGAACGATCGCATGGATCTCGCGAGAATCTCTCGGCCAAACCTGATAACCGTTCGTGCACGCGTGAGAGCATCGATCGATGCAGGATCGATGAACGATCGTTGCAGGATCGATGCTGTGAGCATCGATCGATGCGGTTAGGGTTTCGGCTCGGTTTAATTTAATTAAAATTAAACGTCTCGGTTTAATAAACAGATTTAATAATTTTATTAAGTCTGGTTAAACCGGGATAAGAAATCCAATGTCGAAAGAATTATTGGATTTAGTGCCTAAACCAGGAATTTCTAATTTGATTTGGTTGGACCAAATAAATTGAGAAAATCCGGTTTAGTAAATAACCGGTTGACAATTGTGGTCATCGTAGTAATTAAAACTTGGTTAGACCAGTTTTAATGAACCAGACCGGTTATGTCAAATAATTGGACAATTGGGTCATGTCTTGGACATGTACAAATTCTTGGGCCTCGGGCCAAGAAGTTAAAACAATTGGGCCAATTATTTGAGTCTTTCTTCAGATCAATTTAAAATTTATTTTATAATATTATAAAGTTGATTTTAAATTAAAGTTTCCGAAATTTTAAAATTAGAAAGTTTCTTAAAATAGAAGTTTCTGAATTTGCGGGTTTTGGATTTTAAGAAATTTCTAAAGTTAGAAAGTTTCCGGTTTTAGAAAGTTTCCAATTTTAGAAAGTTTCCGAAAATAGTAGGTTTCCAAAATAGAAAGTTTCCCGAAATAGTAATCTTCTATTTTGGGAATGAAATTTTAATAAACCTACGAACCTCAAATAATATCAAGCGTTGGATGTCTTGTCCAGGCTATGTCAGCTGTCAAAGCCCATTCAATTGCATTCATGGCCTTACAGTGTGAGGATGTCTGCTTTTTGCGTGGGTAAGATGGTTTGTGATTCATAAATGTCATTGGGAGTCCCAGACATTAATGATTACATGACTGTATAGTCTAGTTTTCTTGACTAGGCCATCGGGAGTCCCGGGCCTTGAGACATCAGAGTGGATTGGGCCTCGGGCCCAGATTCACAACCAAGAGTTATATCACGGATATAATTAGCCGATATAGGGGTTACCGATATAAGCTAAGGTTGGGTGACGGCCAGTGGCCCACTTTAATCTTAGTTGTATGTGGATCTTGGAATCATTATATTCTATTGAGGGTAACTGATGTTATTGAATATAATGCGTGATTAATCATATTAAATTTTAATACGAGATTAGTCATTTTGAACATAATAACTAATAACCTTTTTATTTATATATTTCAGATATGACTACTACAAGCACACAAAACACATTCTCGATCCGGTCTGTTCTCGAGAAGGAGAAGCTGACTGGAACGAACTTCCTGACATGGTCAAGGAACTTGAGGCTGGTCCTCAAGCAGGAGAAGAAGGATTATGTCCTTCGAGATCCCCTCCCCGAGAGGCCTCTTGCCAATGCTGCCAGGACTCTGCACAATGCTTGGGAAAAGCATTCGTCAGATGAAAATGATGTTTATTGCCTGATGTTGGTGACAATGACTCCTGAGCTGCAAAAACAGTTCGAAAGTGTATTGTCTCCCATCGAGATAATGGCAAGCCTGAAATCGCTTTTTCAGGAGCAGGCTAGGACTGAGAGGTTTCAAATAGTTAAGAACCTCTTGGACTGCAAGTTGGCTGCGAATGCGGCAGTGAGTCCTCATGTCTTGAAGATGATGGGTTATCTCGATCATCTTCAGAAACTCGACTGCCCAATCAGCCAGGAACTTGCCTGCGACATCATTCTGCAGTCTTTACCTGCAAGCTATGATCAGTTCATTCTGAACTTTAACATGCATGGCTTGAGTAAGACACTACCTGAGCTTCACGGAATGCTCAAGACTGCAGAGCCCAACTTGAGGAAAACCGCCAAGGACCCCAATGTGCTTATGGTGCAGAAGGGCAAGGGGTTTAAGAAATCCTCTGCTAAGGATAAGGGAAAGGCCAAGGCTGTCCAAGTCACGGACAAGGACACGCCAAAGCCCAAGCCCAAGTCCAAGGCTGGGCCTACTGACATGTGCAGGTTCTGCAAAGAACTGGGGCATTGGAGAAGAGATTGTAAGAAATTCCAGGAAGGTCTAAAGGAATTGAAGAAGAAGACTTTCGAGACTTCTTCATCAGGTATTTTTGTTATAGAAGTTAATACAACTACTTCTGATAACACCTCATGGGTCATGGATACTGGTTGTGGGGCTCATATTTGTACTAATATGCAGGCACTCAGCAACAGTAGAAGGCTGAAGCAAGGACAAGTGGAGCTACGAGTTGGGAATGGAGCGAAAGTTTCAGAACTAGCTGTAGGCACATACTTGTTGTCTTTACCTTCGGGATTGATTTTAGAACTGAATAATTGTTATTTTGTACCTGCTATAAGCAGAAATATTATTTCAATTTCTTTGTTGGATTTGGAAGGTTATGATTTTTCAGTTAAGAATAAATTATGTTCCTTCAATCGCAACAATTTGTTCTATGGTTCTGCCCCTCTTTCGAATGGGCTTTACATACTCGATCAATCTGCGCCAATTTATAACATTAATACAAAACGGTTTAAACCTAATGAGGAAAACCGAACGTTTCTATGGCATTGTCGTTTAGGGCACATCAGCGAGAAACGCATCAAGAGGCTCCATTCGAATGGACTTCTTGGCTCATTTGACTTTGAGTCATGTGAGAAATGCGAATCCTGCATGATGGGCAAAATGACACGGGCCCCTTTAATAAACCTAACGAGAGGGCCAGTGACTTATTGGGCCTGATACACACTGATGTGTGTGGCCCAATGTCCACAAATGCAAGAGGAAACTATCAGTACTTCATTACCTTCACTGATGATTTCAGTAGGTATGGATATGTTTATTTGATGAAACATAAGTCTGAATCTTTTGAGAAGTTCAGAGAATTCCAAAATGAAGTACAGAACCAACTTGGCAAAAGCATTAAGACTCTTCGGTCCGACCGAGGAGGAGAATACTTAAGCCAAGAATTCAGTGATCATCTGAGAGAGTGTGGGATCGTATCCCAACTCACTCCTCCTGGAACACCTCAATGGAATGGTGTGTCTGAGAGGAGAAATCGGACCTTATTGGATATGGTTCGATCTATGATGAGTCACACAGACCTTCCAATATCCCTTTGGGGATATGCTCTGCTAACAGCAGTGTTCACTCTAAATAGAGCGCCATCGAAAGCAGTAGCAAAGACACCATATGAATTATGGACTGGAGAAGCTCCAGTGCTGTCTTATCTCAGAATTTGGGGTTGTGAAGCCTATGTCAAGAGATTGATCTCAGACAAGCTTACACCAAAATCTGACAAATGCTACTTCATTGGTTATCCACGGGAAACCAAGGCTTATTACTTCTATCTACGTTCCGAGAACAAGATTTTTGTTGCCCGGGATTGTAACTTTCTTGAGAGGGAGTTTCTCTCTAAGAAAGACAGTGGGAGTAAGGTACTGCTTGAAGAAATTCAAGATGAACAGGATACTGCTCAACCTAATGAGGAAGAGCAGCAGGAGGATCTACAAGAAATTGTAGAGCCTGAACCTGTAGTACCTGAAGTTCGAAGATCCGGGAGGATCCGTCACGAACCCGAGAGATATCAAGGATTCCTCGTGACTGACTGTCATGATCTTTTGATCATTGATGGTGATGAACCATCGAACTTCAATCAAGCCATGATGGGCCCAGATTCCTCTAAGTGGCGCAAGGCCACTGATTCCGAAATGGACTCCATGTCGGTCAACCAAGTGTTTTCGTTGGTTGACTTACCCGCTGGTGTAAAAGCCATCGAGTGCAAATGGATCTTCAAGAAGAAGATTGACGTGGATGGAAATGTCCAGATTTACAAAGCCAGGTTGGTGGCAAAAGGTTTCAGACAAGTTCACGGTGTGGATTACGATGAAACCTATTCACCGGTGGCTATGATGAAATCTATTCGGATTCTACTAGCAACTGCAGCTTTTCATGATTATGAAATTTGGCAGATGGACGTGAAAACCGCCTTCCTGAATGGTATTCTGGAAGAGGATGTGTACATGACACAACCTGACGGTTACATAGATCCAAAGAATGCTGAGAAAGTATGCAAGCTTCATAAATCCATTTATGGATTGAAGCAAGCATCGAGGAGCTGGAATCTTCGTTTTGATGAAGCGATCAAACAATTTGACTTCATTAGAAACGAAGAAGAACAATGCGTGTATAAGAAATCTAGTGGGAGCAAAATTGTATTTCTTATTCTGTATGTCGATGACATACTGCTTCTCGGAAACGACGTTCCAATGCTGAAGTCTGTAAAGGACTGGCTTGGAAGTTGTTTTTCCATGAAAGACATGGGTGAAGCCGCATACGTTCTTGGAATTAGGATCTATCGGGATAGACCTAAAAGGCTGATAGGCTTGTGTCAAGACTCATACATTGACAAAGTCCTACAAAGATTCAGCATGAAAGATTCCAAGAAGGGCTTCACGCCAATGGTACATGGCACAACGCTGAGCAAGAAGCAGAGCCCCACGTCGGCTGCTGAGCTTGAGCGCATGAAGAATATTCCTTATGCATCTGCAATAGGATCTGTCATGTATGCCATGATCTGTACTCGTCCTGATGTTGCTTATGCATTGAGCATGACGAGTAGATACCAGTAAAATCCAGGTGAAAACCATTGGATTGCCGTAAAGAATATCTTGAAGTATCTAAGACATACTAAAGATAAGTTCTTGGTGTACGGTGGAAGTGATGTGCTTAAAGTCAGTGGATTCACGGACGCAAGTTTCCAGACAGACACAGATGATTTCCGGTCACAGTCCGGTTATATCTTTTGTCTGAATGGCGGTGCAATCAGTTGGAGAAGCTCCAAGCAAGACACCGTTGCAGATTCCACTACAGAAGCTGAATATATCGCCGCCTCAGAGGCAGCGAAGGAAGCTGTTTGGATACGAAAGTTCATTATGGAACTAGGTGTGATACCAGATGCGACTGAGCCTCTGGCGCTATTTTGTGACAACAATGGTGCTATAGCTCAGGCAAAGGAACCAAGATCACACCAGAAATCCAAGCATGTTCAAAGAAGATATCACTTGATACGTGACATCGTTAATAGAAAGGAAGTCAAGATCAGCCGAGTTCCGACAGATGATAATGTCGCTGATCCGTTGACAAAGCCACTCCCAAGGCCTAAGCTCGAGTTCCTGACTGAAGCTGTAGGCATTAGAAACATTGAAATGTAATCTAAATTTGAGTGGGAGTTTTGTGAGCTTTATTTTAGTTATTTGATATGTTCTTGTAAAACATTATTTTATGTTTAATGAAATTATTATTTCAAGATTATTTTAACTGTGATGAAATAATCGTTCCAAAATGATATGAACCATTTTATAGGTCATCGAAGTAAATGACTTGATCTTGAGTCATCAAAGTCATTTAGCTTGATCATGAGACCCTATATTTGATAGATGTTTTATATCATCCCGTCCCCAGTCGAAGGTTGTTGAAATTGGAACACCAACAACCGTGTGAGACTGGATTGGTACGTGACTTATGACAAAGTCTCAGTGTGTCATAGATGCGCGGCATCAAAGTCAGTACATAGGTGTATGTTGGGAACATACGACCGGACAAGACCCGCCTATAAGAACTCTTCAGGATATTTATATCTGTGTCATAAGAGATTCTTACTACGACTATAGAGTATAGTCCTTAGACTTGAGTTCACATGCATGTGACTGCACATGGACTGATGTACTTTGATCATTGTCTAACGCCATCGTTCTGCGATAGCTATAAGGACCTTGTTTGGGTACATTATGAAATGAGTAGTTTACAGTGATGGAACAAGACGGAATTTGTCCCTCCAATATAAATGGAGTGAATATCTCTAGGCCAATCGGAGATTTGAATACTGGAAAATGCATGGCCATGCTCAAACGGACTTTTCCCGAGTCGTTTGGATTGTCAGTATCAAATCAGAGTCCGATGAACAAGATTAGGCTTTATAAGGATGACACTAATCTTGCCTTATGACTAATCGAGATATTGAGACAAAAGGATTATGAATACAGAGATTCCAGTACAAGTGGGAGATTGTTGGAATTGTGTCCAGTAATCTCGGTACTGTCTCTAGAAAGTAAGAGTATGTCAATGATCAGACATAAGTCATATAATACTGGGGGTCATGATGGCTTGCTAGAGTCCGCTCATGATCTATAAGTCTTGGACTTATTGCCTTTATTATATGATCCCATATGGGTCACACGCCTAAGCTAACAGGAAAATGTGTAGGATCGGTTTAGCAGAAGTACAGTGAAAGTGCTAGGCATTTACTGTACTTAGAGAGAATAAAAGGTTTAGCCACTGTGCATCGATCGATGCATGAGGTGCAACGATCGATGCAGTGCGCAAACACCGACGAGTTAATTGGTATTTGGGCCAAATGGCCCAAACGGAACAGGACGAGTTTTGTGTCATAAAACTCGAGTTTCAGACTGATTAACCCTAACACTTGAGCCGTAAACTCTCTCTCTCTGCGCCGAGTTCCCCTTGTGGTCTAGCAGCTGTTTCCTGTGAAAGCGTGTGTGAACCTTTGGAGGATTCATCCCTCGGTGTTTCTCTGATCTCAGACATACCATCCATTTCCGCTGCAATAACAGGTATAAGGTGAGATCATCATTTGTTTCTATTCTGAGAAGAACCTAGATCGCATGTTTAGGATAATCTGAATCTGGAATTGAATCAGGATTCTTCTAAACGTTCCAACATATGTAACCGTCAGGTTGTGTCATGTACACATCCTCTTCCAGAATACCATTCAGGAAGGCGGTTTTCACGTCCATCTGCCAAATTTCATAATCATGAAAAGCTGCAGTTGCTAGTAGAATCCGAATAGATTTCATCATAGCCACCGGTGAATAGGTTTCATCGTAATCCACACCGTGAACTTGTCTGAAACCTTTTGCCACCAACCTGGCTTTGTAAATCTGGACTTTTCCATCCACGTCAATCTTCTTCTTGAAGATCCATTTGCACTCGATGGCTTTTACACCAGCGGGTAAGTCAACCAACGAAAACACTTGGTTGACCTACATGGAGTCCATTTCGGAATCAGTGGCCTTGCGCCACTTAGAGGAATCTGGGCCCATCATGGCTTGATTGAAGTTCGATGGTTCATCACCATCAATGATCAAAAGATCATGACAGTCAGTCACGAGGAATCCTTGATATCTCTCGGGTTCGTGACGGATCCTCCCACAGCTCGGTCTAGCAGCTTTCTTCCTGCTTGGTGTGCGTGTGTGAACCTCTGGAGGAGTTATCACTTGGTGGCTCTCTGATCTCTGACCTGTTCTCTCTTTCCGCTGCAAAATACTTTTTACTCCCACTGTTCTTCTTGGAAAGTAATTTCCCTTCTTAGAAAACAGAATGGTCGTAAAAGTACCGAGCCTTGGTTTCCTTAAGAAAACTTCGAGTTATACTTTTACTCCCACTGTTCTTCTTGGAAAATAACATTGATTTGGTATGTGATCTAAACTGATTTTGCATCGACTGAGATCGCATTGCATCGATCGATGCAATGCAAGGATCGATCGTTGCAGTCGCGAGAGATTGACAGCGATCGCATGGATCGTTCGAACGATCGCATGGATCTCGCGAGAATCTCTCGGCCAAACCTGATAACCGTTCGTGCACACGTGAGAGCATCGATCGATGCAGGATCGATGAACGATCGTTGCAGGATCGATGCTGTGAGCATCGATCGATGCGGTTAGGGTTTCGGCTCGGTTTAATTTAATTAAAATTAAACGTCTCGGTTTAATAAACAGATTTAATAATTTTATTAAGTCTGGTTAAACCGGGATAAGAAATCCAATGTCGAAAGAAATATTGGATTTAGTGCCTAAACCAGGAATTTCTAATTTGATTTGGTTGGACCAAATAAATTGAGAAATTCCGGTTTAGTAAATAACCGGTTGACAATTGTGGTCATCGTAGTAATTGAAACTTGGTTAGACCAGTTTTAATGAACCAGACCGGTTATGTCAATTAATTGGACAATTGGGTCATGTCTTGGACATGGACCAAATTCTTGGGCCTCGGGCCAAGAAGTTAAAACAATTGGGCCAATTATTTGAGTCTTTCTTCAGATAAATTTAAAATTTATTTTATAAAATATAAAGTCGATTTTAAATTAAAGTTTCCGAAATTTTGAAATTAGAAAGTTTCTTAAAATAGAAGTTTCTGGATTTGCGGATTTTGGATTTTAAGAAATTTCTAAAGTTAGAAAGTTTCCGGTTTTAGAAAGTTTCCAATTTTAGAAAGTTTCCAAAAATAGTAGGTTTCCAAAATGGAAAGTTTCCCGAAATAGTAATCTTCTAGTTTGGGAATGAATTTTAATAAACCTACGAACCTCAAATAATATCAAGCGTTGGATGTCTTGTCCAGGCTATGTCAGCTGTCAAAGCCCATTCAATTGCATTCATGGCCTTACAGTGTGAGGATGTCTGCTTTTGCGTGGGTAAGACAGTTTGTGATTCATAAATGTCATTGGGAGTCCCAGACATTAATGATTACATGACTGTATAGTCTGGTTTTCTTGACTAGGCCATCGGGAGTCCCGGGCCTTGAGACATCAGAGTGGATTGGGCCTCGGGCCCAGATTCACAACCAAGAGTTATATCACGGATATAATTAGCCGATATAGGGCTTACCGATATAAGCTAAGATTGGGTGACGGCCAGTGGCCCACTTTAATCTTAGTTATATGTGGATCTTGGAATCATTTTATTCTATTGAGGGTAACTGATGTTATTGAATATAATGCATGATTAATCATATTAAATTTAATACGGGATTAATCATATTGAACATATTAACTAAAATCCTTTTATCTTAATTTTCAGTTATGACTAGCACAAACAATCAAAACACTTTCTCGATCCGGTCTGTCCTTAAGATGGACAAGATGAACGGATCAAATTTCTTGACTTGGTCGCGGAACCTGAGGCTAGTCCTCAGACAGGAGAGAAAGGACTATGTCCTTTAGAGAGCTCTCCCCGTGAGGATCGGGTCCAATGCTTCTCATGCAGTATATGATGCTTGGAATAAGCATTATAATGATGCGGTAGATGTGCGTGGTCTGATATTGGCTACCATGGACTCAGACTTGCGGAAGCAATATGAGAACATGGAGTCGCCAATAGAGATGATCAGCAGCCTGAAATTAAAATTTCAGGAGCAGATAAGAGTGGAGAGATACCAGTTGGTTAAATCTCTCACTAGCTGCAAGCTACCAAATGATCATCCAGTAAGTCCTCATGTCAGTAAAATGATGGGTTACATTGAAAACCTGAGGAAACTGGATTATCCAGTTAGCCAAGAGATGGCAACTGAAATCATTTTGCAGTCACTGCCGTCAAGCTATGATAAGTTCAGAAAGAACTATATCAAGAAAGGCTTAACGAAGACGCTGACTGAACTGCATGATATGCTCAAGACAGTTGAGCCAAACGTGAAGAGTACCCTGTACAATCTCATGAATGAGAAGGGTAGGTTTACTAAACCTAATGCTGACAAGGGTGAAGACAAAGTTGTCCAGATTTTGAATCATGGCAAGCGTATGTCTTCTGAGCCCGAGTCAGATACCTCTTACGTTGGTAAGTGCTGCTACTGTAAGGAGACAGGGCATTGGAAGAGAGATTGCATTAAATTCATGGAAGATGATGAGGAGTTAAAGTCGATGTATGCGACTACTTCCTCAGGTATTCATGTTATTACTTCAAGTTCTACCTTAAAGGTATTGGATACTGGTTGTGGCACTGATATTTGTGATAATATGCAGAGCTCAAGCAACAGTAGAACGTTGAAGGAAGGGCAGGTGAAACTACATGTCTGGAAGGAGCTTGGGATGCTGCCTCAGTCGTAGGATTTTTCACTTATAGATCCCTTTGAGGCTTGGTTTTGTATTAAGTAATTGCTACAATATACCTGCTTTAAGCAGAGTTGTCTTTCATTTTCTTGTAAGAATTTGAATGTTTTTCATTTTGATAAAAGACAAGTTTTGTTCTTTTGATCTTAATGAAATATTAATTGTAGCACCCTATTCATGGAATGGGTTTTATATCTTAAACCAAAGAGTGCCTAAATGTAACATAAATACCGAATTGGTTTAAATCTGATGAATTAAACCTGATTTTTCTTGGCAAAAAGTCTTGGTCACATAGAGTAAGTCGGATTCAGAAATCCCATAGTCATGGACATTTGGGCTCATTTGATAAAATATCTTATGAGACTTGAATTCTGTTTACTAGACCAAAAGGTAAAGGGCCTATCTTAGCTGAGCTAGAGAAAGGCCCAAAGGCTTATTGGAGATTGAACATACTCATGTATGTGGTCCGATGAGCAGCAATGCCAGAGAAAATTTCCTATGCTTCATTATCTCGACTGATTAATTCAGTGAGTAAGACTGTGTTCATTTGATGAGACACAAGTCGGAATTCTTTGACATGGTCGAAAGAATTCCAGAATGAGGTATAGAATCTAAGTGACAGAAGTATTAAGACTCTGAGTTAAATCACGAGTGAGAATAATTAAGTCATTGATTGTGTGATCATCTTAATGAGTGTGAAATCGTTTCACAGCTCATTTCTTCTGAAAACCTGAAGGTGTTTCTGTGAGAAAGAATCAGATCTTATTAGAAATGATTAAAGATGCGTCACACGAATCTTCCATGATATTATTTAAGAATAACGCTCTAAAATATCTAAGTTTACGCTGAAATAGTTCCACAAATATCGGTTGAAAGACACCACGTTAATGTGGATTGGAATCGATCCAAATTTGTCTTTACTGAGTATTTGTACTTGTGCTACTTCGCTGGTTGTCCTAGAGAAACTAAGGCTTGTTACTTTTACGTCCAATCTGTTTTCTAAGAAGGGAAGTTATTTTCCAAGAAGAACAGTGGGAGTAAAAGCATAACTCGAAGTTTTCTTAGGGAAACCAAGGCTCGGTACTTTTACGACCATTCTGTTTTCTAAGAAGGAAATTACTTTCCAAGAAGAACAGTGGGAGTAAAAAGTATTTTTACGACCATTCTGTTTTCTAAGTAAGGAAGTTACTTTCCAAAGAAGAACAGTGGGAGTAAAAGTACAACTCGAAGAAATTCGAGAAATACAGGAGGCTGCTTAACCTATTGAGGGAGAGCAGCGGAAGGATTTACAGATTTCTGTAGAATCTACTCCTGTGGAGCCTGAAGTTCGCAGATATGAATCAGTTACTAATCCGAGAGTGATTTCTCGTCATTAGTTGAACCTGATAATCATTGAAAGTTCCCATGATCTGATGATCATTGAAAGCGATGAATCTGCGAAATTCAAAGAAGCGAAAGTGAGCCCGGACTCCGAAAAATTACATTTTATGTAAGTTAGCTTCATCGATCCATTCATGGATGGAAGCAAACATATCGGAGTTGGAATCTTCGTTCTGTTGAAGTAGTCAAGGTTTTGACTTGAACAGGAACAAAGCGGAACTGTGTGTTTACTAATAGATAAGTGGGAGCGATATTGCTTTTCTCATAGTGTATGTCGATGACATACTGATTCTCGGATATAACGTCCCAATGCTGCAGTCGGTAAAGGACTGGCTTGGGAGTTGGTTTTGTGAATGACATGGGTATAGCCACGAAAGTCTTGGATTTTGGATTTAAAGATAGAGATCCAAAAGAGCTGGTAGGACAATGTCAGGATTCTTAAATTGACAAAGTCCTACACGTTTTTCAGCAATCCAAGAAGGGTTTTATGCCAATGTCACATGGCATTACGTTAAGCAAGATACAGTATCCTACGATAACTGCTGAGCTTGAATGCATGGATAGGATCCCATATGCTTCGGTAATTGGATCTATCATGTATGCCATGAAACGTACTTGTTTGATGTTGCTTTAATTTTAAGCAAGACAAGTAAAGACCAGTCAAATCCAGCAAAGAATCAAGTTTCCTAAAGTATGTCCTAAAGTATTTGAGGAATACTAAGGATAAGTTCTTGATTTACAGAGAAAGTGATGTGCTACAAGTCAGCAGAGTCTGAAAGGCAAGTTTCCAACAGACAAAGATGATTTCCGGTCACAGTCCGGTTATATCTTGTGTCTGTCTGGCGGTGCAAGGCACTGTTGCTGACTCCATGACTTAAACTGAACATTTCGCAGCTTTGAAAGCGGCGAAAGAGGTTGTTTGGAAAGAAGAGTTCGTCAATGAACTTGATATGATTCCCAGCATAGATGAGACTAGCTGCACATCAGAGGTCCAAACACCTTGAGATAAATGACAGAGATGTTAAGTAGATCAGCAAGTTTCAACAAATGAGAACGTTGCTAATCTATTAACGAAGCCACTCCTTAGCCCTAAGCACGAGTCACGGACTGTAGCTGTAGGATAAGTGAAGTTAAGATGTAGTCTTAATTTCAGTGGGAGTTATTAAAGGGCTTTATTTAGTTATTGATATGTTCTTGTAAAACATTCTTATGTTTAATGAAATTATTATTTCAAGATTATTTTAACTGTGATGAAATAATCGTTCCAAAATGATATGAACCATTTTATAGGTCATCGAAGTAAATGATTTGATCTTGAGTCATCGAAGTCATTTAGCTTGATCATGAGACCCTATATTTAATAGATGTTTTATATCATCCTGTCCCTAGTCGAAGGTTGTTGAAATTGGAACACCAACAACCGTGTGAGACTGGATTGGTACGTGACTGATGACAAAGTCGCAGTGTGTCATAGATGCGCGGCATCAAAGTCAGTACATAGGTGTATGTTTGGGAACATACGACCGGACAAGACCCGCTTATGAGAACTCTTCAGGATATTTATATCTGTGTCATAAGAGATTCTCACTACGACTATAGAGTATAGTCCTTAGACCTGAGTTCGCATGCATGTGACTGCATATGGACTGATGCACTTTGATCATTGTCTAACGCCATCGTTCAGCGATAGTTATAAAGACTTTGTTTGGGTACATTGTGAAGTGAGTGGTTTACAGTGATGGAACAAGACGGAATTTGTCCCTCCAATATAAATGGAGTGAATATCTCTAGGCCAATCGGAGATTTGAATACTGGAAAATGCATGGCCATGCTCAAACGGACTTTCCCGAGTCGTTTGGATTGTCAGTATCAAATCTCCGAGTCCGATGAACAAGATTAGGCTTTATAAGGATGACACCAATCTTGCCTTATGACTAATCGAGATATTGAGACAAAAGGATTATGAATACAGAGATTCCAGTACAAGTGGGAGATTGTTGGAATTGTGTCCAGTAATCTCGGTACTGTCTCTAGAAAGTAAGAGTATGTCAATGATCAGACATAAGTCATATAATACTGGGGGTCATGATGGCTTGCTAGAGTCCGCTCATGATCTATAAGTCTTGGACTTATTGCCTTTATTATATGATCCCATATGGGTCACACGCCTAAGCTAACAGGAAAATGTGTAGGAACGGTTTAGCAGAAGTACAGTAAAAGTGCTAGGCATTTACTGTACTTAGAGAGAATAAAAGGTTTAGCCACTGTGCATCGATCGATGCATGAGGTGCAACGATCGATGCAGTGCGCAAACACCGACGAGTTAATTGGTATTTGGGCCAAATGGCCCAAACGGAACAGAACGAGTTTGGTGTCATAAAACTCGAGTTTCAGACTGATTAACCCTAACTCTCGAGCCGTAAACTCTCTCTCTCTGCACCGAGTTCCCCTTGTGGTCTAGCAGCTGTTTCCTGTGAAAGCGTGTGTGAACCTTTGGAGGATTCATCCCTCGGTGTTTCTCTGATCTCAGACATACCATCCATTTCCGCTGCAATAACAGGTATATGTTGGAAGTTTCGGTTGATCCTGATTCAATTCTCATATTGATATCAACCTAAACATGCATTAGATCTAGGTGTTCTCATTTAGAAACATATGATCTCACCTTTTTACCTGTTTGTTTGCAGCGGAATTGATGAACAGGTCAATGATCAGGGAGATACACCGAGAGATGGATCCTCCAAAGGCTCACACACGCAATCACCGGAAACTGGCTGCTAGACCACAAGGAGGCTGGCGCAGAGAGAGGAGAGAGGCGCGGCTAGGTTTGGGTTAAGGGAGAAGAGAATTGGCTTTTAGTCATTTAAAAGCCTTCTCTTTCCCTTTTGGGCTTTTGGGCCCAATCTGATTAAATTCCATTTAATCAGACCCATTAGTCTTTCTCTCTTAGTACGACAAATGCCTAGCACTTTTGTCGTACTTCTGCTAAGCCGTTCCAACATTATTTCCTGCTAGCTTAAGCGTGTGACCCATATGGGATCATACAATAAAGGCAATAAGTCCAAGACTTATAGATCATGAGCGGACTCTAGCAAGCCATCATGACCCCCAGCATTGTATGACTTATGTCTGATCACTGACATACTCTTACGTTATAGAGACAGTACAGAGATTGCTGGACACAATTCCAACAATCTCCCACTTGAACTGGAATCTCTGTATTCATAATCCCTTTCGTCTCAATACCTCGATTAGTCATAAGGCAAGATTAGTGTCATCCTTATAAAGCCTAATCTTGTTCATCGGACTCTGATTTGATACTGACAATCCAAACGACTCGGGAAAGTCCGTTTGAGCATGGCCATGCGTTTTCCAGTATTCAAATCTCCGATTGGCCTAGAGATATTCACTCCATTTATATTGGAGGGACAAATCCCATCTTGTTCCATCACTGTAAACTACTCATTTCATGATGTACCCAAACAAGGTCCTTATAGCTATCGCAGAGCGATAGCGTTAGACAATGATCAAAGTGCATCAGTCCATATGCAGTCACATGCATGCGAACTCAGGTCTAAGGACTATACTCTATAGTCGTAGTAAGAATCTCTTATGACACAGATATAAATATCCTGAAGAGTTCTTATTAGCGGGTCTTGTCCGGTCGTATGTTCCCAACATACACCTATGTACTGACTTTGATGCCGAGCATCTATGACACACTGAGACTTTGTCATAAGTCACGTACCAATCCAATCTTACACGGTTGTTGGTGTTCCAATTTCAACAACCTTCGACTAGGGACAGGATGATATAAAACATTTATCAAATATAGGATCTCATGATCAAGCTAAATGACTTCGATGACTCAAGATCAAATCATTTACTTCGATGACCTATAAAATGGTTCATATCATTTTGGAACGATTATTTCATCACAGTTAAAATAATCTTGAAATAATAATTTCATTAAAACATAGAATAATGTTTTACAAGAACATATCAAATAACTAAAATAAAGCTCACAAAACTCCCACTCAAATTTAGATTACATTTCAATGTTTCTAATGCCTACAGCTTCAGTCAGGAACTCGAGCTTAGGCCTTGGGAGTGGCTTTGTCAACGGATCAGCGACATTATCATCTGTCGGAACTCGGCTGATCTTGACTTCCTTTCTATTAATGATGTCACGTATCAAGTGATATCTTCTTTGAACATGCTTGGATTTCTGGTGTGATCTTGGTTCCTTTGCCTGAGCTATAGCACCATTGTTGTCACAAAATAGTGCCAGAGGCTCAGCCGCATCTGGTATCACACCTAGTTCCATAATGAACTTTCGAATCCAAACAGCTTCCTTCGCTGCTTCTGAGGCGGCGATATATTCAGCTTCTGTAGTGGAATCAGCAACGGTGTCCTGCTTGGAGCTTCTCCAACTTACTGCACCGCCATTCAGACAAAAGACATAACCGGACTGTGACCGGAAATCATCTGTGTCTGTCTGGAAACTTGCGTCCGTGAATCCACTGACTTTAAGCACATCACTTCCACCGTACACTAAGAACTTATCCTTAGTATGTCTTAGATACTTCAAGATGTTCTTTACGGCAATCCAATGGTTTTCACCTGGATTTGACTGGTATCTACTCGTCATGCTCAATGCGTAAGCAACATCAGGACGAGTACAGATCATGGCATACATGACAGATCCTATTGCAGATGCATAAGGAATATTCTTCATGCGCTCAAGCTCAGCAGCCGACGTAGGGCTCTGCTTCTTGCTTAGCGTTGTGCCATGTACCATTGGCGTGAAGCCCTTCTTGGAATCTTTCATGCTGAATCTTTGTAGGACTTTGTCAATGTATGAGTCTTGACACAAGCCTATCAGCCTCTTAGGTCTATCCCGATAGATCCTAATTCCAAGAACGTATGCGGCTTCACCCATGTCTTTCATGGAAAAACAACTTCCAAGCCAGTCTTTTACAGACTTCAGCATTGGAATGTCGTTTCCGAGAAGCAGTATGTCATCAACATACAGAATAAGAAAAACGATTTTGCTCCCACTAGTTTTCTTATACACGCATTGTTCTTCTTCGTTTCTGATAAAGTCAAATTGCTTGATCGCTTCATCAAAACGAAGATTCCAGCTCCTCGATGCTTGCTTCAATCCATAAATGGATTTATGAAGTTTGCATACTTTCCCAGCATTCTTTGGATCTATGTAACCGTCAGGTTGCGTCATATACACATCCTCTTCCAGAATACCATTCAGGAAGGCGGTTTTCACGTCCATCTGCCAAATTTCATAATCATGAAAAGCTGCAGTTGCTAGTAGAATCCGAATAGATTTCATCATAGCCACCGGTGAATAGGTTTCATCGTAGTCCACACCGTGAACTTGTCTGAAACCTTTTGCCACCAACCTGGCTTTATAAATCTGGACATTTCCATCCACGTCAATCTTCTTCTTGAAGATCCATTTGCACTCGATGGCTTTTACACCAACGGGTAAGTCAACCAACGAAAATACTTGGTTGACCGACATGGAGTCCATTTCGGAATCAGTGGCCTTGCGCCACTTAGAGGAATCTGGGCCCATCATGGCTTGATTGAAGTTCGATGGTTCATCACCATCAATGATCAAAAGATCATGACAGTCAGTCACGAGGAATCCCTGATATCTCTCGGGTTCGTGACGGATCCTCCCGGATCTTCGAACTTCAGGTACTACAGGTTCAGGCTCTACAATTTCTTGTAGATCCTCCTGCTGCTCTTCCTCATTAGGTTGAGCAGTATCCTGTTCATCTTGAATTTCTTCAAGCAGTACCTTACTCCCACTGTCTTTCTTAGAGAGAAACTCTCTCTCAAGAAAGTTACAATCCCGGGCAACAAAGATCTTGTTCTCGGAACGTAGATAGAAGTAATAAGCCTTGGTTTCCCGTGGATAACCAATGAAGTAACATTTGTCAGATTTTGGTGTAAGCTTGTCTGAGATTAATCTCTTGACATAGGCTTCACAACCCCAAATTCTGAGATAAGACAGCACTGGAGCTTCTCCAGTCCATAATTCATATGGTGTCTTTGCTACTGCCTTTGATGGCGCTCTGTTTAGTGTGAACACTGCTGTTAGCAGAGCATATCCCCAAAGGGATATTGGAAGGTCTGTGTGACTCATCATAGATCGAACCATATCCAATAAGGTCCGATTTCTCCTCTCAGACACACCATTCCATTGAGGTGTTCCAGGAGGAGTGAGTTGGGATACAATCCCACACTCTCTCAGATGATCACTGAATTCTTGGCTTAAGTATTCTCCTCCTCGGTCGGACCGAAGAGCCTTAATGCTTTTGCCAAGTTGGTTCTGTACTTCATTTTGGAATTCTCTGAACTTCTCAAAAGATTCAGACTTATGTTTCATCAAGTAAACATATCCATACCTACTGAAATCATCAGTGAAGGTAATGAAGTACTGATAGTTTCCTCTTGCATTAGTGGACATTGGGCCACACACATCAGTGTGTATCAGGCCCAATAAGTCACTGGCCCTCTCGTTAGGTTTATTAAAGGGGGCCCGTGTCATTTTGCCCATCATGCAGGATTCGCATTTCTCACATGACTCAAAGTCAAATGAGCCAAGAAGTCCATTCGAATGGAGCCTCTTGATGCGTTTCTCGCTGATGTGCCCTAAACGACAATGCCATAGAAACGTTCGGTTTTCCTCATTAGGTTTAAACCGTTTTGTATTGATGTTATAAATTGGCGCGGATTGATCGAGTATGTAAAGCCCATTCGTAAGAGGGGCCGAACCATAGAACAAATTGTTGCGATTGAAGGAACATAATTTATTCTTAACTGAAAAATCATAACCTTCCAAATCCAACAAAGAAATTGAAATAATATTTCTGCTTATAGCAGGTACAAAATAACAATTATTAAGTTCTAAAATCAATCCCGAAGGTAAAGACAACAAGTAAGTTCCTACAGCTAGTGCTGAAACTTTCGCTCCATTCCCAACTCGTAGTTCCACTTGTCCTTGCTTCAGCCTTCTACTGTTGCTGAGTGCCTGCATATTAGTACAAATATGAGCCCCACAACCAGTATCCATGACCCATGAGGTATTATCAGAAGTAGTTGTATTAACTTCTATAACAAAAATACCTGATGAAGAAGTCTCGAAAGTCTTCTTCTTTAATTCCTTTAGACCTTCCTGGAATTTCTTGCAATCTCTTCTCCAATGCCCCAGTTCTTTGCAGAACCTGCACATGTCAGTAGGCCCAGCCTTGGACTTGGGCTTGGGCTTTGGCGTGTCTGAGTCCACGACTTGGACACCCTTGGCCTTTCCCTTATCCTTAGCAGAAGACTTCTTAAACCCCTTGCCCTTTTGTACCATAAGTACATTGGGGTCCTTGGCGGTTTTCTTCAAGTTGGGCTCTGCAGTCTTGAGCATTCCGTGAAGCTCAGGTAGTGTCTTACTCAAGCCATGCATGTTAAAGTTCAGAATGAACTGATCATAGCTTGCAGGTAAAGACTGCAGAATGATGTCGCAGGCAAGTTCCTGGCTGATTGGGCAGTCGAGTTTGTGAAGATGATCGAGATAACCCATCATCTTCAACACATGAGGACTCACTGCCGCATTCGCAGCCAACTTACAGTCCAAGAGGTTCTTAACTGTCTGGAACCTCTCGGTCCTAGCCTGCTCCTGAAAAAGCGATTTCAGGCTTGCCATGATCTCGATTGGAGACAATACACTTTCGAACTGCTTTTGCAGCTCTGGAGTCATTGTCACCAACATCAGGCAATAAACATCATTTTCATCTGACGAATGCTTTTCCCAAGCATTGTGCAGAGTCCTGGCAGCATTGGCAAGAGGCCTCTCAGGGAGGGGATCTCGAAGGACATAATCCTTCTTCTCCTGCTTGAGGACCAGCCTCAAGTTCCTTGACCATGTCAGGAAGTTCGTTCCAGTCAGCTTCTCCTTCTCGAGAACAGACCGGATCGAGAACGTGTTTTGTGTGCTTGTAGTAGTCATATCTGAAATATATAAATAAAAAGGTTATTAGTTATATGTTCAAAATGATTAATCTCGTATTAAAGTATAATATGATTAATCATGCATTATATTCAATAACCTAAGTTACCCTCAATAGAATATAATGATTCCAAGATCCACATATAACTAAGATCAAAGTGGGCCACTGGCCGTCACCCAACCTTAGCTTATATCGGTAAGCCCTATTTCGGCTAATTATATCCGTGATATAACTCTTGGTTGTGAATCTGGGCCCGAGGCCCAATCCACCCTGATGTCTCAAGGCCCGGGACTCCCGATGGCCTAGTCAAGAAAACCGGACTATACAGTCATGTAATCATTAATGTCTGGGACTCCCAATGACATTTATGAATCACAAACCGTCTTACCCACGCAAAAGCAGACATCCTCACACTGTAAGGCCATGAATGCAATTGAATGGGCTTTGACAGCTGACATAGCCTGGACAAGACATCCAACGCTTGATATTGTTTGAGGTCCGTAGGTTTATTAAAATCATTCCCAAAATAGAAGATTACTATTTCGGGAAACTTTCTATTTATGGAAACCTACTATTTTTAGAAACTTTCTAAAATTGAAACTTTCTAAAACCGGAAACTTTCTAACTTTAGAAACTTCTTTAAAATCCAAAACCCGCAAATTCAGAAAATTCTATTTTAAGAAACTTTCTAATTTCAAAATTTCGGAAACTTTAATTTTAAAACGACTTTATAATTTTATAAAATAGTTTTTAAATTAATCTGAAGAAAGACTCAATTAACTGGCCCAATTGTTTTAACTTCTTGGCCCGAGGCCCAAGAATTGGTCCATGTCCAAGACATGACCCAATTGTCCAATTAATTGACATAACCGGTCTGGTTCATTAAAACTGGTCTAACCAAGTTTTAATTACTACGATGACCACAATTGTCAACCGGTTATTTACTAAAACGGAATCTCTCAATTTATTTGGTCCAACCAAATCAAATTAGAAATTCCTGGTTTAGGCACTAAATCCAATATTTCTTTCGACATTGGATTTCTAATCCTGGTTTAACCAGACTTAATAAACTTATTAATCTGTTTATTAAACCAGAACGAAGATTTTAATCAAGTTTTAAACCGAACCAGCTAACCGAAATCGAACCGGCCCATTAGACCCAAAACCCTAACCGGCCAGCCGTAAGCCTCACGCAAAACATGACAGCCGCAAGCCAGCCGCGTTTCATCGGGTCGGTCCGGTGCGTTCGCTCGGCAGCTCGGGTCGGGATGGACGGGACGAGGCGGACGAGATCACGGACGATCGCCAAACGATCGTGGTCGATCTCTCTCGCTCGCCAAGCATCGATCGGGACGATCGGACGAGATGCGATCGGGACGTTCGATCGGCCCATCTCTCGCGATCGTTCGCGATCCGATCCCGCCATCGGCCGTGATCAACAACCGGCCTAGCCGATCATCTTTCAACCCGGCCTATCGCAAGCTTGAGTCATATAGCTCAGTTTGCGATCTGATTTAGTTTGTTCAGGATTTAATTCAGTTTCTTATGTGTTTTTCTTATCAGTAATGGATTCAAAACACATCTAAACAGAATAAACAACCTAAACAATGAATCTAAAACAAGAAACCTAAGAACCAATGGCTCTGATACCACTGTTGGAAGTTTCGGTTGATCCTGATTCAATTCTCATATTGATATCAACCTAAACATGCATTAGATCTAGGTGTTCTCATTTAGAAACATATGATCTCACCTTTTTACCTGTTTGTTTGCAGCGGAATTGATGAACAGGTCAATGATCAGGGAGATACACCGAGAGATGGATCCTCCAAAGGCTCACACACGCAATCACCGGAAACTGGCTGCTAGACCACAAGGAGGCTGGCGCAGAGAGAGGAGAGAGGCGCGGCTAGGTTTGGGTTAAGGGAGAAGAGAATTGGCTTTTAGTCATTTAAAAGCCTTCTCTTTCCCTTTTGGGCTTTTGGGCCCAATCTGATTAAATTCCATTTAATCAGACCCATTAGTCTTTCTCTCTTAGTACGACAAATGCCTAGCACTTTTGTCGTACTTCTGCTAAGCCGTTCCAACATTATTTCCTGCTAGCTTAAGCGTGTGACCCATATGGGATCATACAATAAAGGCAATAAGTCCAAGACTTATAGATCATGAGCGGACTCTAGCAAGCCATCATGACCCCCAGCATTGTATGACTTATGTCTGATCACTGACATACTCTTACGTTATAGAGACAGTACAGAGATTGCTGGACACAATTCCAACAGTATAAGGTGAGATCATCATTTGTTTCTATTCTGAGAAGAACCTAGATCGCATGTTTAGGATAATCTGAATCTGGAATTGAATCAGGATTTATCTAAACGTTCCAACATTGCTAGAGCCCGCTCATGATCTATAAGTTTAGGACTTATAACCTGTATTGTATGATCCCTAAGGGCCACACACCATAGCTAACGAGAAAGTTAACAAGGAATTAATACGGTAAGATGCAAGGCATTTACTGTATTTGTACAGAGAATTGGGCCAGACAAATACAGGCTTTTGTCTGATTTGGGTCTTGGGCCCAAAAGCCTTATAGGCCATTAGTTTAATAACTTGGGCCCATATAAGTGAGGAGGAGGCGCAGCCTAGGGTAATAACACACCCCATCTGCGATTTTTAGCCTTATCCGTCCTCTCTCTCTCTGTTGATTCCAACTTGGTCTAGCAGCCTGATCCAGTAGCTTGTAAGAGTGTGGATACCTAGGAGGAGCCGGTTATCATCAGCTCTCTGTGATCTCTTCATTCCTTTGATCAATCCGCTGCAATCATAAGGGAATGAATCTGATCTGTTTATGATTCGACTGCAAATCACCTAGATCCTAGTTGATTATGTGCTAGGTTGTAACCTGATAATTACACCAATGAACACACATAATCCTTCAGTGGTATCAGAGCCTAGGTCGTTAGGTTTTGCATGTTTGGATCTTTTAGGTTGTTTTAATGTTTATAAAATCGAATTTGAATGTAAATTTGATTAAGAAAACTTTAGAAAACCTAACAAACCAAAATCGCATAAGCCGGATCCGATGATCGGCATGCGTCGGACTGTGATGCGTCGGAACGATCGCATATCCGGATGCACAAACCGATCGCGGGATCGATGCGTGTATTGATCGTTATGATCGTATCACGATCAACTGCCGGGTCGCGTTCAGCGCATCAGCTCTCCCGGCTGGCTCGTTCGCATATCGATCCGGATGGATCGTGATAGTATGCGTGACGGTTTCGGGATGGTCGCGTGTATCGATCGGGCACATCGTATGTGCTGATCCGATCAGTCGAGTTTGACGCGAGCATCCGGCGAGAGAGCATCACGACCCGCGAGTAGCCATTCGGTTAAGCCGAGCCTCGCGGTTCGTCCCACCTAACCTGAGACGCGAACCGATCGTGCCATTGGGCCATTGCGGTTCGTCGTTGGTTTTGCCTTATCCCGCAAGTTAGGTCAAAATCAGCTAAAATTGATTGGTTAGACCAATCTATTTCTTCCTGATTTTGGACTTAACCGAACCGATCCAATTTAATTGGTGGTTCAAGCGGTTAACCCAAATCGCGGTTTGCTGGAAATTATTTAATATAATTGGTATTATTTAATTTCTGGTTAAACCGGATTTAAATTCAAAAATTGAATTTTAACCTAAACCGAAGGCTGGTCTAAGTTTGATTTGGTTGGATAAATAATTTAGAGCTGGTCTGGTTTAGTAAATAACCAGTTGGATTTAGTAGTTAATTTGGTCTTGGACCAGAATTAATGAACCGACTCGGTTATGTCAAATTATTGGGCCAATTGGAATTCTGTGGTCTTGGGCCAAGAATTGGGCCTATAATTTGTGACCCAACCGAAAACTTTAATAAAATATTAAATTAGAAATTTCTATTTTTAGCATGTTTCTAAATTTAGAAAGTTTCTAAAATAAGTAAGTTTCCCAAAATAGTAATCTTCTATTTTTGGAAAGAAAACCTAAAATCCTCAAAACCAATATCAAGCTTGGATGTCTTGCCCAATCTTGTCAGCTACTTAACGCTTATTCAATTACAGATATGGCTTACAGTGTGAGGTGTCTGTTTTTGCGTAAGTAAAGTAGTATATAGTCACTAATTTCATTGGGAGTCCCAGACTTTAGTGATTATTTGGCTGTAAGAGATTAGTTTCCTTGACTGGGCCATCGGGAGTCCCGGGCCTTGAGACATCTGGTGAATTGGGCCTGGGGCCCAATCCACAACCGAGAGTTATATGGTTATAACTAGCTGTGTGTATGCTTACCAAGTAAAGCTAATTCTGGGTGACGGCCAGTGGCCCACTTTGGATTTAGCTGAACATGGGTCTCGGAATCATTGCATTCTTATGAGGTTAAACAAAGAAATTTTGAATGCAATGCGAGTTTTCTTATAAGTTATTAAGATAACTCTTTTATGAACTAAATAACTAAAACTCTATTGTCTCATAATTTCAGCTATGTCAAGCACAACAACACAAAACACTTTCTCGATCCGGTCTGCCCTTGAGAAGGACAAACTGAACGGATCAAACTTCCTGAACTGGTCCAGGAACCTGAGACTTGTGCTCAGGCAGGAGAAGAAGGCTTATGTCCTTGAAAGAGTTCTCCCCCCTAGACCTGCGAATAATGCCGCACAAGCTGTGAAGAATGCTTGGGATACGCATTCTTCAGATGCTAATGACGTGGTTTGCCTAATGTTGGCGACAATGGCTCCCGAACTGCAGATGCAGTGGGAAGGTCTGACTTGTCCCATGGAACTGATGGCAAACCTGAAAGCGTTGTTTCAGGAGCAGGCTCGTACAGAGAGATTCCAAACTGTAAAGAATCTCTTGGACTGTAAAATGGCTAAGGATGCAGCAGTGAGTCCACATGTTCTGAAAATGATGGGTTATCTCGATCATTTGACTAGACTCGATTGTCCTATAAGCCAAGAGCTTGCTTGTGATATCGTTCTGCAGTCTCTTACTCCTGCATATGACCAGCTCATCTTGAACTATAATATGCATGGGTTGATAAAGACTTTGCCTGAGCTACATGGTATGCTCAAGACTGCAGAACCTAATCTGAAGAAGGCCAAGGAGCCGTCTGTACTCATGGTGCAGAAGGGCAAGGGTTTCAAGAAATCCGCTGCAGACAAGGGAAAGGGCAAGGCAGTCGAAAAGGCCAAGCCCAAGCCCGTGTCTAAAGCTGGGCCTTCTGATATCTGCCACTTTTGCAAAGAGGCAGGGCATTATCGCAGGGACTGTAAGAAATACCAGGAAAGTCTGAAGAAGAAGAAGAAGTCCTTGGAGACTACTGCTTCAGGTATTTTTGTTATTGAAGTAAATACTGCTACTTCTGATAATACCACTTGGGCATTAGATACTGGATGTGGGGCTCATATTTGTACTAATATGCAGGCGCTCAGCAACAGTAGAAGGTTGAAGCAAGGGCAAGTATAACATTAATACAAAACGGTTCAAATCTAACGAAGAAAATGAAACGTTTCTCTGGCATTGTCGTTTGGGGCACATTAGTGAGAAACGCGTCAAGAGGCTCCATTCAAATGGACTCTTGGGCTCATTTGACTTTGAGTCTTGTGAGCAATGCGAATCTTGCCTAATGGGCAAAATGACACGGGCCCCTTTTAATAAACCCACAGAAAGGGCCAGTGAACTATTGGGCCTGATACATACTGACGTGTGTGGCCCAATGTCCACAAATGCTAGAGGAAACTATCAGTACTTCATTACATTCACTGATGATTTCAGTAGATATGGATATGTCTACTTGATGAAACATAAGTCGGAAACCTTTGAGAAGTTCAAAGAATTCCAGAATGAAGTACAGAACCAGCTTGGTAAAAGTATTAAGGCTCTTCGGTCGGACCGAGGAGGAGAATACTTGAGCCAGGAATTCCGTGATCATCTGAGTGAGTGTGGGATCATCTCCCAACTCACACCTCCTGGAACACCTCAGTGGAATGGTGTGTCTGAGAGAAGGAATCGGACATTGTTAGATATGGTCCGATCCATGATGAGTCACACAGACCTTCCTATATCCCTTTGGGGATATGCTTTGCTGACCGCAACGTTCACACTGAACAGAGTGCCATCAAAAGCAGTAGCAAAGACACCATATGAGTTATGGACTGGAAAATCTCCAGCAATGTCTTTTCTCAGAATTTGGGGTTGTGAAGCCTATGTCAAAAGATTAATCTCAGACAAGCTTACACCAAAATCTGACAAATGCTACTTCATTGGTTATCCTAGGGATACCAAGGCTTATTACTTCTATCTGCGATCCGAGAACAAGATCTTTGTTGCTCGGGATTGTACTTTTCTTGAGAGGGAATTTCTCTCTAAGAAAGATAGTGGGAGTAAGGTACAACTTGATGAAATTCAAGAAGGACAGGAACCTGTTCAACCTAATGAGGAAGAACAGCAGGATGAATTACATGAAGTTGTAATAGAACCTGAACCTGCAGTACCTAAAGTTCGAAGATCCGGAAGGATCCGTCACGAACCCGATAGACATCAGGGATTCCTCGTGACTAAATGCCATGATCTTTTGATCATTGACGGTGATGAACCCTCGAACTTTGCAGAAGCCATGATGGGCCCTGACTCCTTAAAGTGGCGTGAAGCCACTGAATCCGAGATGGACTCCATGTCTGTCAACAGAGTGTTTACACTGGTTGATTTACCCGCTGGTGCAAAAGCCATCGAGTGTAAATGGATCTTCAAGAAGAAGATTGACATGGATGGAAATGTCCAGATTTACAAGGCCAGGTTGGTGGCAAAAGGTTTCAAACAAATTCATGGTATAGACTATGATGAAACCTATTCACCAGTGGCCATGATGAAATCAATTCGGATTCTCCTAGCAACTGCCGCTTATTATGATTATGAGATTTGGCAGATGGATGTGAAAACCGCCTTCCTGAATGGAATCTTGGAGGAGGATGTGTATATGACACAGCCTGACGGTTACATTGATCGAAAGAATGCTGGGAAAGTATGCAAACTTCACAAATCCATTTATGGATTGAAGCAAGCATCGAGGAGTTGGAATCTTCGTTTTGATGAAGCAATAAAGAATTTTGACTTCATCAGAAACAAGGAAGAACAATGTGTGTATAAGAAAACTAGTGGGAGCAAAGTGGCGTTTCTTATCCTATATGTCGATGACATATTGCTTCTTAGGAATGATATTCCAATGCTGAAGTCTGTTAAAGACTGGCTGGGAAGTTGTTTTTCCATGAAGGACATGGGTGAAGCCGCGTATGTTCTTGGAATCCGAATCTTTAGAGACAGATCTAAAAGGCTGATTGGACTTTGTCAAGATGCTTATATAGACAAAATCCTGCATCGATTCGGAATAGATAAATCCAAGAAAGGATTCACGCCAATGATACATGGTGCTACACTAAGCAAGGATCAGTGTCCAAAAACACCTGATGAGCTTAAGCGCATGAGTAGGATTCCTTATGCTTCGGCTATAGGATCTATCATGTATGCCATGATCTGTACTCGTCCTGATGTTTCTTATGCACTAAGCATGACGAGTAGGTACCAGTCTAATCCAGGTGAGAATCACTGGATTGCCGTAAAGAATATCCTGAAGTATTTGAGGAATACTAAGGATAAGTTCTTGGTTTACGGAGGAAGTGAAGTGCTTGAAATGAGTGGATTCACGGATGCAAGTTTTCAGACAGATAAAGATGATTTCCGGTCACAGTCTGGTTACATCTTCTGTCTGAATGGCGGTGCAGTAAGTTGGAAGAGCTCCAAGCAGAGCACCGTGGCAGATTCCACAACTGAAGCTGAATACATCGCTGCTTCAGAAGCTGCGAAGGAAGGAGTTTGGATAAGGAACTTCTTGATTGAACTCGGTGTATTCCCAAATGCCACTGAGCCTCTAGCACTGTATTGTGACAACAATGGTGCAATTGCTCAAGCCAAGGAACCGAGACATCATCAGAAATCCAAACATATTATGAGAAGGTATCACCTGATTCGTGATATAGTGAATAGAGGTGAAGTGATGGTCAGCAGAGTTCCCACTGATGAGAACGTGGCTGACCCGTTGACAAAGCCACTCCCGAGACCTAAGCACGAGTTGCATACTGCTGCTGTAGGAATTAGATATATTCAAATGTAATCTCTTTTTGAGTGGGAGTTGTGAGGGCTTTATTTTAGTTATTTTGA
This sequence comes from Orychophragmus violaceus, assembly GCA_030180135.1. Classification (NCBI taxonomy): domain Eukaryota; kingdom Viridiplantae; phylum Streptophyta; class Magnoliopsida; order Brassicales; family Brassicaceae; genus Orychophragmus; species Orychophragmus violaceus. Next base: position 66,089,252 of record CM058230.1, on the reverse strand, counting down.
TTGGTTCTTGTAAACATTTTAAATGTTAATGAAATTCTTATTTCTGGATTATTTTTAACTGTGATATAAAATAATCGTTCCAAAATGATTCATGTCATTATATATGGGCCATCGAAGTACATGAGTAGACTTGATCCTGAAACCCCATATTTAACGAAATGACATAAATCATAGTGTCCATAGTCGAAGGTTGTTGAAATTGGAACACCAACAACCACTTGAGACTAGATTGTGTTGAGACTTATGACCAAGTTTCGAGGGGTCATAGATGCGCGGCATCAAAGTCGACACATAGGTATATGTAGGGGAGCATATGACCGGACATGGCCCGCTGATGAGAAATCTGCAAGATATTAATATTTGTGTCATAAGAGGTTCTCATATACGACTATAGAGTATAGTCCTTAGACCTGAGTTCGCATGCATGTGGCTGCACATGGAGTGATGCGCTTTGATCATTGTCTAACGCTGTTTCGTAACTGGGAGCTATAAGGACCTTGGTTGGGTGTATTATAAAGTGTGTAGTTCATAGTGATGGAACAAGATGGGATTTGTCCCTGCCGTTTAACGGAGGTAATATCTCTAGGCCAATCGGAGACTTGATAGCTGGTAAGAGAGTGGCCACTCCCAAACGGACTTGCCCAAGTCGTTTGCATTGTCAGTATCAAATCTGGTCCGATGAACATGGTCTGGCTATATAAGGATGACACGCATCTTGCCTTATGCCAGATCGAGATATTGAGACAAAAGGATTAGGGAATGTAGGATTCCAGTACAAGTGGGAGATTGTTGGGAATGTCCTGAAATCTACCGTACTATCTCTAGAAAGTATGATAAGTGTCGAGATCAGACATAAGTCATAAATACTGGGTGATCATGATGACTTGCTAGAGCCCGCTCATGATCTATAAGTTTAGGACTTATAACCAGTATTGTATGATCCCTAAGGGTCACACACCATAGCTAAAGGGAAAGTTAACAAGGAATTAATACGGTAAGATGCAAGGCATTTACTGTATTTGTACAGAGAATTGGGCCAGACAAATACAGGCTTTTGTCTGATTTGGGTCTTGGGCCCAAAATCCTTATAGGCCATTAGTTTAATAACTTGGGCCCATATAAGTGAGGAGGAGGCGCAGCCTAGGGTAATAACACACCCCATCTGCGATTTTTAGCCTTAGCCGTCCTCTCTCTCTCTGTTGATTCCAACTTGGTCTAGCAGCCTGATCCAGTAGCTTGTAAGAGTGTGGATACCTAGGAGGAGCCGGTTATCATCAGCTCTCTGTGATCTCTTCATTCCTTTGATCAATCCGCTGCAATCATAAGGTAATGAATCTGATCTGTTTATGATTCAACTGCAAATCACCTAGATCCTAGTTGATTATGTGCTAGGTTGTAACCTGATAATTACACCAATGAACACACATAATCCTTCACTCACGTGGTTGTTAATGTCCCATTTTAACAACCTCTACCAGGGACCATTTATAATTTATATCATTTATTGCTTATAGGGTTTCATGATCAAGTCACATACTTGATGACCTATAAAATGTCATAAATTACTTTGGGACAATATATTTAATTAACACAATTAAATAATGCTGAAACAATTTCATTAAAATAACATAACCAAATTATGTTTTACGAACATCAAGTCATAACTAAAAAACCAAATATGACTCCCACTGAAAACAAGATCATATCTTAAGAGATCTAATGCCTACAACAACAGTGTGAAACTCATGCTTAGGCCTTGGGAGGGGCTTGGTCAGTGGATCAGCTACATTCTCATCCGTCGGGACTCTGCTGATCTTCACATCTCCTCTATTCACAATATCACGGATAAGGTGATATCGCCTTTCTATGTGTTTGGATTTCTGGTGTGATCTAGGTTCCTTTGCTTGCGCAATGGCTCCATTGTTGTCACAATACAAAGCCACTGGCTCAGAAATGCTAGGAATCACACCAAGTTCAGTGATGAACTTCTTGATCCAAACAGCCTCCTTTGCCGCTTCAGAAGCAGCAAGGTACTCAGCTTCAGTTGTGGAATCTGCTACAGTGTCCTGCTTGGAACTCTTCCAGCTGACTGCACCGCCATTCAGGCAGAAGATGTAACCAGATTGTGATCGGAAATCATCTTTGTCTGTCTGAAAACTTGCGTCTGTGTAACCACTTACTACCAGCTCATCACTTCCTCCGTACACCAAGAATTTATCCTTAGTATTTCTCAAATACTTCAGAATATTCTTGACTGCTGTCCAGTGACTTTCACCTGGATCCGATTGGTATCTACTCGTCATGCTTAAAGCACAAGCAACATTTGGACGAGTACAGAGCATGGCATACATGATGGATCCCAACGCCAAGGCATATGGAATCCGACTCATGCGTTCTCGCTCAGCAGGTGTCTCAGGACACTGCTTCTTGCTGAGACTTATGCCATAAGACATTGGTATGAAGCCCTTCTTGGAATCTTGCATTCTGAATCTGTGTAAGACTTTATCAATATAAGTGTCTTGACACAGTCCAATTAACTTGTTCAATCTATCTCTATAGATTCTTATTCCAAGAATATACGCGGCTTCTCCCATGTCTTTCATTGAAAAACAACTTCCGAGCCAAGCCTTAACAGACTGTAACAACGGAATGTCATTTCCGAGAAGAAGTATGTCATCTACATACAACACGAGAAATGCAACTGCGCTCCCACTAGTCTTCTTGTAAACACATGGTTCTTCTTCGTTCCTGATGAAATCAAACTTTTTGACTGCTTCATCAAAACGAAGATTCCAACTCCGAGATGCTTGCTTCAATCCATATATGGATCGATGAAGCTTGCATACTTTCCTAGCAGCATTAGGATCAATGAAACCTTCGGGCTGTGTCATGTACACATCCTCTTCCAGAATTCCATTAAGGAAAGCTGTTTTCACGTCCATCTGCCAGATCTCATAATCATAATGAGCAGCTGTTGCTAGGAGAATCTGAATGGATTTAAGCATGGCGACAGGTGAATAGGTTTCTTCATAGTCAATACCATGAAATTGTTTGAAACCTTTTGCCACTAGCCTTGTTTTATATATCTGAATATTTCCATCCACATAAATTTTCTTCTTGAAAATCCATTTACACTCAATGGGTCTTGCACCATCGGGTAAATCAACCAAAGTCCACACTTGGTTCTGTGACATGGATCCCATTTCGGATTCAACGGCTTTCAGCCACTTTTTGGAGTCAGGACTCATCATCACTACTTCTTAATTCGCGGGCTCGTCACTGTCAATGATCAATAAATCATGACAATTGGTTACGAGAAATCCATATCTCTCGGGTTCGTGACGGATCCTTTCGGATCTGCGAATTTCAGGCTCCACAGGCATTGGCTCTACAACTCTTTGTAGATCCAACTGTTGCTCCTCCACAATGGGCTGGGCGGTTTCTTGTGGCTCTCGAACTTCTTCGAGTTGTACTTTACTCCCACTGTTTCTCTTGGAAAGAAATTCTCTCTCAAGAAGAACACAATTCCGAGCAACAAACACTTTGTTATCGGATTGGTTGTAAAAGTAGTATGCCTTGGTTTCCTTAGGATAACCAACGAAGTACCACTTATCAGATTTGGGTTCGAGCTTATCTGTAATTAATCGCTTAACATAAGCTTCACAACCCCAAATCTTCAGGAAAGACAAACTCGGAACATTTCCAGTCCACATCTCATGTGGTGTCTTTGCAACTGATTTTGACGGAACCCTATTAAGTGTAAACGCAGACGTTTCTAGAGCGTATCCCCAAAAGGATAATGGAAGAGTTGAGAGACTCATCATTGATCGAACCATATCTAATAAAGTTCGATTCCTCCTCTCGGACACCCCATTCCATTGTGGTGTTCCAGGAGGAGTGAGTTGTGAAACAATTCCACAATCTCTCAAATGATCACTGAATTCTTGGCTTAAATATTCTCCTCCACGATCTGATCGAAGAGCCTTAATACTTTTGCCAAGTTGATTCTGTACTTCATTTTGGAATTCTTTGAACCTTTCAAAAGATTCTGACTTGTGTCTCATTAAATAGACATAGCCATACCTGCTGAAATCATCAGTGAAGGTAATGAAGTATCGAAAATTTCCTCTGGCACTTGTGCTCATTGGGCCGCACACATCTGTATGTATAAGGCCCAATAGGTCACTGGCCCTTTCATTTTGTTTGTTGAAAGGGGCCTTAGTCATTTTGCCCAGTAAACAAGATTCACATTTCTCACATGATTCATAATCAAATGAGCCCAGAAGCCCATCACTATGGAGCTTTTGGATCCGTTTCTCGTTTATGTGGCCCAAACGACAATGCCAAAGAAAATTCTGATTCGTATCATTTGATTTGAATCTCTTGGTGTTAATGTTATAGATTGGCGTGCTTTGGTTTAAAACATAAAGCCCATTCTCTAATGGGCTGCTACCATAAAATATATCATTGTAATCAAAAGAACAACATTTATTCTTAATTGAAAACTGATATCCTTCTACATCCAAAACAGGAATAGAAATAATATTTCTGCTTATAGCAGGTACATAGTAGCAATTATTAAGTTTTAAAACCAAACCAGACGGTAAAGACAAGTTATATGTTCCTACGGCTAATGCAGCAACTCTTGCTCCATTCCCCACGCGTAGGTCCACTTGCCCCTTTTCCAACTTCCTACTGTTGCTTAGGCCCTGCATATTTGTACAAATATGAGCACCACAACCGGTATCCAATACCCAAGAAGTAGAACCAGAAGTAGTAACATTTACTTCTATAACATAAATACCTGAAGATGAAGTCTCGAAAGTCTTCTTCTTCTTCTTCTCTTCCAAGAATTTGTAGCAGTTTCTCTTCCAATGTCCAGGCTCTTTACAGTAATGGCACTTATCAGTCACAGATGGGCCAGGCTTGGGCTTGGGGGCTGGCGCAGGCGTGTCCGGGTTGTCAACCTGGACAGCCTTGCCCTTTCCCTTCCCTTTGCCAAGTTTCTTAAACTTCTTACCTCCTTGTACCATAAGTACATTCGGAGTGCCCTTCTTGATATCAGGCTCAGCTGTCTTGAGCATGCCATGCAGTTCAGTCAACGTCTTCGTCAAGTTATTCATGTTATAGTTCATAACAAAATGATCATAACTTGACGGCAGTGACTGCAGAATGATGTCAGTAGCCAACTCTTGGCTAATGGGACAATCCAGCCTCCCCAGGTTATCAATATAACCCATCATCTTAATAACATGAGGACTGAATGGACCGTCCTTTGGTAGCTTGCATTCAATGAGAGATTTAACCATCTGGTACCTCTCAGTTCGTGCTTGCTCCTGAAACATACTTTTCAGGCTAGTGATCATCTCTACTGGCGACTCCACGTTCTCGTATTATTTTTGAAAATTCGAGTTCATGGTAGCCAGCATGAGGCAAATAATTTAGAGCTGGTCTGGTTTAGTAAATAACCAGTTGGATTTAGTAGTTAATTTGGTCTCGGACCAGAATTAATGAACCGACTCGGTTATGTCAAATTATTGGGCCAATTGGAATTCTGTGGTCTTGGGCCAAGAATTGGGCCTATAATTTGTGACCCAACCGAAAACTTTAATAAAATATTAAATTAGAAATTTCTATTTTTAGTATATTTCTAAATTTAGAAAGTTTCTAAAATAAGTAAATTTCCCAAAATAGTAATCTTCTATTTTTGGAAAGAAAACCTAAAATCCTCAAAACAATATCAAGCTTGGATATCTTGCCCAATCTTGTCAGCTACTTAACGCTTATTCAATTACAGATATGGCTTACAGTGTGAGGTGTCTGTTTTTGCGTAAGTAAAGTAGTATATAGTCACTAATTTCATTGGGAGTCCAAGACTTTAGTGATTATTTGGCTGTAAGAGATTGGTTTCCTTGACTGGGCCATCGGGAGTCCCGGGCCTTGAGACATCTGGTGTATTGGTCCTTGGGCCCAATTCACAACCGAGAGTTATTGGATATAACTAGCTGTGTGTATGCTTACCAAGTAAAGCTACTTCTGGGTGACGGCCAGTGGCCCACTTTGGATGTAGCTGAACATGGGTCTCGGAATCATTGCATTCTTATGAGGTTAAACAAAGAAATTTTGAATGCAATGCGTGTTTTCTTATAAGTTATTACGATTACTCTTTTATGAACTGAATAACTAAAACTCTATTTATCTCTAAATTTCAGTTATGACTAGCACAAACAATCAAAAACTTTCTCGATCCGGTCTGTCCTTGAGATGGACAAACTGAACGGATCAAATTTCTTGACTTGGTCGCGGAACCTGAGGCAAGTCCTCAGGCAGGAGAGAAAGGACTATGTCCTTGAAAGAGCTCTCCCCGTGAGGATCGGGTCCAATGCCTCTCATGCAGTATATGATGCTTGGAATAAGCATTATAATGATGCGGTAGATGTGCGTGGTCTGATATTGGCTACCATGGACTCAGATTTGCTGAAGCAATATGAGAACATGGAGTCGCCAATAGAGATGATCAGCAGCCTGAAATTGAAATTTCAGGAGCAGGTAAGAGTGGAGAGATACCAGTTGGTTAAGTCTCTCACTAGCTGCAAGCTACCATATGATCATCCAGTAAGTCCTCATTTCAGTAAAATGATGGGTTACATTGATAACCTGAGGAAACTGGATTATCCAGTTAGCAAAGAATTGGCAACTGAGATCATTCTGCAGTCACTGCCGTCAAGCTATGATAAGTTCAAAAGGAACTATATCAAGAAAGCCTTAACGAAGACGCTGACTGAACTGCATGATATGCTCAAGACAGTTGAGCCAAACGTGAAGAGTACCCTGTATAATCTCATAATGGAGAAGGGTAGGTTTACTAAACCTAATGCTGACAAGGGTGGTGAAGACAAAGTTGTCCAGATTTTGAATCATGGCAAGCGTGTGTCTTCTGAGCCCGAGTCAGATACATCTTACGTTGGTAATTTCTGCTACTGTAAAGAGACTGGGCATTGGAAGAGAGATTGCATTAAATTCATGGAAGATTATGAGGAGTTGAAGTTGATGTATGAGACTACTTCCTCAGGTATTCATGTTATTACTTCAAGTTCTACCTTATAGGTATTGGATACTGGTTGTGGCACTGATATTTGTTATAATATGCAGAGCCTAAGCAACAGTAGAACGTTGAAGGAAGGACAAGTGGAACTGCGAGTCTGGAAGGAGCTATGGATGCTGCCTCAGCCGTAGGGTTTTCACTTGTAGATGCCTTTGAGGCTTGGTTTTGTATTAAGTAATTGCTACAATGTACCTGCTTTAAGCAGAGTTGTCTTTCATTTTCTTGTAAGAATTTGAATGTTTTTCATTTTGATAAAAGACAAGTTTTGTTCTTTTGATCTCAATGAAATATTGATTGTAGCACCCTATTCAAGGAATGGGTTTTATATCTTAAACCAAAGAGTGCCTAAAAGTAACATAAATACCGAATTGGTTTAAATCTGATGACTTAAACCTGATTTTTCTTGGCGTAAATGTTTTGGTCACATAGAGTAAGTCGGATTCAGAAACCCCATAGTTATGGACTTTTGGGCTCATTTGATCGGATATCTTATGAGACTTGAATTCTGCTTACTGGACCAAAAGACAAAGGGCCCATCTTAGCCGAGCTAGAGAAAAGCCCAAAGGCTTATTGGACCTTGAACATACTCATGTATGTGGCCCGATAAGCAGTAATGCCAGAGAAAAATTTCCTGTACTTCATTATATTTACTGATTACTTCAGTGAGTATGACTGTGTTCATTTGATGAGACACGAGTCGGAATTCTTTGAAATGGTCGAAAGAGTTCCAGAATGAGGTATAGAATCTGAGTGACAGAAGTATTGAGACTCTGGATTAGATCACGAGTGAGAATACTTAAATCATTGATGGTGTGATCATCTGAATGAGTGTGAAGTCGTTTCACAGCTCATTTCTCCTGAAAACCTGGAGGTGTTTCTGTGAGAAAGAATCAGATCTTATTAGAAATGATTATAGATGAGTCACACGAATCTTCCATGATATTCTTTAAGAATAACGCTCTAGAAATATCTAAGTTTACGCTGAAATAGTTCCACAAATATCAGTTGAAAGACACCACATTAATGTGGACTGGAAATGATCCAAATTCGTCTTTACTGAGTATTTGTAGTTGTGCTACTTCGCTGGTTGTCCTAGGGAAACCAAGGCTTGTTACTTTTACGTCCATTCCGAAAACGAAGTTAGTTTGTTCGGAATTCTGTTTTCTAAGAGGGAAGTTGCTTTCCAAGAAGAACAGTGGGAGTAAAAGTATAACTCGAAGAAATTCGAGAAATACAGGAGGCTGCTCAACCTGTTGAGGGAGAGCAGCGGATGGATTTACAGATTTCTGTAGAATCTACACCTGTAGAGCCTGAAGTTCGCAGATTTGAATCCGTCACTAATCCGAGAGTGATTTCTCGTGAATAATTGCCATGATCTGATGATCATTGAAAGTGACGAACCTGCGAAATTCACAGAAGCGAAAGTGAGCCAGGACTCCGAAAAATTATACTGTATGTACAGTTAGCTTCATCGATCCATTCATGGATGGAAGCAAACATATCGGAGTTGGAATCTTCGTTCTGTTGAAGTAGTCAAGGTTTTGACTTGAACAAGAACGAAGTGGAACTGTGCGTTTACTATTAGATAAGTGGGAGCGATCTTGCATTTCTCATAGTGTATGTCGATGACATACTGATTTTCGGAAATAACGTTCCAATGCTGCAGTCGGTAAAGGACTGGCTTGGGAGTTGGTTTTATAATTGACATGGGTAAAGCCACGTATGTTCTTGGATTTTGGATCTAAAGATAGAGATCCAAAATAGCTGGTAGGACAAAGTCAGGATTCTTATATTGACAAAGTCCTACACGTTTTCAGCATTCCAAGAAGGGTTTTATGCCAATGTCACATGGCATTACGTTAAGCAAGAAACAGTGTCCTACGATAACTGCTGAGCTTGAATGCATGGATGAGATTCCATATGCGTCGGCAATTGGATCTATCATGTATGCCATGACACGTACTTGTTTTGATATTGCTTTAATGTTAAGCAAGACAAGTAAAGACCAGTCAAATCCAGCAAAAAAAATCACTGGATTGACGTAATGAATATCCTCAAGTATTTGGAAAATACTTAGGATAAGTTCTTGATTTACGGAGAAAGTGAGGTGCTACAAGTCGGTAGAGTCTGAAAGGCAAGTTTCCAACAGACAAAGATGATTTCCGGTCACAGTCCGGTTATATCTTGTGTCTGTCTGGCGGTGCAAGGCACTGTTGCTAACTCCATGACTTAAGCTGAACATTTCGCAGCTTGGGAAGCGGCGAAAGAGGTTGTTTGGAAAGAAGAGTTCATCACTGAACTTGATGTGATTCCCAGCATAGATGAGACTAGCTGCACATCAGAGGTCCAAATACCTTGAGGGTAGGTATAACCTATTCCGTGAGATAAATGACATAGTTGTTAAGTAGATCAGCAAGTTTCAACGAATGAGAACGTTGCTAATCTATTAACGAAGCCACTCCTTAGGCCTAAGCACGAGTCGCGGACTGTAGCTGTAGGATAAGAGAAATTAAGATGTTGTCTTAATTTCAGTGGGAGTTTGTAAAGGGCTTTATTTAGTTGTTTTGAAAGGTTCATGTAAACATAATATTTTATGTTTATGAAATCTATGATTTCTGGATTATTTTAACTGTGATATAAATAATCGTTCCAAAATGATTCATGTCATTATATATGGGCCATCGAAGTACATGAGTAGACTTGATCCTGAAACCCCATATTTAACGAAATGACATAAATCATAGTGTCCATAGTCGAAGGTTGTTGAAATTGGAACACCAACAACCACTTGAGACTAGATTGTGTTGAGACTTATGACCGAGTTTCGAGGGGTCATAGATGCGCGGCATCAAAGTCGACACATAGGTATATGTAGGGGAGCATATGACCGGACATGGCCCGCTGATGAGAACTCTACAAGATATTAATATCTGTGTCATAAGAGGTTCTCATATACGACTATAGAGTATAGTCCTTAGACCTGAGTTCGCATGCATGTGGCTGCACATGGAGTGATGCGCTTTGATCATTGTCTAACGCTGTTTCGTAACTGGGAGCTATAAGGACCTTGGTTGGGTGTATTATAAAGTGTGTAGTTCATAGTGATGGAACAAGATGGGATTTGTCCCTGCCGTTTAACGGAGGTAATATCTCTAGGCCAATCGGAGACTTGATAGCTGGTAAGAGAGTGGCCACTCCCAAACGGACTTGCCCAAGTCGTTTGCATTGTCAGTATCAAATCTGGTCCGATGAATATGGTCTGGCTATATAAGGATGACACGCATCTTGCCTTATGCCAGATTGAGATATTGAGACAAAAGGATTAGGGAATATAGGATTCCAGTACAAGTGGGAGATTGTTGGGAATGTCCTGAAATCTACCGTACTATCTCTAGAAAGTATGATAAGTGTCGAGATCAGACATAAGTCATAAATACTGGGTGATCATGATGACTTGCTAGAGCCCGCTCATGATCTATAAGTTTAGGACTTATTACCAGTATTGTATGATCCCTAAGGGTCACACACCATAGCTAACGGGAAAGTTAAATGGAATTAATACGGTAAGATGCAAGGCATTTACTGTATTTGTACAGAGAATTGGGCCAGACAAAATACAGTTATTTTGTCTGATTTGGGCCTTGGGCCCAAAAGCCTAATGAGCCATTAGTTTAATTACTTGGGCCCATATAAAGGAAGGAGGAGGCGCAGGAAGCCCTATGGCTTTAGTGGTCTGCGATTTTTGCCTCTCTTTTCTTTTCTCTCTCTGTTGATTTTCCAGCTTGGTCTAGCAGCCTGATCCGTAGCTTGTAAGCGTGTGGATACCTAGGAGGAGCCGGTGATAATCAGCTCTAACTGATCTCTTCATTCCCTTGATCAATCCGCTGCAACATAAGGTAATGAATCTGATCTGTTTATGATTCAACTGCAAATCACCTAGATCCTAGATGATTATGTGTTAGGTTGTAACCTGTGAATTACACCAATGAACACACATAATCCTACAATAAGAGTAAGCTTCCAATAGGTGCTGGTCAAGTGAGCTTTGAAGTATGGAGAGTACATTCTGGTCCCCTTGAATCCATGCTTCTTCATCAGCTTCAGACGCCTCTTCATGAGACTCAACACCACCTATAGCCTCTGCCTCAGTCCCAACCTTAGCTTTAGCCTCTTTAATCACCTTCTGTGGAGCAGTGCTACTCATGACATACTTATGTTGGTTTTAGAGAATCAACATTAGGGTTCTTGAGTGTTAAGAGTTGAGGCGCAAAGATAGAGAGAGAGAATTAGGTTTCAAAACCCTTTACATTCATTTTGGTGTTACAAACATTATATAGGAGAGACAACATTGCAAATGCTTAACCTAATTGAGTAAGAGACAAAATGCAGCATGGGACAAAAGGACAGCCAGGTCTGAACCGTGGCAGGAGAGAGAGAGAGAGAGAGTGTGGACCACAAGTGTGGTCCACACCATTGGCGCCTCTTCTTTGAATTCCCAACGGTCTGATCCTCTTCCTTGATCCAAGCTTGGCACATTGTTTGATTAAGCATCTTCTGATCATAACAAGATGTCCCAATGTTTGCTCATTATCAAATGTGCAAGACTTGTGCACATTTTGATAATACACAGCCTTTGCACATTTGATCTCATCATGATCAATACTCCCCCTCAAGTTCAGACTTTGGAATCACACTAAAGACTGAACTTGGAATGATCATGGCAACACCTCATTAAAAACCTTGATGTGGAAAACCACTTGGGACAAAACCACATCAAGGGAAAAAGAGTATGCTGCACATGAATCAGGAGAGTTCTAATCATGAATAGCCACCAGCCCTAGTTTGCTAAAGACATGAGTGCAAACCTTAAGGCTGGCAGCCTTAGTGAAGATGTCTGCAATTTGATCTTCACTCTTTGTGTAGCAAGGTAGGATGGTTCCATCTTCAATCTTCTCCCTGACCTTGTGACAATCAATCTCTATATGCTTAGTCCTCTCATGAAACACAGAGTTTGTAGCAATGTGTATAGCAGCCTGGTTGTCACAATGAAAGGTGATTGGACTTGATTGCTCTATGCCAAAGTCTCTCAATAAAGCCTTCAGCCAAGTCAACTCAGTTGCAAGCTTTCTCATGGCCCTATACTCAGCTTCAGCACTAGAACAAGAGACAACCTTCTTCTTCTTTGTCTTCCAAGTCACTAAGTTTCCTCCAAAGAAGGTACAATAGCCGGTTGTTGATCTCCTATCACTCTTATCACAAGCCCAATCTGCATCACAATAGCCAACAATCTCAGTGCTATCATTCTTACCCATCCAAATGTCTTATCCAGTTGAGCCTTTGAGATATCTAAGGATCCTCTCAATCAAACTCCAATGGTAAACCGTGGGTGATTGCATATGTTGACTAACTTGATTCACAGCAAAACATAGGTCTGGTCTAGTGAGAGTGAGGTAGATAAGCTTCACAACCTGCCTCCTATGCAAGGATACATCTTTGAACTTTACTTCATCTAATTTCTCCCCCTTTCTATTGACTTGGTAACCATCTTCAAGAGGAGTCTTTTCTATCTTGCAATCATGCATACTTGTTTCTGTCAACAAGTCTTGAACATACTTCCTTTGGGACAGAAACAACCCATCATTGAATCTGCATACTTCAATGCCCAAGAAATACTTCAATTCACCAAGGTCATTGATATCAAAGGAACTCTTGATAAATGCCTTTGTGGATTGAATTCCATCATTATCACTTCCTGTGATGATAAAATCATCCACATAGATCAGAACTACCACCACTCCTAGAGCACTTTTGAAGAGTGAACAATGTGTGATCAGATTGAGACTTCTTGAAACCATGGTCCATGAGTGTATGACTGAGCTTGTGGTACCATTCCCTTGGTGATTGTTTCAAGCCATAGATCGCCCTTCTTAGTCTCAATACCTCACCATCTTCACACAAGTGTTTCAATCCTGGTGGTGGAGTCATATACACTTCCTCTTCAAGTTCACCTTGTAGAAAGGCATTCTTCACATCCATTTGCCGTAGATTCCATGAGAGGTTTGTGGCTAAGCTCAATGTGACTCTTACTGTATAAAGTTTAGCCACTGGTGCAAAGGTATCTGTATAGTCTTCTCCATAGGTTTGAGTGAATCCCCTTGCTACTAGCCTTGCCTTGTACCTCTCTATGTCTCCATTGCTTTTATACTTGATTGTGAAGACCCACTTTGAGCTACCAGTCTTTTTACCCTTTGGTAACTTCTCTACATTCCAAGTATGATTCCTCTCCATAACTTCTTTCTCATCCTTTACTGCATCCATCCATACCTTGATACCCTTAGCCTCTTCATAAGTCTTAGGAACCTGGTTTAGCTCAATCTTTCCAAGAAAGGTTTTGTGACTAGATGGTAGCAAGTCAATAGAACAAGTAGACTGACTAGGATGAGCTACTGCTTGGTTGTTGTAGTAGACTCTTGTCTTCATCCATTCTGATGGATCTTTCTTTTCCCTTGTGCTTCTCCTGAGTTGTTGAACCTGTTGATCAGCCACTTCCACATTACCTTCTTCCTCTTGATAAACCATCTCATCCTCATTCATGTCCAAGTCCACTTGGTTCGTATCTTGAGGTAGAGTATCATCTTGAGCTTGAGCCGGTTCATGTGTGTGAGTGACTGGTTCAACATCTTCTTGTGGAGCTTCTTGGGTAGTTGTATTAGGCTCCTTTTGCCGTGGAGGATCATTACCCAAGTGTTCCAATAAGTACTTCAAACTTGTAGCCAAATCAGAAGGTGATCTTGAGAGGTCCTTCAAACCTTCCCAATCTCTTTTCTCATAGTATCTCTGCCCCTCAATGAACTTAACATCCCTTGACACATAGGTACGGTTGTTGCTTGGATCAAAACACTTGTAGCCCTTTTGAGTTGTGGGGTATCCAAGGAACTAATGCAGGCACGGATAGAGATGGATTTAATGCTGCTGGTTGTGTAACACTCTCAGCCTTGAACAATGAATGGAGTTGAAGATGGTAGATGATGGAGATGAAGAAGCTGGTTGTGTAACACTCTCTGCTTGATCTAATGAATGAAATAATAGTGCAAATGGATCGATGGTCGCCACAAACCTCTATGGACAGGAACTTTGATAAGACAAACAAGAGATGCTTCTCACAATCTCTCAAGAACTCATACTGGAATTCAAACAGGTTTAGAATGCTCTCTGGACAAAAGGTTGTGTTTATTTCATCTAGGGTAAAGAATACACGCCTGATTTTGGGACTTTATAAATAGTCCGAGCAGGTTTGCCCTTCTAGGGGTCTTTGAAGCAAAATACAATGAAATTAAAACAAAATTTGGGACTCTAAGACATTAAAAACGAAAACAGACTCTTATAGAAAGCTAGAACACTCACAAACAAAGAAAAGAGCCGTTAGAGACACAAGCATAATCAATGTATTCAATAACTTACCTTAGCTTTATTGAATTGGAGATCACATATATTAGAGAGGAAGCAATCAAGGAGGAGGAAAGGCCGAAGTCACAATGACAAGGCCTAGAAGTATATCCTTGGATGCACTTTGGTGTGTGACAAAGAAGACCTAAGATGGGATCAACACTTAGCAAAAGTTCACAATGTGCATAAGTTGTGCAGTTTATGATAAGAAGCATGAAAGTCTCGGATGGTGTCATTATGCTATATTGGGTTCTCTTATCCTCAGGACTGATCTACTGCTTCATCTTGGCTCATTACCACTTTGGGAAAGACTGAGAAGATCAGATAATTAATGACTGAACTTGGGACCGCATATGACATGTCCCTTTCACCCATAACAAGACAAGAAGGAGTCACATTCTTGTGACCGTTGCAGCCTATCTCCAACCGAGATTGATTTTGTTTTCCTCTTAAGTTTCATTTGTTTAATGTCTTGTAACCCTAGTAGTAGCTAGTATATAATTGTTGTAACACCATTGAATCAAATTAAGAGAGTTATTCTTCTCTAAACAAACCGCAACTCTTTACTCTCTCTCTAGCCGCCAAAGAACCCTAATAGGGTTTCTTGGCTTCTCTCTTCATTCTCTCTTCAATCTAAGATATTCTCTCAATCTAAACTTCATATTCTAACATGGTATCAGAGCAATAAGCTCCTGTACCTCCTTTACTTCCGCAAATCATTTCTAAAATCTGTTTTTGAGCTCTTGAAACTTTGTTACGGTTCTTACAAGTTGTTAAGCTCTTAAGTGCTTCTTCTTTGCATCCTTCTCTACTGTTTTTGTTCTCTGTGAGCTGAGTGTTAGAATTTCAGATGCATCCATGAGGAAGCTCTGAATATCAAGTTTGGATTGAGAGAATGAGATATAATTGAAGAGAGAAGCTTAAGACCCGATTAGGGTTCTTAAGGCGCTTAGAGAGAGAAAACTAGGGTTGCGGTTCTAAGAAGAAAGGAAAACTATTCTACCTCAAGAGAATGAACACTTAAGCTATATGAAAATGTTTCCAAGAAATTAACATCTCATCAAAGGAGTTTACTCATGAGAATGGAGCCAAATCAGTAATTACCTAAGAGGTGTTCTAAGGAAGAAAAGAATGTAAGAACATTAACATAACCGGTTGTTCTCACACTTGGATAAGTTATGGAAGAACTATCCAAATGTGGTTTTGGACTGCCTTTAGAAGCCAAACCGTGGTTCTCACATGAGTCTACATTGTGTCTTATTGAAGAACACAATGAGAAAGGAAAAACAGAACCGCAAAGATAAGAGAGAAGGAGAAGAAGAGATAAAGAGTTTTGTATCAAGATTCTTGTTGAATTCTTATTAACTGACTTAGCAAATGTTACAATGGTCGTGTTCCTTCTTTATATAGGCATACAACTAGGTTAAACACTCATAAACAAAGACATTAAATCATAGCCATTGATTCTTTAGGAGGGAGATTCGAATTCAAAATGGATGGCTGGATCTTCTTCACTCCTTTTTGGTTTCTAGTGAGTTCAGACATGAAAGTGACCTCTCCTCTCTCTTATTTGGCGTGTTGCAGGTCTGGAGAGAGAGAACACACTCCCAAATGGTGAAAGTGACTGGTCTTCGCTTGGCTCAGACCTTAATTCTCCATGTGACTCCTTCTTGATCACACTCTTGCACATTTTGAACTTGATCAATGTATGACATGATTCTGCCCCACTTTTGCACATTGATTCCAACATCTTCTTATGATCTTCTGGCCCTGATTTTTCACAGCCTTGCTTGTGCCCCAACTTTGCACATTGCTTTGCTTGCTTGTTCATGGGATGAGGCTCGGCTTCTTCAGCCTCTCCTCTTCCATTTCACCTTCCTCTCTTATACTCCCCCGCAAGCTTGGTCGTCGGGACTCCAAAAGACCAAAGGGAGAAGAGGACTAAAGGCCAAGCTTGGAGCGGTGGAACTACCTCATTAAAAACCTCCTTAAGTAAAACCTCTTGGGATAAAACCTTAAGGAAGACAAAAAGAGTATAGTCCACCTACTGAAGATGTAACTTGACCTTGGCATATGAACATCTAGACTCACGGCAACTCCTTTCCCAAACTCTTTCTTTCCTTAGCATTCCTTGACTTGATTTCTCTTGATATGAACTTATTGATCTTGTTGTTTCTTTTGAAATTTGGACTCCATAGGGCTCCGACCTTTAACCCCAACTTTCATCATCCTTCTCTTCTTGGAAGAACTTCAAGTTGGTCTCATCTTCCTCTTGGATAGACTTCAAGGCTTGCGGATGCTCCTCATAGCTCCTTCACTTTCTAATGCTCCTTAAGCATGCCTTTCTCTTCTCCTTATAAACCTTCAACACAAAGGTTTAAAGGAAAACATGTTAAAGTATATGCAAAGACATTTAGGAACATTAGCTAAGTATGAAACCTTTATGTTTGAAACGTTTTAGAGAATTGATTGTAAAACGTTTTTACTTTGAAACACATGATCACAACAAGATACAAAGGAAAAACAAGTCTAAAACGTTTTGAGAATTAGGTTTAAAATGTTTTGACTTTGAAAAACATGATCATAATCAAGAGAACATAAGAGGGAAGCTAATGAAAAAGAAATGAGAGGGTTTAGAAGTAGCCTGATCATATTAATGTGAGTTGCGGTTTGGATTTGAGCTTAAACTCCCCCGCACTCTTGAATGGCTCTTCACCATGACTACACAACTTGTACAACTCCTTGTACATCTCCTTGAAGAACTGAACAAGGCCTCTCCCTTATTTGAATGGACAGCTTATGAACCACCATTCTTCTTTGGGAAGATCCTTGCCTTAATAAGCACATCCACCATTTTATGAATGCTCCATGAGGATTTCAGCTAATCCACAACTAAATGAGTTCACTGGTTTTGTTGGAGACTTCTTCAGATCCTCAACCACACAACTCCAACAACACCAGCTTGAACCGCCACTTAGAGTCTGCATTAGCTCCTTTTGTGACTGATCCTCACTGCCAACAGCTCTTCATTCCTCCTAAGAACACCAAAAAGCAAACACATAACAAGTCTCAAGCAACATAAGTCTGGCCAGAACCATGAGCTTGATTAAGTTTCTGTGAAAGAAAAGAATGGGCTCTTTAGGAGTGAACTTTGAGAGAGAATAAGTACAGGAAATAAAAAATGAAGAATGGAAGTATGGAGATGACACAAGCTCAGATTAAGAGTGTGTGCATCAGAGAATGAAAGAGTATCAGAGTATAGAGAGTATATGATTTTGGAAAACAAAGCTCAGATTTAAGAGAATGTGAACCAAAATCAGAGAATAGGAGAATGGGAGAATGAAAGGAAAAGAAAAGTGTTTCAGGTTCAGTGACTAAGTTGTGCTTAGTTTAACTCAGAAACCAATTGTGTTTAAGGTTCAGGGACTGACTGTGTTTGCTCATTTTAACTCATAAACAACCGGATGCAAAAGAACCAGAGAAGTCAAGAGTGAAAGAAACAAGGATTTGTTCTTGCACTTCTCTGATTTTTCTCAACCAGAACTTGTTGCCTCCCCAAGATAATGGAGCAACAAGCAAGAACATCAATGGTTCAGGGACTGAGTGTTTTGCTCAGTTTGACTCATGAAGAAGAGAATGGAACCAAGTGAACTGAATCTTGGTCCATATGAAAACATTGCGGAAGCAAGATGACAAAATCAGAGAGACAAGAGTGAAACAAGCAAAGATGTGCTCTTGCTCTTCTCTGGTTTTTCATCAACTGCTTGTTAGCTCTCAAGGAAGGTAGAGCAACAAGTCTTAATGGACAGGAAACAAGAAAATCAGAAGCTTGGTCCATCAAAAACATTGCGGAAGCAAAAGACTAAACAAGACAGATTTTGCTCTCTATCTTGAAACAACTTTGAGCCAAGAACTTGTGGCTCTGATACCATGTAAGAATTTCAGATGCATCCATGAGGAAGCTCTGAATATCAAGTTTGGATTGAGAGAATGAGATAGAATTGAAGAGAGAAGCTTAAGACCCGATTAGGGTTCTTAAGGCGCTTAGAGAGAGAAAACTAGGGTTGCGGTTCTAAGAAGAAAGGAAAACTATTCTACCTCAAGAGAATGAACACTTAAGCTATATGAAAATGTCTCCAAGAGCTTAACATCTCATCAAAGGAGTTTACTCATGAGAATGGAGCCAAATCAGTAATTAGCTAATAGGTGTTCTAAGGAAGAAAAGAATGTAAGAACATTAACATAACCGGTTGTTCTCACACTTGGATTAGTTATGGAAGAACTATCCAAGTGTGGTTTTGGACTGCCTTTAGAAGCCAAACCGTGGTTCTTACATGAGTCTACATTGTGTCTTATTGAAGAACACAATGAGAAAGGAAAAACAGAACCGCAAAGATAAGAGAGAAGGAGAAGAAGAGATAAAGAGTTTTGTATCAAGAATCTTGTTGAATTCTTATTAAGTGACTTAGCAAATGTTACAATGGTCGTGTGCCTTCTTTATATAGGCATACAACTAGGTTAAACACTCATAAACAAAGACATTAAATCATAGCCATTGATTCTTTAGGAGGGAGATTCGAATTCAAAATGGATGGCTGGATCTTCTTCACTCCTTGTTGGTTTCTAGTGAGTTCAGACATGAAAGTGACCTCTCCTCTCTCTTATTTGGCGTGTTGCAGGTCTGGAGAGAGAGAGAACACACTCCCAAATGGTAAAAGTGACTGGTCTTCGCTTGGCTCAGACCTTAATTCTCCATGTGACTCCTTCTTGATCACACTCTTGCACATTCTGAACTTGATCAATGTATGACATGATTCTGCCCCACTTTTGCACATTAATTCCAACATCTTCTTATGATCTTTTGGCCCTGATTTTGCACAGCCTTGCTTGTGCCCCAACTTTGCACATTGCTTTGCTTGCTTGTTCATGGGATGAGGCTCGGCTTCTTCAGCCTCGCCTCTTCCATTTCACCTTCCTCTCTAATACTGAGAACATGTCATTTCATCTTGAATACTCCCTCCTTGTTACAAATCAGTCTTAGCAATGGAGAACTCAAGAGTTGTCATCCCTGTGATTCTTAAAGCCACCAACTACATTGTCTGGGCTAGAATGGTGAAGTCTGCACTTGGAGGCAGAGGTCTGTGGAAGTATATCTTGAGTGACACTGCTCCACAGAAGGTGTTTAAAGCCATGTCTGAAGTTGACGCCAAGAAAGGAGCTGAGGCAGAGACTAAAGGCAGTGGTGAGTCTCATGAAGAGGCGACTGAAGCTGATGAAGAAGCTTGGATACAAGGGGACCAGAATGTGCTCTCTATACGTCAAAGCTCACTGGACCAGTACCTATTGGAAGCATACTCTTATTGTGTGACTTCCAAGCAGCTGTGGGATACTATTGAGAAGGTTTATGGAAATAAATCAAACCTAACCATAGTCTTTGAAGTTAAGCTGGCCATCAACAATCTCCAGCAAGAAGATATGGAGTTTAAAGCTCACTTTGGAAAGTTTAGCTCACTGTGGTCAGAGTTGGAGATGTTGAGGCCACCAAGCAGTGATCCTTTGGTGTTGCAAGAAAGGAGAGAGCAAGATAAAGTCTTTGCTCTTCTGCTCACCTTGAACTCATCTTACAATGGGTTGATTAAGCACATTCTAAGGGCAGACACCCTACCTGATATTGATGATGTGTGTGGACAAATTCAGAAAGAGCAAGGCTCATTTGGGCTGTTCAAAGGGAAAGGAGAGCTGGTGACTGCCAACAAAGGGGTGTTTAAGGCTGATGAGAGGCAGAACTATGGAGGTGACAAGAGAGGAGTCTTGATGTGTGATTTTTGCAAGAAGAGTGGGCACTTGAAAGACAGATGCTGGCGCCTTCATCCTAACCTCAGACCCTCTTCTCACAATAACCGGTTCAAAGATCAAAGGGCAAACTACTCTTATGTTGCAGCTGGACCAAGTTCTTCTTCAATGCATCAATGTGATGAAGGGAGAGCAATGGTGGTCCATCAAGCTCCAGCCATGACTGATCAGAGTGATGTGGTAAGAAGGTCAGACCTTGAGGCACTCATCAAAGCCCTCAAGGAAAACTCTGGTATGGTTCTTGGTACTTCACTCTTTGCTTCAAATAAAATCAGACCCTTGATCATTGATACTGGAGCTTCTCATCACATGATCAGTGACCCTAAGTTGATAGAAAATGTTTAACCAGCTTTAGGATGTGTAGTGATTGCAAATGGTGATAAAATTCCAATTCAAGGCATAGGAAATCTGAAATTGTTTGATAAAGAATCCAAAGCTTTCTGTATGCCTAGCTTCACATCCAACTTAGTATCTGTTAAAAGAATAGCCACTGATCTAAATTGCAATGTTGTTTTCAGTCCTAATGATGTTGTGTTTCAGGATATTAAGACAAGTAAGTTGATTGGGAAAGGTGTGACAAAGGATGAGCTCTACATGATTGAAGACACCAATCCCTCTTCTGAATTATCTCCTGCTTTATCTACTGCTTTATCTATGTGTGTTGGTGTGGATGATTCTATTTGGCATGCTAGACTAGGACATCCACACTCTAGGGCTTTAGGACTTTTATTACCTTCTGTTTTGTTTAAGAATGATGAGTGTGAGGCTTGTATTCTTGGGAAACATTGCAAATCTGTTTTTCCAATTTCTAAAACTACTTATGAAAGTTGCTTTGATCTTGTTCATTCTGATGTGTGGACTGCTCCTTGTATGTCTAGAGAGAACCATAAGTACTTTGTCATATTTATTGATGAAAAATCTAAGTATACTTGGATAACATTGATGCAAACTAAGGATAGAGTGTTAGAAGCTTTTATGAACTTTCAAAGTCATGTTACTAACCATTTCAATGCTAAGATCAAAATTTTTAGATCAGACAATGGTGGTGATTATACAAAAAATGCTTTCAAACAACACTTGTCCAAACATGGGATTCTCCATCAAACAAGCTGTCCTTACACCCCACAACAAAATGGAGTGGCTGAGAGGAAGAACAAACATTTGATGGAGGTGGCAAGGTCCATGATGTTCTACAAGAATGTTCCTAAGAGGTTTTGGGGAGATGCAGACATGACTGCTTGCTACTTGATCAATAGAACTCCCACAAGAGTTCTTAAGGATCAATCTCCATTTCAGGCACTAAACAAAACCAATCCATTAGTTGACCACTTACGTGTGTTTGGTTGTATTTGCTTTGTGTTAATATCAGGAGAACAAAGGATAAGTTGGATGCTAAGAGCACCAAAGCTATGTTCATTGGTTACTCCACAACACAAAGAGGATATAAGTGTTATGTACCTGAAACAAGGAAGGTTTTGATCTCAAGAGATGTGAAATTTATGGAGACAAGGAGTTTCTATGATGAGAAAAATTGGGATAGCTTTAAGGATCTTCCCACTTCTCAATCAGATAGAGCTGCTAACCTAAGGATGATCATGGAAAACCTTGGTATTAGTATGCCTCAACAACCGGCCAAGACAAGTCATGCTCCTTCAGTCCTTGCTCCAACTTCAGAAGTTCCTCAACATTCCCATCTTGATCATGAGGGGGACACTCATGAATCAGCACCATAACCGCAAGTTGCTGATCCTTCTACACATGATCAAGCTGAAAATGAGGAGCATGAGGAACATGAGGAAGAACATGTTGAAGAACCTGAGGAGTTGGATCATCAAGTTGAGGAGCTGGTTAGGAATGAGCAGCAAGTGCATGTATTAAGGAGTAGCACAAGAGAGAGAAAGGATCCATCAGAATGGAAGAAGACTAGGGTTTACTTCAACAGTAATGCAGTAGCTCATCCCATTCAAGCTGTTTGCAGTTTAGCTCATGTACCTTTGGAACATCAAGTGTTCATTGGGAAGTTGGATCAAGAACATGTACCAACAACCTATGAAGAAGGTAAGGGAGATAAGAGGTGGATGCAAGCTGTGGATGAAGAGACCAAAGCAATGGAGAACAATGAGACTTGGTGTGAAGCTGAACTTCCTAGAGGAAAGAAGGCAGTGGCTTCTAAATGGGTTTTCACCATCAAGTATAGAAGTAATGGAGAAGTTGAGAGATACAAAGCAAGGTTGGTTGCAAGAGGCTTCACTCAAACCTATGGAAAGGATTACTTGGATACTTTTGCACCAGTAGCTAAGCTTCACACAGTTAGGATCATCTTGTCTTTGGCAACTAACCTTGATTGGGAACTTTGGCAAATGGATGTCAAGAATGCATTCCTTCAAGGAGAGCTTGAAGATGAGGTATACATGAGACCACCTTCTGGTCTTGAAAGCATTGTAAAACCAGGGAAGGTGTTAAGACTCAAGAAAGCTATCTATTGATTAAAGCAATCACCTAGAGCTTGGTATCATAAACTGAGCTCAACACTTATGCAAAGAGGATTCAAGAGGTCTGAAGGAGATCACACCTTGTTCACTCTTCAAGATCAGGAAGGTATCATTGTCATCCTTGTTTATGTTGATGACATTATCATTATTGATCATGAAGACAACAATGAGCTAAGTCTATGCATTATCAAAATGTGCACAAGAACTGCACATGGTTGAAGTGCAAAACCAGGGACACTTTGTGTATTATCAGAATCATAAAGTGTCTAATTAAGAGCTATTCAAGAGATGTGCAAACCTGGAGAGTCTTGTGACCGTTGGAGACTTCAACAAAAGGACAAAGGGGCGTGTAAGAGCTTTGGGACCACATAGTACAACCAGGCTGTCATGACCAGCTTTACCTTTAGTCTCCTTTGTTTGTTTCCTCTTTAGGTTAAGCATATTCCTTGTGTAGCCTCATATAAATGTTTTGTAACCGAGATTGATTCAATATACAAGAAGATATTCTCTTCCTCTTTACTCTTGCGGCTCTCTCTCTATAAGAAACCCTAGTGGCCGCAAGTTCTCATACTCATAATCTAAGATGGTATCAGAGCATTAGTGTTCTTGATTCTTGATTCTCTTGATTCTCATTCTAGTTCATCATTCTCTTAGCTCCCTAAACCTCATTCTCTCTTGGTCCTTTCATCTTTCACTCCATTCTCTTAGTTCTAAACAGCTTATACCCTCATTTCTCTCAGTTCATCAACTCCTTTCATCATCTATCACCTTGTTCTTAAAACTCAGACAAGTACCATGGAAGATACAGTCCAAATCAGCTCCAGCTTGAAGCCCACAGTCATTCCAGTCATCCTCAAAGGTCTGAACTATAGGACATAGCAGAGAACCACCAAGACTGCTATTTCTGGAAGAGGGCTTTGGGAACACATTCTTGAAGACAAAACCCCAAGTGAAGAAGATGCTGCATAGAAGAAGGATGAGCAAACCAAGAAGGAAGAGGCTAGATGGTTTCAGGAAGATCAGTTGGTGCTTGGCTTCCTCCAAAACTCTCTAGACCCATCCATTCTTGAAGCTTATTCTCATTGTGAGACAGCCAAGTCATTGTGGGACACTCTCAATAAGGTTCTGTAGGATTATATGTGTGTTCATGGTTCAATTAACAGATTGCAACCTAGCACATATAACTCAGATCTAGGTTCTTGCAGAACGAATCACAAAACAAACCTGATCATTACCTTTCAGATTGCAGCGGATTGATGGATGGTAATGATGAGATCAGCTAGAACAGATCAGATGCCTGTTCCTCCTTCAGTATCCACACTCTTACAAGCCGGGATGGTTGCTAGACCAAAGCAATGGATTGATCAGAGAGAGAAGAGAGACGGCTCACGTTTTAGGTCGCTAACTGTTAGAGTCGAAATTCTGAGACAACTCCAATAAATATCGACTCTGTCATAAACCTAAACCGATGTCTCGGTTTCGCAACTGTGTCGACCGACACATACACTTGTGTCGATCGACACAAGTCATTTCTCTCGATATGGGCCCAAGTGATTAAACTAACGGCCCAACTCTCTGCACAAATATAGTAAATGCCTTGCATCTTACCGTATTCATTCCATGTTAACTTTCCCGTTAGCTATGGTGTGTGACCCTTTGGGATCATACAATACTGGTAATAAGTCCTAAACTTATAGATCAAGAGCGGACTCTAGCAAGTCATCATGATCACCCAGTATTTATGACTTATGTCTGATCTCGACATTTATCATACTTTCTAGAGATAGTACGGTAGATTTCAGGACATTCCCAACAATCTCCCACTTGTACTGGAATCCTACAAAGGACATTCCCAACAATCTTCCGATTGTACTGGAATCCTACATTCCCTAGTCCTTTTGTCTTAATATCTCGATCTGGCATAAGGCAAGATGCGTGTCATCCTTATATAGCCAGACCATGTTTATCGGACCAGATTTGATACTGACAATGCAAACGACTTGGGCAAGTCCGTTTGGGAGTGGCCACTCTCTTACCAGCTATCAAGTCTCCGATTGGCCTAGAGATATTACCTCCGTTAAACGGCAGGGACAAATCCCGTCTTGTTCCATCACTATGAACTACACAATTCATAATACACCCAACCAAGGTCCGTATAGCTCCCAGTTACGAAACAGCGTTAGACAATGATCAAAGCGCATTACTCCATGTGCAGCCACATGCATGCGAACTCAGGTCTAAGGACTATACTCTATAGTCGTATATGAGAACTTCTTATGACACAGATATTAATATCTTGCAGAGTTCTCATTAGCGGGCCATGTCCGGTCATATGCTCCCCTACATATACCTATGTGTCGACTTTGATGCCGCGCATCTATGACCCCTCGAAACTTGGTCATAAGTCTCAACACAATCTAGTCTCAACAGGTTGTCGGTGTTCCAATTTCAACAACCTTCGACTATGGACACTATGATTTATGTCACTTCGTTAAATATGGGGTTTCAGGATCAAGTCTACTCATGTACTTCGATGGCCCATATATAATGACATGAATCATTTTGGAACGATTATTTATATCACAGTTAAAATAATCCAGAAATCATTAGATTTCACAAACATAAAATGCTATGATTTCA
Organism: Orychophragmus violaceus; assembly: GCA_030180135.1. Lineage (NCBI taxonomy): Eukaryota > Viridiplantae > Streptophyta > Magnoliopsida > Brassicales > Brassicaceae > Orychophragmus > Orychophragmus violaceus. The sequence continues at coordinate 66,063,716 of CM058230.1, read as the reverse complement.
TGAACCATTCAAAATAACTAAGTAAAGCCCTTTACAAACTCCCACTGAAATTAAGACTACATCTTAATTTCACTCATCCTACAGCTACAGTCCGCGACTCGTGCTTAGGCATAAGGAGTGGCTTTGTTAATAGATTAACAACATTCTCATTCGATGAAACTTGCTTATCTACTTAGCACCTCTGTCATTTATCTCGCGGAATAGGTTATACCTATCCTCAAGGTGTTTGGACCTTTGATGTGCAGCTAGTCTTAACTACGCTGGGAATCAAATCTAGTTCAGTGATGAACTCTACTTTCCAAACTACCTCTTTCGCCGCTTCTCAAGCTGCGAAATGTTCAGCTTAAGTCATGGAGTCAGCTACAGTGCCTTGCACCGCCAGATAGACACAAGATATAGCCGGACTGTGACCAGGAAGTATCTTTGTCTATTGGAAACTTGCCTTTCAGACTCTATCGACTTGTAGCACCTCACTTTCTCCGTAAATCAAGAACTTATCCTAAGTATTCCTCAAATACTTCAGAATATTCTTTACGGCAATCCAGTGATTCTTTCTTGGATTTGACTGGTCTTTACTTGTCTTGCTTAGCATTAAAGCAACATCAAAACAAGTATGTGTCATGGCATACATGATAGATCCAATTGCCGTCGCATATGGAATCCTATCCATGCATTCAAGCTCAGCAGATATCGCAGGACACTGTATCTTGCTTAATGAATTGCCATGTGATATTGGCATAAAACCCTTCTTGGATTGCTGATTACGTGTAGGACTTTGTCAATTTAAGAATCCTGACTTTGTCCTACCAGCTCTTTTGGATCTCTATCTTTAGATCCAAAATCCAAGAACTACGCTGCTTTACCCATGTCAACCATAAAACCAACTCCCAAACCAGTCCTTTACCGACTGCAGCATTGGGACGTTATATTCGAGAATCAGTATGTCATCGACATACACTATGAGAAATGCAATATTGCTCCCACTTATCTTTTAGTAAACGCACAGTTCCGCTTCGTTCCTGTTCAAGTCAAAACCTTGACTACTTCAACAGAACGAAGATTCCAACTCCGATATGTTTGCTTCCATCCATGAATGGATCAATGAAGCTAACTTACACAAAATGTAATTTTTCGGAGTCCAGGCTCACTTTCGCTTCTTTGAATTTCGCAGATTCGTCGCTTTCAATGATCGTCAGATCATGCGAACTTTCAATGATCATCAGGTTCAACTAATGATGAGAAATCACTCTCGGATTAGTGACTGATTCATTCATATCTGCGAACTTCAGGCTCTACAGGTGTAGATTCTACAGAAATCTGTAAATCCATCCGCTGCTCTCCCTCAACAGGTTGAGCAGCCTCCTGTATTTCTCGAATTTCTTCGAGTTATACTTTTACTCCCACTGTTCTTCTTGGAAAGTAACTTCCCTTCTTAGAAAACAGAACGGACGTAAAAGTAACAAGCCTTGGTTTCCCTAGGACAACCAGCGAAGTAGTACAATTACAAATACTCAGTAAAGACGAATTTGGATCGATTCCAATCCACATTTACGTGGTGTCTTTCAACTGATATTGGTGGAACTATTTCAGCGTAAACTTAGATATTTCTAGAGCGTTATTCTTAGAGAATATCATGGAAGATTCGTGTGACTCATCTTTAATCATTTCTAATAAGATCTGATTCATTCTCACAGAATCACCTCTAGGTTTTCAGGAGAAGTGAGCTGTGAAACGACTTCACACTCATTCAGATGATCACACAATCAATGACTTAAGTATTCTCACTCGTGATCTAATCCAGATTCTTAATACTTGAGTCTTAATACTTCTGTCATTCAGATTCTATACTTCATTCTGGAACTCTTTCGACCATGTCAAAGAATTCCGACTTGTGTCTCATCAAATGAACACAGTCACACTCACTGAAGTAATCAGTAGACAATGAAGTACAGGAAATTTTCTCTGGCATTACTGCTCATCGGACCACATACATGAGTATGTCCAATGTCCAATAAGACTTTGGGATTTTCTCTAGCTCGGCTAAGATGGGCCCTTTGTGTTTTGGTTCAGTAAGAAGAATTCAAGTCTCATAAGATATCCATTCAAATGAGCCCAAAAGTCCATAACTATGGGGTTTCTGAATCCGACTTACTCTATGTGACTAAAACATTTATGCCAAGAAAAATCAGGTTTAATTCATCAGATTTAAACCAATTGCGGTATTTATGTTATATTTTAGGCACTCTATGGTTTAAGATATAAAACCCATTCCTTGAATAGGGTGCTACAATTATCATTTCATTAAGATCAAAAGAACAAAACTTGTCTTTTATCAAAACGAAAAACATTCAAATTCTTACAAGAAAATGAAAGACAACTCTGCTTAAAGCAGGTACATTGTAGCAATTACTTAATAAAACCAAGCCTCAAAGGCATCTACAAGTGAAAACCCTATGGCTGAGGCAGCATCCCAAGCTCCTTCCAGACACGCAGTTCCACTTGCCCTTCCTTCAACGTTCTACTGTTGCTCAGGCTCTGCATATTATAACAAATATCAGTGCCACAACCAGTATCCAATACCTATAAGGTATAACTTGAAGTAATAACATGAATACCTGAGGAAGTAGTTCCATACATCAACTTCAACTCCTCATAATCTTCCATGAATTTAATGCAATCTCTCTTCCAATGCCCAGTCTCTTTACAGTAGCAGCACTTACCAACGTAAGAGGTATCTGACTCGGGCTCAGAAGACACACGCTTGCCATGATTTAAAATCTGGACAACTTTGTCTTCACCCTTGTCAGCATTAGGTTTAGTAAACCTACCCTTCTCATTCATGAGATTGTACAGGGTACTCTTCACGTTCGGCTCAACTGTCTTGAGCATGTCATGCGGTTCAGTCAACGTCTTCGTTAAGCCTTTCTTGATATAGTCCCTTACGAACTTATCATAGCTTGACGGCAGTGACTGCAGAATGATATCAGTTGCCAATTCTTGGCTAACTGGATAATCCAGTTTCCTCAGGTTATCAATGTAACCCATCATTTTACTGATATGAGGACTTACTGGATGATCCATCGGTAGCTTGCAGCTAGTGAGAGATTTAACCAACTGGTATCTCTCCACTCTTACCTGCTCCTGAAATCTTAATTTCAGGCTGCTGATCATCTCTATTGGCGACTCCATGTTCTCATATTGCTTCCGCAACTCTGAGTCCATGGTAGCCAATATCAGACCACGCACATCTACCGCATCATTATAATGCTTATTCCAAGCATTATATACTGCATGACTGGTTTTGGATCCGATCCTCTCGGGGAGAGCTTTCTCAAGGACATAGTCCTTTCTCTCATGCCTGAGAACTAGTCTCAGGTTCCGCGACCAAGTCAAGAAATTTGATCCGTTCAGTTTGTCCATCTCAAGGACATACCGGATCGAGAAAGTGTTTTGATTGTTTGTGCTTGTCATAGCTGAAATTTAGAGATAAATAGAGTTTTAGTTATTAAGTTCATAAAAGAGTAATCTTAACAACTTATAAGAAAACTCGCATTGCATTCAAAATTTCTTTGTTTAACCTCATAAGAATGCAATGATTCCGAGACCCATGTTCAGCTAAATCCAAAGTGGGCCACTGGCCGTCACCCGGAATTAGCTTTACTTGGTAGGCATACACACAGCCAGTTATAACCAATAACTCTCGGTTGTGAATTGGACCCGAGGCCCAAATTCACCAGATGTCTCAAGGCCCGGGACTCCCGATGGCCCAGTCAAGGAAACCAATCTCTTACAGTCAAATAATCACTGAAATCTGGGACTCCCAATGAAATCAGTGACTATATACTACTTTACTTACGCGAAAACAGACACCTCACACTGTAAGCCATATCTGTAATCAAGTAAGCGTTAAGTAGCTGACAAGATTGGAAAGACATCCAAGCTTGATATTGTTTTTGAGGATTTTAAGTTTTATTTCCAAAAATAGAAGATTACTATTTTGGGAAACTTTCTTATTTTAGAAACTTTCTAAATTTAGTAACTTACTAAAATTAGAAATTTCTAATTTAAATATTTCATAAATATTTTCGGGTTGGGTCACAAATTATAGGCCCAATTCTTGGCCCAAGACCATAGAATTCCAGCTGGCCCAATAATTTGACATAACCGATCCGGTTTATTAATTCTGGTCCAAGACCAAATTAACTATCAAAACCATCGGTTATTTACTAAACCAGACCAGCTCTAAATTATTTGGTCCAACCAAATCAAACTTAGACCAGCCTTCGGTTTAGGTTAAAATTCAATTTTATGAATTTAAATCCGGTTTAACCAGAAATAAAATTATTTCCAGCAAACCGCGATTTGGGTTAACCGCTTGAACCACCAATTAAATTGGATCGGTTCAGTTAAGTCCAAAACCAGGAAGAAACACCTTGTGTTTTAGCCAATTTTGACCTAACTTGCGGTTCTGGCTAAAGTAGAAAATGAACCACAATCGGATTGATCGGTTCATTGTCTCGGTTTAGGGAAAGATGAACCACGAAGCTCGGCTGAACCGATTGGCTACTCGCGGATTATCTGCATCGCCTTCATATCGATCGATATGAATCTTTCATGTCGATCGATACTAGCGAGTATCAGCTCGGGTCAATCGGGTCATCAGGACCGCGAGATGTCAATCGGATCGATCGATATCGACCGATACCTCGCTCCCTCGTCGATCGACATGGGCATCGCCTTCGTATCGATCGATATGAGTCTTTCATGTCGATCGATACTAGCGTGTATCAGCTCGGGTCAATCGGGTCATCAGGACCGCGAGATGTCAACCGGATCGATCTATATCGACCGATACCTCGCTCCCTCGTCGATCGACACGGGCGACCAGATCACACACCAATGGCTTTCAATCGGATTGATGCGATCTAATTCTTAGGTTTTCATGTTTTCTGATCAAATTTCATAACCAAATTCGATTTTAAACAGTAAGAACAACCTAAATCAGATTCATAAAGCAAAAACCAATAACCTGGCGCTCTGATACCACTGTAGGATTATATGTGTGTTCATGGTTCAATTAACAGATTGCAACCTAGCACATATAACTCAGATCTAGGTTCTTGCAGAACGAATCACAAAACAAACCTGATCATTACCTTTCAGATTGCAGCGGATTGATGGATGGTAATGATGAGATCAGCTAGAACAGATCAGATGCCTGTTCCTCCTTCCGTATCCACACTCTTACAAGCCGGGATGGTTGCTAGACCAAAGCAATGGATTGATCAGAGAGAGAAGAGAGACGGCTCACGTTTTAGGTCGCTAACTGTTAGAGTCGAAATTCTGAGACAACTCCAATAAATATCGACTCTGTCATAAACCTAAACCGATGTCTCGGTTTCGCAACTGTGTCGACCGACACATACACTTGTGTCGATCGACACAAGTCATTTCTCTCGATATGGGCCCAAGTGATTAAACTAACGGCCCAACTCTCTGCACAAATATAGTAAATGCCTTGCATCTTACCGTATTCATTCCATGTTAACTTTCCCGTTAGCTATGGTGTGTGACCCTTTGGGATCATACAATACTGGTAATAAGTCCTAAACTTATAGATCAAGAGCGGACTCTAGCAAGTCATCATGATCACCCAGTATTTATGACTTATGTCTGATCTCGACATTTATCATACTTTCTAGAGATAGTACGGTAGATTTCAGGACATTCCCAACAGGTTTATGGTGATGTATCAAATCTGAGCAGGGTGTATGAAGTGAAGAAGGCCATAAGTGAGCTTAGACAAGAAGATCATGACTTTACCAAGTACCTTGGGAAGTTTTCTTCAGCATGGTCTGAGCTTGATATGCTAAGACCAAGTACTATGGACCCTAAGGTTCTCATTGAGAGAAAGGAGCAAGACAAGATCTTTGGCCTTCTACTCAACTTGAATCCGGTTTACAATGATGCCATAATGAAGATCCTAAGGGAAACTACACTCCCTGATTTTGAAGAGGTGTGTTCAAGGATTCAAAAGGAGCAAGGAAACATTGGTTTGTTTGGAGGAAAAGGGGAGTTGGTTATTGCCAGCAAAGCCGGTTTCAAACCAGAGGAGAAGAGGGCTGCAGCTTGTGAACATTGCAAGAAGAAAGTCCACTGCAAGGATAAGTGTTGGATCCTTTATCCCCATCTCAAACCAGCTAAGTTCAAGGACTCTAGGGCAAATGCAAACATCTTTCAAGCTGGAAATGAGCAGGCTACTTTTTCAGCTCAAGGAGGAGAGCTTGCACTCTTCACCAACACTGAGTATGTAAGGAGGAGTGATGATGAGGACATCAGCTTGGCCGACACTGAGTTGGACGAACAAGACGGACCAGGCTCTACCAAGAAGCTGGCCGACCTGTTCCCGACCATGCGAGATGTACCAAGGACGCGTTCGGGACAACGACAGATACATGCCGAGTTCAACAATGCCATGAAGCAGCTGATCTCGAGGACAAGCCTAGAAGACATCACGACCCAGCTAGGCCATCTCGACCAAGGACAACCTGTCCTTAACCAGCTGGCCCGGAGGATGATCCATACCGAAGCTGACAGCCCATTTGAGCAGACCACGCCCTGGCCCATACTCCGGACGCACGGACCGACCATGATCTTCTGCATCGAGCCAGATGATTCTTTGACCGTTCTGCCTCTGGGATAAAGATCATACTCTTTTTGTTGGAATTGTGTCCAGTAATCTCGGTACTGTCTCTAGAAAGTAAGAGTATGTCAATGATCAGACATAAGTCATATAATACTGGGGGTCATGATGGCTTGCTAGAGTCCGCTCATGATCTATAAGTCTTGGACTTATTGCCTTTATTATATGATCCCATATGGGTCACACGCCTAAGCTAACAAAAAAATGTGTAGGAACGGTTTAGCAGAAGTACAGTAAAAGTGCTAGGCATTTACTGTACTTAGAGAGAATAAAAGGTTTAGCCACTGTGCATCGATCGATGCATGAGGTGCAACGATCGATGCAGTGCGCAAACACCGACGAGTTAATTGGTATTTGGGCCAAATGGCCCAAACGGAACAGAACGAGTTTTGTGTCATAAAACTCGAGTTTCAGACTGATTAACCCTAACACTCCAGCCGCGACTCTCTCTCTCCCTGCGACCTCCCACAGCTCGGTCTAGCAGCTTTCTTCCTGCTTGGTGTGCGTGTGTGAACCTCTGGAGGAGTTATCACTTGGTGGCTCTCTGATCTCTGACCTGTTCTCTCTTTCCGCTGCAAAACAGGTAAAAGGTGAGATCATCATTTGTTTCTATTCTGAGAAGAACCTAGATCGCATGTTTAGGATAATCTGAATCTGGAATTGAATCAGGATTTATCTAAACGTTCCAACAGTGGTATCAGAGCCAGGTTCTGGTTTTTCTTGTTTAGATTCATGTTTAGGACTGTTTTCTTGTTTAAAAGTGTTTTGAATCAACTACTGATAAGATAAATCACTTAAGAAACAAGAATTGAATCCTAAACAAACTGTTTAAAAATCGCATGACCAAACTATATTGATTTGGTATGTGATCTAAACTGATTTTGCATCGACTGAGATCGCATTGCATCGATCGATGCAATGCAAGGATCGATCGTTGCAGTCGCGAGAGATTGACCGCGATCGCATGGATCGTTCGAACGATCGCATGGATCTCGCGAGAATCTCTCGGCCAAACCTGATAACCGTTCATGCACGCGTGAGAGCATCGATCGATGCAGGATCGATGAACGATCGTTGCAGGATCGATGCTGTGAGCATCGATCAATGCGGTTAGGGTTTCGGCTCGGTTTAATTTAATTAAAATTAAACGTCTCGGTTTAATAAACAGATTTAATAATTTTATTAAGTCTGGTTAAACCGGGATAAGAAATCCAATGTCGAAAGAATTATTGGATTTAGTGCCTAAACCAGGATTTTCTAATTTGATTTGGTTGGACCAAATAAATTGAGAAAATCCGGTTTAGTAAATAACCGGTTGACAATTGTGGTCGTCGTAGTAATTAATTTTGGTTAGACCAATTTTAATGAACCAGACCGGTTATGTCATTTAATTGGACAATTGGGTTATGTCTTGGACATGGACCAATTCTTGGGCCTCGGGCCAAGAAGTTAAAACAATTGGGCCAATTATTTGAGTCTCTTCTTCAGATTAATTTAAAATTTATTTTTATAAAATTTTAAAATCGATTTTAAATTAATAAGTTTCCAAAATTTTGAAATTAGAAAGTTTCTTAAATTAGAAGTTTCTGAATTTGCATGTTTTGGATTTAAGGAAAGTTTCCATTTTTAGAAAGTTTCCTAAAATAGTAGGTTTCCTAAAATAGAAAGTTTCCCGAAATAGTAATCTTCTATTTTGGGAATGAAATTTTAATAAACCTACGAACCTCATATAATATCAAGCGTTGGATGTCTTGTCCATTCTATGTCAGCTGTCAAAGCCCATTCAATTGTATTCATGGCCTTACAGTGTGAGGATGTCTGCTTTTGCGTGGGTAAGACGGTTTGTGATTCATAAATGTCATTGGGAGTCCCAGACATTAATGATTACATGACTGTATAGTCTGGTTTTCTTGACTAGGCCATCGGGAGTCCCGGGCCTTGAGACATCAGAGTGGATTGGGCCTCGGGCCCAGATTCACAACCAAGAGTTATATCACGGATATAATTAGCCGATACAGGGCTTACCGATATAAGCTAAGGTTGGGTGACGGCCAGTGGCCCACTTTAATCTTAGTTATATGTGGATCTTGGAATCATTATATTCTATTGAGGGTAACTTATGTTATTGAATATAATGCGTGATTAATCATATTAATTTTAATACGAGATTAATCATATTGAACATATTAACTAAAATCCTTTTATCTTAAATTTCAGTTATGACTAGCACAAACAATCAAAACACTTTCTCGATCCGGTCTGTCCTTGAGATGGACAAGCTGAACGGATCAAATTTCTTGACTTGGTCGCGGAACCTGAGGCTAGTCCTCAGACAGGAGAGAAAGGACTATGTTCTTGAGAGAGCTCTCCCCGTGAGGATCGGGTCCAATGCTTCTCATGCAGTATATGATGCTTGGAATAAGCATTATAATGATGCGGTAGATGTGCGTGGTCTGATATTGGCTACCATGGACTCAGACTTGCGGAAGCAATATGAGAACATGGAGTCGCCAATAGAGATGATCAGCAGCCTGAAATTGAAATTTCAGGAGCAGATAAGAGTGGAGAGATACCAGTTGGTTAAATCTCTCACTAGCTGCAAGCTACCAAATGATCATCCAGTAAGTCCTCATGTCAGTAAAATGATGGGTTACATTGATAACCTGAGGAAACTGGATTATCCAGTTAGCCAAGAATTGGCAACTGAGATCATTCTGCAGTCACTGCCGTCAAGCTATGATAAGTTCAGAAGGAACTATATCAAGAAAGGCTTAACGAAGACGCTGACTGAACTGCATGATATGCTCAAGACAGTTGAGCCAAACATGAAGAGTACCCTGAAAAATCTCATGAATGAGAAGGGTAGGTTTGATAAACCTAATGCTGACAAGGGTGAAGGCAAAGTTGCCCAGATTTTGAATCATGGCAAGCGTGTGTCTTCTGAGCCCGAGTCAGATACCTCTTACGTTGGTAAGTGCTGCTACTGTAAGGAGACAGGGCATTGGAAGAGAGATTGCATTAAATTCATGGAAGATAATGAGGAGTTAAAGTCGATGTATGCGACTACTTCCTCAGGTATTCATGTTATTACTTCAAGTTCTACCTTAAAGGTATTGGATACTGGTTGTGGCACTGATATTTGTGAAAATATGCAGAGCCTAAGCAACAGTAGAACGTTGAAGGAAGGGCAAGTGAAACTACATATCTGGAAGGAGCTTGGGATGCTGCCTCAGCCGTAGGGTTTTTCACTTATAGATCCCTTTAAGGCTTGGTTTTGTATTAAGTAATTGCTACAATGTACCTGCTTTAGGCAGAGTTGTCTTTCATTTTCTTGTAAGAATTTGAATGTTTTTCATTTTGATAAAAGACAAGTTTTGTTCTTTTGATCTTAATGAAATATTAATTGTAGCACCCTATTCATGGAATGGGTTTTATATCTTAAACCAAAGAGTGCCTAAATATAACATAAATACCGAATTGGTTTAAGACTGATGAATTAAACCTGAATTTTCTTGGTATAAAAGTCTTGGTCACATAGAGTAAGACGGATTCAGAAATCCCATAGTTATGGACTGTTGGGCTCATTTGATACGACATCTTATGAGACTTGAATTCTGTTTACTGGACCAAAAGACAAAGGGCCCATCTTAGCCGAGCTAGAGAAAGGCCCAAAGGCTTATTGGAGATTGAACATACTCATGTATGTGGTCCGATGAGCAGTAATGCCAGAGAAAATTTCCTGTACTTCATTGTCTCTACTGATTACTTCAGTGAGTGTGACTGTGTTTCATTTGATGAGACACAAGTCGGAATTCTTTGACATGGTCGAAAGAGTTCCAGAATGAAGTATAAGATCTTAGTGACAAAAGTATTAAGACTCTGGATTAAATCACGAGTGAGAATACTTAAGTCATTGATTGTGTGATCATCTTAATGAGTGTGAAATCGTTTCACAGCTCATTTCTCCTGAAAACCTGAAGGTGTTTCTGTGAGAAAGAATCAGATCTTATTAGAAATGATTAAAGATGAGTCACACGAATCTTCCATGATATTATTTAAGAATAACGCTCTAAAATATCTAAAGTTTACACTGAAATAGTTCCACAAATATCAGTTGAAAGACACCACGTTAATGTGGATTGGAATCGATCCAAATTTGTCTTTACTGAGTATTTGTAGTTTTGCTACTTCGTTGGTTGTCCTAGAGAAACTAAGGCTTGTTATTTTTACGTCCAATCTGTTTTCTAAGAAGGGAAGTTATTTTCCAAGAAGAACAGTGGGAGTAAAAGTATAACTCGAAGTTTTCTTAAGGAAACCAAGGCTCGGTACTTTTACGACCATTCTGTTTTCTAAGAAGGGAAATTACTTTCCAAGAAGAACAGTGGGAGTAAAAAGTATTTTTTCGACCATTCTGTTTTCTAAGAAAGAAAGTTACTTTCCAAGAAGAACAGTGGGAGTAAAAGTACAACTCGAAGAAATTCGAGAAATACAGGAGGCTGCTTAACCTATTGAGGGAGAGCAGCGGAAGGATTTACAGATTTCTGTAGAATCTACTCCTGTGGAGCCTGAAGTTCGCAGATATGAATCAGTTACTAATCCGAGAGTGATTTCTCGTCATTAGTTGAACCCGATAATCATTGAAAGTTCCCATGATCTGTTGATCATTGAAAGCGATGAATCTGCGAAATTCAAAGAAGCGAAAGTGAGCCCGGACTCCGAAAAATTACATTTTATGTAAGTTAGCTTCATCGATCCATTCATGGATGGAAGCAAACATATCGGAGTTGGAATCTTCGTTCTGTTGAAGTAGTCAAGGTTTTGACTTGAACAGGAACGAAGCGGAACTGTGTGTTTACTAATAGATAAGTGGGAGCGATATTGCTTTTCTCATAGTGTATGTCGATGACATACTGATTCTCGGATATAACGTCCCAATGCTGCAGTCGGTAAAGGACTGGCTTGGGAGTTGGTTTTGTGAATGACATGGGTATAGCCACGAAAGTCTTGGATTTTGGATTTAAAGATAGAGATCCAAAAGAGCTGGTAGGACAATGTCAGGATTCTTAAATTGACAAAGTCCTACACGTTTTTCAGCAATCCAAGAAGGGTTTTATGCCAATGTCACATGGCATTACGTTAAGCAAGATACAGTATCCTACGATAGTTGCTGAGCTTGAATGCATGGATAGGATCCCATATGCTTCGGTAATTGGATCTATCATGTATGCCTTGAAACGTACTTGTTTGATGTTGCTTTAATTTTAAGCAAGACAAGTAAAGACCAGTCAAATCCAGCAAAGAATCAAGTTTCCTAAAGTATGTCCTAAAGTATTTGAGGAATACTAAGGATAAGTTCTTGATTTACAGAGAAAGTGATGTGCTACAAGTCAGCAGAGTCTGAAAGGCAAGTTTCCAACAGACAAAGATGATTTCCGGTCACAGTCCGGTTATATCTTGTGTCTGTCTGGCGGTGCAAGGCACTGTTGCTGACTCCATGACTTAAACTGAACATTTCGCAGCTTTGAAAGCGGCGAAAGAGGTTGTTTGGAAAGAAGAGTTCGTCAATGAACTTGATGTGATTCCCAGCATAGATGAGACTAGCTGCACATCAGAGGTCCAAACACCTTGAGATAAATGACAGAGATGTTAAGTAGATCAGCAAGTTTCAACAAATGAGAACGTTGCTAATCTATTAACGAAGCCACTCCTTAGCCCTAAGCACGAGTCACGGACTGTAGCTGTAGGATAAGTGAAGTTAAGATGTAGTCTTAATTTCAGTGGGAGTTATTAAAGGGCTTTATTTAGTTATTGATATGTTCTTGTAAAACATTCTTATGTTTAATGAAATTATTATTTCAAGATTATTTTAACTGTGATGAAATAATCGTTCCAAAATGATATGAACCATTTTATAGGTCATCGAAGTAAATGATTTGATCTTGAGTCATCGAAGTCATTTAGCTTGATCATGAGACCCTATATTTAATAGATGTTTTATATCATCCTGTCCCTAGTCGAAGGTTGTTGAAATTGGAACACCAACAACCGTGTGAGACTGGATTGGTACGTGACTGATGACAAAGTCTCAGTGTGTCATAGATGCGCGGCATCAAAGTCAGTACATAGGTGTATGTTTGGGAACATACGACCGGACAAGACCCGCTTATGAGAACTCTTCAGGATATTTATATCTGTGTCATAAGAGATTCTCACTACGACTATAGAGTATAGTCCTTAGACCTGAGTTCGCATGCATGTGACTGCATATGGACTGATGCACTTTGATCATTGTCTAACGCCATCGTTCAGCGATAGTTATAAAGACTTTGTTTGGGTACATTGTGAAGTGAGTGGTTTACAGTGATGGAACAAGACGGAATTTGTCCCTCCAATATAAATGGAGTGAATATCTCTAGGCCAATCGGAGATTTGAATACTGGAAAATGCATGGCCATGCTCAAACGGACTTTCCCGAGTCGTTTGGATTGTCAGTATCAAATCAGAGTCCGATGAACAAGATTAGGCTTTATAAGGATGAAACCAATCTTGCCTTATGACTAATCGAGATATTGAGACAAAAGGATTATGAATACAGAGATTCCAGTACAAGTGGGAGATTGTTGGAATTGTGTCCAGTAATCTCGGTACTGTCTCTAGAAAGTAAGAGTATGTCAATGATCAGACATAAGTCATATAATACTGGGGGTCATGATGGCTTGCTAGAGTCCGCTCATGATCTATAAGTCTTGGACTTATTGCCTTTATTATATGATCCCATATGGGTCACACGCCTAAGCTAACAGGAAAATGTGTAGGAACGGTTTAGCAGAAGTACAGTAAAAGTGCTAGGCATTTACTGTACTTAGAGAGAATAAAAGGTTTAGCCACTGTGCATCGATCGATGCATGAGGTGCAACGATCGATGCAGTGCGCAAACACCGACGAGTTAATTGGTATTTGGGCCAAATGGCCCAAACGGAACAGAACGAGTTTTGTGTCATAAAACTCGAGTTTCAGACTGATTAACCCTAACACTCCAGCCGCGACTCTCTCTCTCCCTGCGACCTCCCACAGCTCGGTCTAGCAGCTTTCTTCCTGCTTGGTGTGCGTGTGTGAACCTCTGGAGGAGTTATCACTTGGTGGCTCTCTGATCTCTGACCTGTTCTCTCTTTCCGCTGCAAAACAGGTAAAAGGTGAGATCATCATTTGTTTCTATTCTGAGAAGAACCTAGATCGCATGTTTAGGATAATCTGAATCTGGAATTGAATCAGGATTTATCTAAACGTTCCAACACTTTTTCCCTTGTGAAGTTTTGTCCCAAATGGGTTTTCTTCACAAGGTTTTTAACGAGGTGATCCGAGACCCATTCATTAGAGAGACAGACCGGCCTCTTATCTAGTTTCGACCAAGACTTTCCTTTTTCGTTTTTAAGTCTTATTTCTCTTATTTTCCTTGTCATTTTCGATGGCCCATGTTTCCTTTGTCCCATTTGTTTTCAGTTGTATTACTTAAACACTCTTTTGGTTTTATGAAACATTACGCAAGTTTAAGTTAAGAAAACCCTAAGAATAGGTGATCTCTTTCTCTCCTCTGCGCGGCTGCCCCTTAGGAGGATCAGATCTCTTGGCTTTTTGCTTGTTGCTCAGGTTGTTCGAAGTGTTCTTGTTTCTCAGTAACTCATCGCTCATCACCGACCACCCACTGACGAGGAAGAGAGTGCCATCGGCCAGCTTCCAAATCCCATCCGCCCATCACCTCTCCATCTCATATCATCTGGTATCAGAGCTTAGGCTCGTGACACCACTCTGGTTACATCTCACCCTTGCACTTTTTTATGTTTTTGCTTTTGTTTATTTGTTATTCCATAAATTAGAAATCAAAAAAATAAAAAATTTCTTACGCCATTGTTATTGTGTCCTTCTGCTGCACTCATACTTACATAAAATAAAATAAAAATAGATAGAAATCATTTGCTTAAACTGCTCTTGTTGCTAGCGATTGGTTTAGTTCATCGCCTTGATTTTTGTTAATTGCTGTTCTTGTCTCTGTCTCAATTGTCTTAGTCTCGTGCACTCAATAGTTAAAAAAAAAAGGAGACTCGTTATTAGCTTGAACAAAACCTTTAGAGCGGCTGCAATTTTCATATTCGCTTAGCTTTAGGGTTTTTGGTTAAGTTTTGTTTCCAATTTTGAATTTGGTTAAGAGCTTTCTTTTTCTGCATTTTCATTTAGACAAAAAAAAAAATCGATTGTTTTTTTTTTTTTTTTCCTTTTGTTTTACTCTATTTTTTCCCTTGTACGTGTAATCTGTTTGTTTAAGTGCGCAGAGAATAATGGCCGAAGAATTAAACCAGCAAGGCGTTCCCACTGACCTCACTCAGATCTTAGCTGCTATCCAGACGATCGGAGCCCGACTGGACCGTTTGGAATGTCCCGGTGGACATCAGCCGCGGCTGGACGAACAACAACCTCGGCCCGGCGCCTTTCAGCCTCGGCCAGGAGAGCATCAGCACGGACCAGAGGCGCCACATCTACAAAACGACCAGCAGCGTCGACCAGTACAGTACCGTGGACGAGTAGAACGACCCAGACGCTTCCAGGACGTCCGACTGGACGATACGGACGACGATGCGGATGAGTTTGAGGACCGACGTCACGGACCGCGACCTCCATACCAGCGTGATCCTAATCACCATGGACGCATACAAGAACAAGAGGTACAACGTTCATATCCCAATGATATCAAGCTAAAGCCTCCTACCTTTGCAGGAAAAGTGGACCCGGAGTCATATCTAGACTGGGAGCGGAGAATGGAGCATATCTTCGACCATTACGGATATCCCGAAGCCAGGAAGATATCTTTAGCAGTGGCCCAGTTCACAGGATATGCACTATCATGGTGGGACCGGGACACTGCGGAACGAAGGCGCCATCGGTACGAACCGATCCCTACGTGGACTGACATGAAGTTCCAGTTAAGGCGAAGGTATGTTCCTGCCCATTTCCAAAGAGATTTGCAGAAACGTTTTCGTAAATTGATGCAGGGAACTAAGACGGTTGAAGAGTATTTCGAGGAGTTCGAGCAATTACGGAATAGGCTTGAGCTCGACGATTCAGAAGAAACTCTGATGGCCCAGTTCATGGACGGACTGAACGAGAGGATTGCTAGAAAGGTAGAAATTCACCCTTATCATGATATGCCAGAGTTGTTACACTTATGAATACAGGTTGAGCATCACAACAAGCGCAAGTCCGCGACCACAACCCGGCCTAGGACCAACACGCCTTGGACTGCACCAGCTCCGCGGCCCGTTGACAAAGCTAAGTCGGTTGAGGTCGAGTCCAGGTTCAAGAATCCGACCATTGAGACGTCTAAGCCCAACCGACCAGACCCAGGTAAGTTTACTACTACGTCCCGTTCTAGAGATATCACGTGTTTTAAGTGTCAGGGTAAGGGATATATGTCTCGAGACTGCCCAAACCGGAGACTCATAATCTTGAACGAAGCCGGCGAGTACGAGTCTCAGGATGAACAGGAGGATGAAGATATGGTGGAACTTGATACAGGGACGCCCATAGAGTATCCCGACTCTGGAGAGTTATTGGTGATCAGGAGAGCTCTCAGTGCGCTTGTTGATCCCGAGACGGTTCAACGCGAGAACATCTTCCACACTCGCTGTACCGTGAACAACAAGGTATGTAGTCTTATTATTGATGGTGGGTCTTGTACTAACGTGGCCAGCAGGAACATGGTTGATAAGCTCGGTCTGCAAGTGACTAAGCACCCGCGACCATACCGACTTCGGTGGCTGAACGATGACACGGAGATCCGGATCGCATATCAGGTAATCGTACCTTTCAGCATTGGGCGATATCACGATCAGGTAGTATACGACGTGGTTCCTATGCAGGTTGGACACTTATTACTCGGCCGACCGTGGCAGTTCGACAAGGAGTCCTTGCACAACGGGAGGACCAATCACTACTCGTTCATGCACGACAAGCGAAAGTATCAGCTCGCGCCTCTTACACCGCAGGAGGTGCATGAGATGCAACTACACCTTGTCAAGGATAAGAAGAACTGTAAGACCAATTTAATTATTTCTTCACATTCTGTTTCTAGAGCTATTGATCAGAACACGCAGGTCCTACTAATGGTCTTTAGGGAGGCTTTACATTCGTGTTAAGACGATGTTGAGCTTCCCCGGGAAGTTGTTTCTGTTGGGAATGTCCTGAAATCTACCGTACTATCTCTAGAAAGTATGATAAGTGTCGAGATCAGACATAAGTCATAAATACTGGGTGATCATGATGGCTTGCTAGAGTCCGCTCATGATCTATAAGTTTAGGACTTATTACCAGTATTGTATGATCCCAAAGGGTCACACACCATAGCTAACGGGAAAGTTAAGATGGAATTAATACGGTAAGATGCAGTGGCATTTACTGTATTTGTACAGAGAGATGGGCAGACAACAAATGGGCTTTTGTCTGATTTGTGTCTTGGGCCCAAAAGTCTAATGGACCATTAGTTTAATTAATTAATTAAACTTGGGCCCATTAGTGAATAAAAGGGAGAATGGAACATTAGGTTTGGAAATTTTTCTGTTCTTCTCCTGCGATTTTCTTAAGGCAGCCGCAGGCTC
Source organism: Orychophragmus violaceus (assembly GCA_030180135.1). Taxonomy (NCBI): domain Eukaryota; kingdom Viridiplantae; phylum Streptophyta; class Magnoliopsida; order Brassicales; family Brassicaceae; genus Orychophragmus; species Orychophragmus violaceus. The sequence goes on along the minus strand of CM058230.1, from coordinate 66,046,367 downwards.
CTCTTGAACTCTCTCTCTCTGTTGTTCATCCATCCGGTCTAGCAGCCATCCGTGCTTGTAAGCGTGTGGATACCTGAGGAGGAGCCGATTCTCATCAGCTCTAATCTGATCTTATCATTACCACCAATTTCCGCTGCAAAGGTAAAGATCAGGTTTGTTTTATGATTCGTTTGACAAGAACCTAGATCTGTTTAAGGTTATGTGTTAGGTTGCAACTTGGGAATTGAACCTTGGAAAACACCCATAATCCTTCAGTGGTATCAGAGCCTAGGCATTATGTTTCTTGTGAAATTGGATCATATGAAAATTGATTAATTGATTAATTGATTTTGATTGTTGATAATCGGCTCCATTCTATAATGTTTCAATCGTTGCTAATTATTCAAACCTTAATGATGCGATCGCTTGTTTAATTATCTCATATTGACCTAACTGCAAAGCGATCGCTTGTAATCATCGTTAATTATTGAATGAGATGAGCCCATGACCGATCGCTTGTTATGTATGTGAAGATAACTTAATGAATTAGGGTTTGATTATGCTTTGGCCGTGTCAACATGTGATTGCTTGATTTCGTTGCTTACCTTGTTTTATTAATTATCGATTGTGTTTGATATCGATCGTTTGTCGATAGGAACATAAGTTGTTATTAATCGATAATGTTAATTGTCTCATGTGATCGATTTTGTCTCAAGTGATAAGCATAAAACGAATTGAAAAATCATAAGTTGATTATTGTATTAATGAATCGATTGCACAGTTTAGAAAAGGACAAAGTTGTGTTTGTCATTAAGTGTAATACGATCGTTGAATAAGAATATCATAATCGCTTGTCAAAGTTGGTTTTGTCTCTTGTTTAATGTCACAATCGTTTTTTTTTTTAAACGAATCAATTGTTGACATAAGTTGAAAAAAAGACAAAATCAATTCGCGGTTAATTATGGTTTAAGCGGTTAACCCAAATCGCGGTTTGCTGGAAATAATTTAATATATGGTATTATATAATTTCTGGTTAAACCGGATTTAAAATTCAAAAAAAAAAAATTGAATTTTTAACCTAAACCGAAGGCTGGTCTAAGTTTGATTTGGTTGGACCAAATAATTTAGAGCTGGTCTGGTTTAGTAAATAACCGATGGTTTTGATAGTTAATTTGGTCTTGGACCAGAATTAATAAACCGGATCGGTTATGTCAAATTATTGGGCCAGCTGGAATTCTATGGTCTTGGGCCAAGAATTGGGCCTATAATTTGTGACCCAACCCAAAATATTTATAAAATATTAAATTAGAAATTTCTATTTTAGTAAGTTACTAAATTTAGAAAGTTTCAAAAATAGGAAAGTTTCCCAAAATAGTAATCTTCTATTTTTTGGAAATAAAACTTAAAAATCCTCAAAAGCAATATCAAGCTTGGATGTCTTTCCAATCTTGTCAACTACTTAACGCTTATTTGATTACAGATATGGCTTACAGTGTGAGGTGTGTGTTTTCGCGTAAGTAAAGTAGTATATAGTCACTAATTTCATTGGGAGTCCCAGATTTTAGTGATTATTTGGCTGTAAGAGATTGGTTTCCTTGACTGGGCCATCGGGAGTCCCGGGCTTTGAGACATCTGGTGAATTTGGGCCTCGGTCCAATTCACAACCGAGAGTTATTGGTTATAACTAGCTGTGTGTATGCTTACCAAGTAAAGCTAATTCTGGGTGACGGCCAGTGGCCCACTTTGGATTTAGTTGAGCATGGGTCTCGGAATCATTGTATTCTTATGAGGTTGAACAAAGAAATTTTGAATACAATGTGAGTCTTCTTATAAGTTGTTAAGATTACTCTTTTAATGAACTTAATAACTAAAACTCTATTTATCTCTAAATTTCAGCTATGACAAGCACAAACAATCAAAACACTTTCTCGATCCGGTATGTCCTTGAGATGGACAAACTGAACGGATCAAATTTCTTGATTTGGTCACGGAACCTGAGGCTAGTTCTCAGGCATGAGAGAAAGGACTATGTCCTTGAGAAAGCTCTCCCCGAGAGGATCGGATCCAAAGCCAGTCATGCAGTATATAATGCTTGGAATAAGCATTATAATGATGCGGTAGATGTGCGTGGTCTGATATTGGCTACCATGGACTCAGATTTGCGGAAGCAATATGAGAACATGGAGTCGCCAATAGAGATGATCAGCAGCCTGAAATTGAAATTTCAGGAGCAGGTAAGAGTGGAGAGATACCAGTTGGTTAAATCTCTCACTAGCTGCAAGCTACCGATGGATCATCCAGTAAGTCCTCATATCAGTAAAATGATGGGTTACATTGATAACCTGAGGAAACTGGATTATCCAGTTAGCCAAGAATTGGCAACTGATATCATTCTGCAGTCACTGCCGTCAAGCTATGATGAGTTCGTAAGGGACTATATCAAGAAAGGCTTAACGAAGACGTTGACTGAACTGCATGACATGCTCAAAACAGTTGAGCCAAACGTGAAGAGCACCCTGTACAATCTCATGAAGGAGAAGGGTAGGTTTACCAAACCTAAAGCTGACAAGGGTGAAGACAAAGTTGTCCAGATTTTGAATCATGGCAAGCGTGTGTCTTCTGAGCCCGAGTCAGATACCTCTTACGTTGGTAAGTGCTGCTACTGTAAAGAGACTGGACATTGGAAGAGAGATTGCATTAAATTCATGGAAGATTATGAGGAGTTGAAGTTGATGTATGAAACTACTTCCTCAGGTATTCATGTTATTACTTCAAGTTATACCTTGTAGGTATTGGATACTGATTGTGGCACTGATATTTGTTGTAATATGCAGAGCCTGAACAACAGTAGAACGTTGAAGGAAGGGCAAGTGGAACTGTGTGTCTGGAAGGAGCTTGGGATGCTGCCTCAGCCGTAGGGTTTTCACTTATAGATCCCTTTGAGGCTTGGTTTTATTGAGTAATTGCTACAATGTACCTGCTTTAAGCAGAGTTGTTTTTCATTTTCTTGTAAAGAATTTGAATGTTTTTCATTTGGATAAAGACAAGTTTTGTTCTTTTGATCTTAATGAAAAATTAATTGTAGCACCCTATTCAAGGAATGGGTTTTATATCTTAAACCAAAGAGTGCCTAAATATAACATAAATACCGAATTGGTTTAAATCTGATGAATTAAACCTGATTTTTCTTGGCATAAATGTTTTTGGTCACATAGAGTAAGTCGGATTCAGAAACCCCATAGTTATGGACTTTTGGGCTCATTTGAATGGATATCTTATGAGACTTGAATTCTTCTTACTGGACCAAAACACAAAGGGCCCATCTTAGCCGAGCTAGAGAAAAGCCCAAAGGCTTATTGGACATTGGACATACTCATGTATGTGGTCCGATGAGCAGTAATGCCAGAGAAAATTTCCTATACTTCATTGTCTCTACTGATTACTTCAGTGAGTGTGACTGTGTTCATTTGATGAGACACAAGTCGGAATTCTTTGACATGGTCGAAAGAGTTCCAGAATGAAGTATAGAATCTAAATGACAGAAGTATTAAGACTCTGGATTAGATCACGAGTGAGAATACTTAAGTCATTGATGGTATGATCATCTGAATGAGTGTGAAGTCGCTTCACAGCTCATTTCTCCTGAAAACCTGGAGGTGTTTCTGTGAGAGAGAATCAGATCTTATTAGAAATGATTCAAGATGAGTCACACGAATTTTCCATGATATTCTTTAAGAATAACGCTCTAGAAATATCTAAGTTTACGCTGAAATAGTTCCACCAATATCAGTTGAAAGACACCACGTAAATGTGGATTGGAATCGATCCAAATTCGTCTTTACTGAGTATTTGTAGTTGTGCTACTTCGCTGGTTGTCCTAGGGAAACCAAGGCTTGTTACTTTTACGTCCATTCTGTTTTCTAAGAAGGGAAGTTACTTTCCAAGAAGAACAGTGGGAGTAAAAGTAGAACTCGAAGAAATTCGAGAAATACAGGAGGCTGCTCAACCTGTTGAGGGAGAGCAACGGATGGATTTACAGATTTTTGTAGAATCCATACCTGTAGAGCCTGAAATTCGCAGATATGAATGAATCAGTCACTAATCCGAGAGTGATTTCTCGTCATTAGTTGAACCTGATGATCATTGAAAGTTCGCATGATCTGATGATCATTGAAAGCGACGAAACTGCGAAATTCAAAGAAGCGAAAGTGAGCCCGGACTCCGAAAAAATTACATTTTGTGTATGTTAGCTTCATCGATCCATTCATGGATGGAAGCAAACATATTGGAGTTGGAATCTTCGTTCAGTTAAAGTAGTCAAGGTTTTGACTTGAACAGGAACGAAGAGGAACTGTGCGTTTACTAAAAGATAAGTGGGAGCAATATTGCATTTCTCATAGTGTATGTCGATGACATACTGATTCTCGGAAATAACTTTCCAATGCTGCAGTCGGTAAAGGACTGGCTTGGGAGTTATTGTATGATTGACATGGGTAAAGTCACGTAGTTCTTGGATTTTGGATCTAAAGATAGAGATCCAAAAGAGCTGGTAGGACAAAGTCAGAATTTTTAAGTTGACAAAGTCCTACACGTAATCAGCAATCCAACAAGGGTTTTATGCCAATGTCACATGGCAATATGTTAAGCAAGAAACAATATCCTACGATATCTGCTGAGCTTGAATGCATGGATAGGATTCCATATGCGACGGCAATTGGATCTATTATGTATGACATGACATGTACTTGTTTTGATGTTGCTTTAATGTTAAGCAAGACAAGTAAAGACCAGTCAAATCCAGCAGAGAATCACTGGATTGCCGTAAAGAATATTCTGAAGTATTTGAGGAATACTTAGGATAAGTTCTTGATTTACGGAGAAAGTGAGGTGCTACAAGTCGATAGAGTCTGAAAGGCAAGTTTCCAATAGACAAAGATAATTCCTGGTCACAGTCCGGCTATATCTTGTGTCTATCTGGCGGTGCAAGGCACTGTAGCTGACTCCATGACTTAAGCTGAACATTTCGCAGCTTGAGAAGCGTCGAAAGAGGTTGTTTGGATAGAAAAGTTCATCACTGAACTTGATGTGAATCACAGCATAGATGAGGCTAGCTGCACATCAGAGGTCCAAACACCTTGAGGATAGGTATAACCTATTCTGTGAGATAAATGACAGAGGTGTTAAGTAGATAAGCAAGTTTCATCGAATGAGAATGTTGCTAATCTATTAACAAAGCCACTCCTTATGCCTAAGCACGAGTCGCGGACTGTAGCTGTAGGATGAGTGAAATTAAGATGTAGTCTTAATTTCAGTGGGAGTTTGTAAAGGGCTTTACTTAGTTATTTTGAATGGTTCATGTAAACATAACATTTTATGTTTGTGAAATCTAATGATTTCTGGATTATTTTAACTGTGATATAAATAATCGTTCCAAAATGATTCATGTCATTATATATGGGCCATCGAAGTACATGAGTAGACTTGATCCTGAAACCCCATATTTAACGAAGTGACATAAATCAAAATGTCCATAGTCGAAGGTTGTTGAAATTGGAACAACAACAACCTGTTGAGACTAGATTGTGTTGAGACTTATGACCAGGTTTCGAGGGGTCATAGATGCGCGGCATCAAAGTCGACACATAGGTATATGTAGGGGAGCATATGACCAGACATGGCCCGCTAATGAGAACTCTGCAAGATATTAATATATGTGTCATAAGAAGTTCTCATATACGACTATAGAGTATAGTCCTTAGACCTGAGTTCGCATGCATATGGCTGCACATGGAGTAATGCGCTTTGATCATTGTCTAACGCTGTTTCGTAACTGGGAGCTATACGGACCTTGGTTGGGTGTATTATGAATTGTGTAGTTCATAGTGATGGAACAAGACGGGATTTGTCCCTGCCGTTTAACGGAGGTAATATCTCTAGGCCAATCGGAGATTTGATAGCTGGTAAGAGAATGGCCATTCCCAAACGGACTTGCCCAAGTCGTTTGAATAGTCAGTATCAAATCTGGTCCGATAAACATGGTCTGGCTATATAAGGATGACACGCATCTTGCCTTATGCCAGATCGAGATATTAAGACAAAAGGATTAGGGAATGTAGGATTCCAGTACAATCGGAAGATTGTTGGGAATGTCCTTTGTAGGATTCCAGTACAAGTGGGAGATTGTTGGGAATGTCCTGAAATCTACCGTACTATCTCTAGAAAGTATGATAAGTGTCGAGATCAGACATAAGTCATAAATACTGGGTGATCATGATGGCTTGCTAGAGTCCGCTCATGATCTATAAGTTTAGGACTTATTACCAGTATTGTATGATCCCAAAGGGTCACACACCATAGCTAACGGGAAAGTTAAGATGGAATTAATACGGTAAGATGCAGTGGCATTTACTGTATTTGTACAGAGAGATGGGCAGACAACAAATGGGCTTTTGTCTGATTTGTGTCTTGGGCCCAAAAGTCTAATGGACCATTAGTTTAATTAATTAATTAAACTTGGGCCCATTAGTGAATAAAAGGGAGAATGGAACATTAGGTTTGGAAATTTTTCTGTTCTTCTCCTGCGATTTTCTTAAGGCAGCCGCAGGCTCCTCTTGAACTCTCTCTCTGTTGTTCATCCATCCGGTCTAGCAGCCATCCGTGCTTGTAAGCGTGTGGATACCTGAGGAGGAGCCGATTCTCATCAGCTCTAATCTGATCTTATCATTACCACCAATTTCCGCTGCAAAGGTAAAGATCAGGTTTGTTTTATGATTCGTTTGACAAGAACCTAGATCTGTTTAAGGTTATGTGTTAGGTTGCAACTTGGGAATTGAACCTTGGAAAACACCCATAATCCTTCAGTTTCTTTGTTGGACAGGTTTAAAGATGTCTTTCCGGACGAGATACCAGCCGGCCTGCCGCCCATACGAGGCATTGAGCATCAGATCGATCTCGTTCCAGGAGCGGCTCTGCCCAACTGGCCCGCATATCGGGTGAATCCGACCGAGGCCAAGGAGCTTGAGAAACAAGTTTAGGACCTCATGTCCAAGGGTTACATTCGCGAGAGTCTCAGCCCGTGTGTGGTACCAGTCTTGTTGGTTCCTAAGAAAGACGGGTCTTGGAGGATGTGTGTCGACTGTCGGGCCATCAACAACATCACCATCAAGTACCGACATCCCATACCACGGCTAGACGATATGTTGGACGAGCTACACGGAGTGACCGTGTTCTCTAAGATCGATCTACGCAGTGGGTACCATCAGGTTCGAATGAAGGAAGGCGGCGAGTGGAAGACGGCTTTCAAGACTAAGCAGGGCCTTTACGAGTGGCTGGTCATGCCATTTGGCCTTACCAATGCGCCCAGCACGTTCATGCCCCTCATGAACCAGGTCTTGAGGGCCTACATCAGTAAGTTTGTCGTTGTTTACTTCGATGATTTTTTTGATTTATAGTCGCTGTTTTGCTGATCATCTGGTGCACCTTGAGCAAGTAATAGATACTCTTCGAATGGAGGGTCTTTATGCGAACCTCAAGAACTGCACCTTCTGCACTGATAAGCTTGTCTTTTTAGGTTTTGTTGTGAGTTCGCAGGGCTTACAGGTTGACCAAGAAAAGATCAAAGCTATTGAGGAGTGGCCGACCCCGACCACGATCGGCCATGTCAGGAGTTTCCACGGTTTAGCCAGCTTCTATAGACGGTTTGTGAAGGATTTTAGCACGGTGCCCGCCCCACTTACAGCTGTGATCAAGAAGGACGTCCCGTTCAAATGGGGCCAGTCGCAGGAGGCCGCATTTTAGAAACTCAAGGATTTGTTAACCCATGCTCCTATTTTGGTTTTGCCTAATTTTGATAAGACGTTTGAGATTGAGTGTGATGCTTCAGGTTTAGGGCGACCCGTCGCCTACTTCAGCGAGAAGTTGAGTGGAGCCACGCTCAACTATGGAGCTTATGACAAGGAGTTGTATGCGTTGGTTAGATCCTTGGAGACTTGGCAGCATTACTTGCTGGCCAAGGAGTTTGTTATTCACACCGACCACGAGACCCTTAAGCATTTGAGAGGACAGACAAATCTGAAGAGGAGGCATGCTAAGTGGCTAGAGTTCGTGGAGACCTTTCTGTACATCATCAAGTACAAGAAGGGAAAGGAGAACGTGGTAGCTGGTGCATTGTCTAGGAGATACACACTGATCAGCACCATGGAGGCCAAAGTTTTGGGGTTTGAACTTATTAAAGAAGATTATGATACTGACCCTGATTTTGGTGAAATTTTTCAGGAATGTAGCAAAGGACCGAAAGGAGTTTTCTACTTGCATAATGGTTTCCTGTTCAGGGGGAAGCGGCTGTGCATTCCTCAGGGATCGATGAGGGAGCTCCTGATCCGAGAATCCCATGGAGGAGGACTGATGGGACACTTTGGCGTGGACAAGACACTGAGTGTCCTAGTAGAGCACTTCTATTGGCCACATCAGAAGCGAGACATGGAGCGTTTCTGCTCCAAGTGCATCACGTGCCTTAAGTCCAAGTCCAGGTCACATCCTCACGGTCTTTACTTACCTTTGCCTATACCTAACCGACCATGGGTCGATATTTCTATGGATTTTGTGCTTGGTTTTCCTAAGATCAGGAACAAGGATGCGATCTTCGTTGTGGTCGACCGGTTTTCAAAGATGGCTTACTTCATACCGTGTTCTAATACGAATGATGCGACCCAGACAGCCGATCTCTTATTCAAAGAAGTGGTCAGATTGCACGGACTGCCACAGACCATCGTCTCGGACCGTGACCCGACCTTCCTAGGTCACTTTTGGAGGACGTTGTGGAGGAAGCTTGGTACCAAGCTACTGTTCTCGACCACCTGTCATCCACAGACTGATGGACAGACCGAGGTCACGAACCGGACTCTCTCAGCCCTCTTAAAGGCCACGGTTGGTAAAAATTTATCACATTGGTTGGATTGCATCCCTTTTGTTGAGTTTGCTTATAATGGTACCAAACACTCTGCTACTAAGATGTCTCCTTTTGAGTTTGTTTATGGATTTAAGCCAGATACGCCACTTGATCTGAAGCCAGTGCCAGCATTGGAGTTCATCAATCTTGATGGAGAGCGCAAGGCTGAGGCCGTCGCCAAGCTACACCAGGCGGTTAAGGAGAACATCGAGAAGAGGACGGAGCAGTACAAGAAGCAAGCCGACAAACACAGGAAGGAGATTGACATTAGGCCAGGCGACTGGGTTTGGGTTCACATGCGATCCGAACGGTTCAGAAACAAGAGGAAGTCCAAGCTTGCTCCACGAGGAGATGGACCATTCCGGGTCCTAAAGAAGATCAACGACAACGCCTACCAATTGGAACTCCCAGGTGAGATGAGCATATCGTCGAGTTTTAATGTTGCTGATTTGTCTCCTTATTGTGCAGGTGATACCGTTCGGAGGCCAGAACCTCTTCAAGATGGAGGGAATGATGAGGACATCAGCTTGGCCGACACTAAGTTGGACGAACAAGACGGACCAGGCTCTACCAAGAAGTTGACCGACTTGTTCCCGACCATGCGAGATGTACCAAGGACGCGTTCGGGACAACGACAAATACAAGCCGAGTTCAACAATGCCATGGAGCAGCTGATCTCGAGGAAAAGCCTAGAAGACATCACGACCCAGCTAGGCCATCTCGATCAAGGACAACCTGTCCTTAACCAACTGGCCCGGGGGATGATCCATACCGAAGCTGACGGCCCATTTGAGCAGACCACGCCCTGGCCCATACTCCGGACGCACGGACCGACCATGATCTTCTGCATCGAGCCAGATGATTCTTTGACCGGTCTGCCTCTGGGATAAAGATCATACTCTTTTTCCCTTGTGAAGTTTTGTCCCAAATGGGTTTTCTTTACAAGGTTTTTAACGAGGTGATCCCAGGCCCATTCATTAGAGAGACAGACCGGCCACTTATCTAGTTTCGACCAAGACTTTCCTTTTTCGTTTTTAAGTCATATTTCTCTTATTTTCCTTGTCATTTTCAATGGCCCATGTTTCCTTTGGCCCATTTGTTTTCAGTTGTATTACTTAAACACTCTTTTGGTTTTATGAAACATTAGGCAAGTTTAAGTTAAGAAAACCATAAGAATAGGTGATCTCTTTCTCTCCTCTGCGCGGCTGCCCCTTAGGAGGATCAGATCTCTTGGCTTTTTGCTTGCTGCTCAGGTTGTTCGAAGTGTTCTTGTTTCTCAGTAACTCATCGCTCATCACCGACCACCCACTGACGAGGAAGAGAGTGCCATCGGCCAGCTTCCAAATCCCATCCGCCCATCACCTCTCTATCTCATATCAAGTGACTTGGAGGATCTCATCAAGGCTTATGCCTCTAAGTTCTCTGGTATCACTTTATTGTCTCATAAAATGCTTGGTAAAACTGATCACAACTTGGTAGTAGATTCAGGAGCTTCTCATCACATGATTAGTAAAGCTAAGTTGTTAAAAGACATTAAACCTACCCTAGGAAGTGTAACTATAGCTGATGGTCAAGGGGTTCCTATAATTGGTACAGGAAAGTTACGATTGTTTAACAAGGAAAGTGATGCATTCTATGTTCCTAAGTTTAAGTCTAACTTGCTGTCGTTTAAAAGGATCACTAAAGACTTGAATTGCAATGTTATCTTTGGGCCTAATGAAGTTTGTTTTCAGGATATTAAGAATGGAAAGGTTATTGGCAGAGGTGGGACACCAGATGAGCTCTACCTTCTCAAAGACACTTCTCTAAGCAACCTGGATTCTTTAGCTTTTAAATCCTGTTTTTCTTTTAATCAAGATGTCCTATGGCTTGCTAGACTAGGACATCCTCATGCTCGTGCTTGGAACTTAATGTTGCCTAATGTTAGCTTTGATCATTCAACTTGTGAAGCTTGTATTCTTGGCAAACATTGTAGAACTATCTTTCCTAAATCAACTACTATCTATGAACATTGCTTTGATCTTGTGCACTCTGATGTTTGGACTTCACCTTGTCTTTCTAGAGATAGGAACAAGTATTTTGTGACTTTCATAGATGAAAAATCAAAATATAATTGGGTAACATTGCTTCCATCTAAAGATAGGGTGTTTGGTGCATTTCTAAACTTTCAAAACTATGTTACTAATCGGTTTAATGCCAAGATTAAAGTGTTTAGATCAGATAATGGAGGGGAGTACACAAGTCAAAGATTCAAAGCTCACTTGAACAAATATGGGATCCTACATCAAACAAGCTGCCCACATACTCCTCAACAAAATGGTGTGGCTGAAAGGAAGAATAGGCATCTAATGGAGGTTGCTAGGTCTATGATGTTCCACACCAATGTTCCTATGAGGTTTTGGGGAGATGCAGTCTTGGCAGCATGCTATCTTATCAATAGGATCCCAACCAAAGTCCTTCAAGACATTTCACCATATGAGGTATTGAACAAAACCAATCCTTTTCTTGAACACTTACGTGTGTTTGGTTGTGTTTGTTTTGTATATATCTCGGGAGATCAAAGGAATAAGCTAGATTCTAAGAGCACAAAGTGTATGTTCCTTGGATACTCCATAACTCAGAAGGGCTACAAGTGTTTTGATCCAAGCAACAACCGGACTTATGTATCAAGGGATGTTAAGTTCATGGAGAGGCAGAGCTACTATGAGACAAGAGATTTTGAAGGTTTGAAAGATCTTTCAAGATCACCTTCTGATTTGGCTACAAGTTTGAAGTAGTTATTGGATCACTTGGGAAATGATGTTCCACGGCCAAAGGAGTCTGAAACAACTACCCAAGAAGCTCAACAAGAGGATGTTGGACCAGCATCACACACACATGAACCTGCTCAAGCTCAAGAAGACACTCTACCTCAAGATCAGAACCAAGTGGACTTGGATATGAATGAGGATGAGTTGGTTTATCAAGAGGCAGTGGGTAATGAGGAAGTGGTTGATCAACAGGTTCAGCAACTCAGGAGAAGCACAAGGGAAAAGAAAGATCCATCAGAATGGATGAAGACAAGAGTCTACTACAACAACAAAGCAGTAGCTCATCCTAGTCAGTCTACTTGTTCTTTTGACTTGCTACCATCTAGTCACAAGGCCTTTCTTGGAAAGATTGAGCTAAACCAGGTTCCTAAGACTTATGAAGAGGCTGAGGGTATCAAGGTATGGATGGATGCAGTAAAGGATGAGAAAGAAGCTATGGAGAGGAACCACACTTGGATTGTGGAGAAGCTGCCAAAAAGGAAGAAGACTGTCAACTCAAAATGGGTATTCACAATCAAGTATAAAAGCAATGGAGACATAGAGAGGTACAAGGCAAGGCTAGTAGAAAGGGGATTCACTCAAACCTATGGAGAAGACTATACGGATACCTTTGCACCAGTGGCTAAACTTCATAAAGTGAGAGTCACATTGAGCTTAGCCACAAACCTCTCATGGAATCTATGGCAAATGGATGTGAAGAATGCTTTTCTACAAGGTGAACTTGAGGAGGAGGTGTACATGACTCCACCACCAGGATTGAAACTTATGTAAGGATGGTGAAGTATTGAGGCTGAGAAGGGCGATTTATGTCTTGAAGAAATCACCAAGAGCTTGGTACCATAAGCTCAGTCATACACTCATGGACCATGGTTTCAAGAAGTCTCAATCTGATCACACATTGTTCACACTTCAAAGTGCTCTAGGAGTGGTGGTAGTTCTGATCTTTGTGGATGATTTGATTATCACAGGAAGTGATAATGATGGGATTCAATCCACAAAGGCTTTCCTCAAGAGTTCCTTTGATATCAAAGACCTTGGTGAGTTGAAGTACTTCTTGGGCATTGAAGTATGCAGATTCAATGATGGATTGTTTTTGTCCCAAAGGAAGTATGTTAAAGACTTGTTGACAGAAACAAGTATGCAAGATTGCAAGATTGCAAAGACTCCTCTTGAAGATGGCTACCAAGTCAATAGAAAGGGGGAGAAATCAGATGAAGTCAAGTTCAACAACCGGCTATTGCACATTCATTGGAGGCAACTTGGTGACTTGGAAGACAAAGAAGAAGAAGGTGGTGTCTTGTTCTAGTGCTGAAGCTGAGTATAGGGCAATGAGAAAGCTTGCAACCGAATTAACTTGGCTGAAGGCTTTGCTGAAGGACTTTGGCTTAGAGCAATCAAGTCCAATCACCTTCCATTGTGACAACCAGGCTGCTATTCACATTGCAACCAACTCAGTGTTTCATGAGAGGACCAAACACATTGAGATTGATTGTCACAAGGTAAGGGAGAAGATTGAAGATGGAACCATTCTGCCTTGCTACACCAAGAGTGAAGATCAGCTAGCAGATATCTTCACTAAGGCCGCCAGCCTTAAGGTTTGCACACATGTCTTTAGCAAACTAGGGCTTGTGGCTATCCATGACTAGAACTCTCCTGATTCATGAGCAGCATACTCTTTTTCCCTTGATGTGGTTTTGTCCCAAGTGGTTTTCCACATCAAGGTTTTTAATGAGGTGTTGCCATGATCATTCCAAGTTCAGTCTTTAGGGTGATTCCAAAGTCTGAACTTGAGGGGGAGTATTGATCATGAAGACAACAATGTGCTAAGTCTGTGCATTATCAAAATGTACACAAGAACTGCACATGGTTGAAGTGCAAAACCAGGGACACTTTGTGTATTATCAGAATCATAAAGTGTCTACTTAAGGGATATTCAAGAGATGTGTAAACCTGGAGAGTCTTGTGACCGTTGGAGACTTCAACAAAAGGACAAAGGGGCGTGTAAGAGCTTTGGGACCACATAGTACAACCAGGCTGTCATGACCAGCTTTACCTTTAGTCTCCTTTGTTTGTTTCCTCTTTAGGTTAAGCATATTCCTTGTGTAGCCTCATATAAATGTTTTGTAACCGAGATTGATTCAATATACAAGAAGATATTCTCTTCCACTTTACTCTTGCGGCTCTCTCTCTCTAAGAAACCCTAGTGTCCGCAAGTTCTCATACTCATAATCTAAGAATCATATCAGGGAGTAACAAATCAGGTATACAAGAAACCAAAGCTTATCTCAAATCTATCTTTGATATTAAAGACCTTGGTACCCTAAAGTACTTCCTTGAGATAGAAGTTTGTCGATCTAATGATGGACTCTTCTTATCTCAAAGGAAGTACACACTTGATTTGTTGTCTGAGGTAGGAAAGATTGGATCAAAATAGGGTAAGACACCATTGGAGGAAGGCTACAAAGTCATAAGAGAGGGGGAGCTTGAGGATAAACCATTTGAGGACACTACTCAGTATAGAAGAATGGTTGGTAAGCTCATTTACTTAACCATAACAAGACCTGATTTGTGTTATGCAGTGAACGAAGTAAGCCAGCATATGCAAGCACCCAAGATGCATCATTGGAACATGGTTGAAAGGATACTCAGATATCTAAGTGGTGCTCCTGGTCAAGGCATTTGGACGGGTTGCAATCAAAGCACAGAGATAGTTGGATATTGTGATGCTGATTGGGCAGGAGATAGAGTGGACAGGAGGTCTACTACTGGATATTGCACATTCATTGGAGGAAACCTTGTCACTTGGAAGAGCAAGAAGCAGAAGATAGTGTCATGCTCAAGTGCTGGAGCTGAATATAGAGCAATGAGGAAACTAGCAACAGAATTGGCGTGGATCAAAGCCCTTGTTGAGGATTTGGGGATTGAGACTTCTAAACCAATCACCATGCATTGTGATAATCAAACAGCCATTCACATTGCTTCAAACTCGGTATTCCATGAGAGGACCCAACATATAGAGGTGGATTGTCACAAAGTAAGGTAGATGATTGAGCAAGGAGTTGTGTTGCCTTGCTTCACAAGGAGTGAAGAACAACTAGTTGATGTGTTCACCAAGGCAGCTAGCTTGAAGGTGTGTGAGTCCATTCACACCAAGCCTGGACTCATGGAGCTCCCGAATATAGATCAGTCTTGAGGATAAGAGAACCCCAATATAGCATAATGACACCATCCGAGACTTTCATGCTTCTTATCATAAACTGCACAACTTATGCACATTGTGAACTTGTGCATTATGTGGTCTCCAATTCAATACTCCCCCTCAAGCTTGAATTCAAGGATTGAATCAAGCTTGGAGTGACAATGGAGATCTAAGGCCATGGAATCTACACTCTTTTTCCCTTCATGAAGTTTTATCCCAAGTGGTTTTCTTCATGAAGGTTTTCAATGAGGTAGATCTCCATTGTCACTCCAAGCTTGATTCAATCCTTGAATTCAAGCTTGAGGGGGAGTATTGAATTGGAGACCACATAATGCACAAGTTCACAATGTGCATAAGTTGTGCAGTTTATGATAAGAAGCATGAAAGTCTCGGATGGTGTTATTATGCTATATTGGGGTTCTCTTATCCTCAAGACTGATCTACTGCTTCATCTTGGCTCATTACCACTTTGGGAAAGACTGAGAAGATCAGAACATTAATGACTGAACTTGGGACCGCATATGACATGTCCCTTTCACCCAGAACAAGACAAGAAGGAGTCACATTCTTGTGACCGTTGCAGCCTATCTCCAACCGAGATTGTTTTTGTTTTCCTATTAAGTTTCATTTGTTTAATTTCTTGTAACCCTAGTAGTAGCTAGTATATAACTATTGTAACACCTTTGAATCAAATTAAGAGAGTTATTCTTCTCTAAACAAACCGCAACTCTTTACACTCTCTCTCTAGCCGCCAAAGAACCCTAATAGGGTTTCTTGGCTTCTCTCTTCATTCTCTCATCAATCTAATCTATTATCTCAATCTAAACTTCAAATTCTAACAAGCTTGTTATTTGGACGGTTTGGTTGATGTTTTTAGACCGTTGGCAGGATGGTAAACATGGTAAGCTCCTTGGTAGTCTCTTGGCTTGTTGAATGAGCAGTGAGTAGGCTTAGATTGATGTTTGGTCCATCTTGAATGTTGAATAGCTTCCTCTTGTTGCAATCTGATTGTTCTTGATTAGAAGATCCTAAGATAGGCTGTTGTAAGTTGAGTAGATGGTCCACTGCCTTGTTGAACTCTTCTCTTAGCACTCTTGTTCATGATCTTGTCTTTGGTCCATGATGAGGGCATCAAGCCATCATCAACCAAGATGCATAGAGGAGAGACCAACCAGCCGGTCCATGCCATTGGAGATAAGCAACAAAGAGCTAAACCACTCAGCCATGGAGATTCCACTAATGCCAACCAACTCAGCATCAATGGCTTCCATCAAATATTGATCATGATAAGAGAAAATGTGCTAATCTTGTGTATTATCAAATTATGCACAAGCATTGCACATTTGATAATGTGGAAATAATGGGACATTATGAAAGGATTAAGAGGCGCCATTCTTGTCAAAGCATAAGGAGAAGTTTGAACAAGAATGTAGCAGTTGGAACATAAGAGGAGCCGTTGGAACATAAGAGGAGCTGGCTCCAATGTGGTCCCAAAAGTGGTCCACACCTTCCTCTCTCTCTCCTGCCATGATTCAGACTTCCCCAGACCTTGTCCCTTTGTTTGTTTTGTCTTTAATATTCTTTAGGTTAAGCATCTTAGTCTTTGTATCACCTATAAAAGGTTGTAACACAAAAATGAATGAACTAAGGGTTTTGAGACTCTCTCTTTCTCTCTAGCTTTGCGCCACCATTCTACTCAAGAACCCTAATGTTTAATCTCTAAATCTATCATGGTATCAGAGCATTGATCTCTATTCTCTTGATTCTCTCTTTGTTTCACCATTCTCTCTAAGTTCCTCCTTGTTTCATTCTCGGACCTAAAACCCTAATACTCTCGGTCTCTACTCTCTGTCCTTAATACTCTCGGTTTCTTATACTATTTCTGTCCCAAATCTTCTTGATACTTGTTCTCTCCATCAATACTTGTTCTTTGTCCTAAAATTCATGGTTTCTCACTTCTTCTCTGCCTAAAACCCTAACGCTTCTCACTCCTTCTCTGCCCAATAACCCTAACGCTTGTTTCATCTCTCTCTCACAATGGAAGACTCCACTACAAGAAAAATCTCTATTCTTAGCACACGAAAAACGCCATTGTATGTATATGATAGCGTTTGTGATAATGCTATTTCTGCCCCAGCTATAATAGGTCGGCCATATATGATAGCATTTTTTGTCTGTGCTATAATATTGTTCACTATAATAGCGTTTTTGAAATTGCTATGTCTGCCCCAGCTATAATAGGTCGACCATATATGATAGCGTTTTTTCCGTGCTATAATATCTTGCATCTATGATAGCGATAGTTTTTCTTGCTATAGTTAAATTCGAGCCGAGCCAAGCCGTATTATATTATTATTATATATTTATATATAAAAAATATTGAAATATTTTATTAATAAACCAAAAATGTTTACACAGTATTTTATATATAATCTACACTTATTACAAAACATGATAAAATCATAATTAATGCAAACAACATCATAAAATCAGAACCAAGGATAAGAAAATCCAACTTCTGTTTGATCACATCGAGACCTTTGCAGATTGGGACGATTCCTCTTTGATGAATAGCAGAAGGCTTCTCAGAACCTATACATGACAGACACCAAAGCACACGTGAGATGAGGTTTAAAAGAGAGAGAGAGAGAGAGAGAGAGAGAGAGAGAGAGAGAGAGAGAGAGAGAGAGAGAGAGAGAGAGAGAGAGAGAGAGAAATCACCCCAAAAAACAAAGCTTTCTCGGGTTCTTCTATGCTTACCATAAGCGTAAATACACCTGAGCAGATTATCTTGAAAACCCATGGCATCAATGCTGCGTGAACCTCATCATACGAGGTGAAGAACTCGTCTTGTCCCTCAAGACTGTAACCATACAACAAAATTTAGCAACCGAGTAGAACACTCATGTGGAATGAGTAAAACAACAAGAATGAAAAGCGATGGAAGTATAATAAGAACACTCACACTTCGTTCAACTTCTTGTCGAGAACTGACATACATCAAACTGTGTGCCTTATGGTGCGGTTCCTGCCATGAAGACAAACACATTTATCAGATCGTATGCATAACAGAAACTTAAGGAACAATCAAAGAAACAGTCAGTCCACCTTTAGTATCTCAGGGTCTTTCCACGGCCCTTTATCAGATCTCATACAACCTCCCTGATCTGCACAAGTGCAAGTACCACCGAGAAAATCTGGCAGCTGGCTGAACAATTTCTAAATATGGTCAGATGATACAATTATACTCCGAAGATATAAAATAAGAAAACAAAACACTTAAAAGACATTAACGACTAAGTTTTAAAAAAAACTAAATCATGTTGAACAACCAAGTAGGCAAGTTAAACATTGACTAAATAAGATAAGCACACAAAATGATGAGAAGTAAAGTACCTGTTCAAAGGCTGGAAACGATATCCTTTGTGGAAAGTTATCACCACAAATTTTCTTCAAATCTTCTCTGCTAAGAGAGCCTAAAAGTTTCATCATATCTGCTGCCTATCAGAAGAAAAGGCTATAACTAGTCAATTATACAGTATCAGAGACCAAGAAATACATCTATCTACTCGAGGAATCTGGCTCCTCAAACTGAACAAGTAAAGCATGACATGCCGCTTTTCAAACAGATGAAGTGATAAAATACACAAATAATAATAAAATCCATAGTTACTTGGTCATGTCTTTAACTAAAACATATGACTTTTAAATCAGAGAAAAGTAGAAGTATGATTTACCAAAAACATCAGAGATGAGGATGACGCACAACTTGGAATCGGGAGAGCCAGAGACGTACGCAAAGTTAAAACTAGAAACTGAAACAATGAGAGTTAAAACTAGAAACAACATAGAATACCTCCAACTGGAAACTGAAACAACATAGAATACCTCCAACTAGGATGGCCAGTGATGTCTTGTAGTCACTCAGGGAAAAAAATTGGAACAGAAACAGAAGCAAGTTAGTTAACCTCATATGGAAGGAGACTCATCACTTCCCAAATCTCATGACCAACTGCTGGATTTGCAGGTACAATTGCAACGATGGCAGAAGGCATGTTCCAAGAGCTTCTTCCACTCTCAACCTAACTTCCTTCAGATGCACACGATAAATTTCATATATCACTACCTTCTTGTTTTGACGACCCATCACTATTGGAACACGGTCTAAGGCCGACAAGTAGTAAACCCTTAATACTCTACAAATCTGTCACAATGGTAAACAGGCATCAGCTTCAATCTTAAGCAACGAATGCAACACACAAAAAAAAAAAAGATTTTCTTAACCTTTGTTATGCCTATAACAAAAAGAGAAAGAGACATCAAAATTAAAGTTAGATCAAAATTTCAGTGACAGAACTCGAACAAACCCTGATTGAACAGACACCTAATATAATTTTATAAAAAATTAGGGCTCCGTTTCAATTTCTCATGGTAATAGAGAGAGTTTTGATGATAAACTGAAACAGTCAACAAGCAGAGACCGAGAATAATTAAAACGATAGATGAGAGAGGATCTAAGCTCATTGTGAGATTCAAAGAGGTAGCGAGAGCGGGACCAGTTTTAATGGTGGAGTCGAGCTTTCTGGTATGACGATGGGGCAATGGAACTTATCAGAGGATGAAGAGAATGACAAAATCAGAAGAATGCGGCGCTTGTTGGAGAGGAGAGGAGAGGAGAGTAGGGTTTGAGAGAACCACATAACTTTTTTTCTGTTAGGGTTTACGCTGTGAACAGAATGTACATTGCAAGGTGGCTTGTTCCGTCTGATGTACACTGCAAATCGTTACTTTCTTATCGCCGTATACACGATACCTACAAAGAAATCGACAGCGAAATCTTTAAACCCTAAATCAGATCAAAATCCAAACTTTGATTAAACCCAATCCGCCAAAGAACCCCATCTATATATCAAGAAGTAACCTACAAGAGAGTAAGTTTACCATCTATATCTCAAGAAGTAGCCATCGAGAGGAGCAGATTCCGGCAAATCGTCAGTGGAGGCGGTCTTATCGGGGCGGCGAACTTGGACGTAAGGAGTTAACTCACAGCCCACAATGGGAACTTCGGAAGTAAGATGAACTCGGAACACGCTCAGCATTGCTTTCCGTCAAACCTGGTGATTATCGAAGCACTCTAACACTATCAAAGCAGAGAATCAAAGGAATGATTCGGCAAAAGAAATAGAGTCGACTCTCACCTAAAATCCCGCCAGAAGGTTCGTCAAAAATCTCCTCGAAACCCTAATATCGTCTCAGTGACCGACTTGAAAAGGGAAAGAAGAAAGAAAATTGAAATCCACAAAATCTTGGATCAATTCTTAAGCTGACAATGAAAAACAAAATTGGGAGTGGTATCAATCGTATATAAAGAGAGAAAAGATATTTTTCCGATTAATTTTGGAACAGTGGAGAATAGATGGAGAGGAGAGGAGGGTTTGAGAGAACGGCGGTTGTTGCAGAGGAGAGGAGAGGAGAGGAGAGTAGGGTTTGAGAGAACCACATAACTTTTTTCTGTTAAAAGATTATTTTTTTTTGTTCTCTATATAATCTGAAAATAAAAAAATTATATTGGCGCTTGTTATATTTTTTAGTTCTAAGTGTTCGCGCTAGTAACAAAATTTAGGCTCCAAATACTTTTTTGTTTCCCGCTTATAAAATTATGGCTTAGCATTAATAAAATGCTATTAAAAGGTAATTCAATCCAACATATTCTCTTTAATAGCATTTACAGAAACCGTGCTATGCTAAAGTGCTATTAATACTCATATTTTTTGTAGTGCTCTGCTCACATCAGCTCAAGCTTGAGGCCTACTGTCATCCCTATTGTGCTCAAAGGTATCAACTATAGGACATGGCAAAGGACCATCAAGACTGCCATTTGTGGAAGAAGGCTGTGGGATCACATCTTGGAGGACAAAACACCAGGTGAAGAAGATGTAACCAAGAAGAAGGATGAGGATACCAAGAAGGAAGAGGCTAGATGGTTTCAGGAAGATCAGCTGGTCCTTGGCTTTCTCCAAAACTCTCTTGACCCATCCATCCTTGAAGCTTATTCTCATTGTGAGACAGCCAAGTCACTGTGGGACACTCTCAAGAAGATTTATGGAGATGTCTCTAATCTGAGCAGGGTGTATGAAGTGAAGAAAGCCATAAGTGAGCTGAGACAAGAAGATCATGACTTTACTAAGTATCTTGGGAAGTTCTCCTCAGCATGGTCTGAGCTTGAGATGCTAAGGCCAAGTACTATGGACCCTAAGATTCTCATTGACAGAAAGGAGCAAGACAAGATCTTTGGCCTTCTACTCAACTTGAATTCGGTCTACAATGATGCCATAATGAAGATCCTAAGAGAGACTACACTTCCTGATTTTGAAGAGGTGTGTTCAAGGATCCTAAAGGAGCAAGGAAACATTAGTTTGTTTGGAGGAAAAGGGGAGTTGGTGAAAGCCAACAAAGCCGGTTTCAAACCAGAGGAGAAGAAGGCTGCAACTTGTGACCATTGCAAGAAGAAAGGCCACTCCAAGGATAAGTGTTGGATCCTTCATCCCCACCTCAAACCAGCTAAGTTCAAGGACTCAAGGGCAAATGCAAACATCTCCCAAGAAGCTTGACATATCATGGTTTTTACCCATTTTAGACCATGATATAGATGTGTTTTTAGTGTCTTTTGTCTTTGTTTAGAGTCTTTTACAGGTTTAATCAGGTTTGGAGCTAATTGGAGATATTTGGAGCATTTTGGGACTTTTGGGACGTTTTGGCCGAGAGCTTAACTCACTGTCCGATTTATTGATCGTGCATCGACCGACACACCTTGTGCATCGGTCGACACACTAGCGAGATGGGCCGTACGCGTCGGTTTAATGAAGTTATGAAGATTTGCAAAGAAGCCCAGAATAGTTCCAGTATTTACACAGAAGCCTCAGCCGAGATTAGGCTTATATATAGAGGATTTTGGTGTTTATTTTACGGACGCTTTCATACTTAGAGCTAAGGGATTTTTAGAGCTTTTGGGGCTGATCTATTTCCTGTATTCACTTATTTTGGAGAAGATTTCGAACCCCTTTATCTATTTAATTTCTTATATGCAATCT
The DNA here is from genome assembly GCA_030180135.1 of Orychophragmus violaceus. Lineage (NCBI taxonomy): Eukaryota > Viridiplantae > Streptophyta > Magnoliopsida > Brassicales > Brassicaceae > Orychophragmus > Orychophragmus violaceus. Next base: position 66,024,341 of record CM058230.1, on the reverse strand, counting down.
ATTATTTCTATGATTATGTTTTCATCAATCATGTCTGAGTAGATCCATAGTTAGGCTTAGGGTTTCTCATTAGGGTTTGATGACTTGCTAGACTTGTTTAATTCAGTTAAGGATTCATATGATTAGAATGTTCTTCAAACTAAATCTTGCTTAATGCTAGTTCTAACCTGATCAATTAGAATCTAGATCTTAGGTTGCTAAATTCGACACGAGAGTGTGTTTTAGAATCTGAACTATTTAGGTTGAGCAATTAAATTATTCGCAAAGAGATTTGGTTTAGTTTAATTGTGAACATATCGAACTTAAACTTAATGCTTGTTTAATCTGTTAGTAATCGCAAAGAGATTTGGATTGCTGAACTTAGACTTAGAGAATTCTCGCAAAGAGATTTGGTGAATTCTATTTCCGTGATTTGAGTTCTAGAACTGAGTTTAATTAGATCCTGACTGATTAGCTTGTCTGCTTGTCTGATTTCCTGAGAATACCCTAGGCTTGACGCTTTTAGTTTATTTCTTTTACAACCAACTTGCTACTGTTTACTTTCTTGCTTCGCAATTTATTTACTTCACCATCTGCTTATTTCTAGTATTAATCTCTACGTTTCTGATTCTATTGAGACCAAGTGTCCCTGTGGATTCGGTAACCCTATATACTACTTTGACGATACTGTGCACTTGCAGTTTAGAATAGGGTAAAACTTAGAACCTATCAAGTTTTTGGCGCCGTTGCCGGGGACTCTTAGAGTCTTCGATAGGACCGAACTTAGGGTTTTTACTAGAAATTTTTCTTTTTGTTTTTGCTTTTTCGTTTATTTTCATATTTTGCTAACTTTTTCTCTGTTTCTTTCTGTCGCAGGTACGACTTTCGCCTTACGTCGATCGTTGCATCCCTTGCGTCGATCGTCACTAGGCGATTCTGAGATTGAATCGATCGTTGCACTGATAGCATCGGTCGTTGCTGGACGATTACAGACAGTTTATGCCAACGCAGAAAACTCGAAGTAATCCGAACTCGAGCTTAGTTAATCTCGGACTAGAGGAACTTGGACGTCTAGAAAGAACTATCAGAAGAGAAAAGAGAGAGAGAATGGTACGAGAACGTCTGATCTTGATACGAGATGCTGAAGGTGTCCTGAGGGATCCGAAAAACAATCCTTACATTGCTGCTGGGCAGAGGATTGATGCTGATGGACGAGTGATCCCTGACCCTCCTGAGGAACTGCAACAGGAACAGAACCAGGGTCAAAGACAGGCTCAAGGTAGACAGCTGGTTGTTCATGAGAGGACGTTAGCTGACTACAACAGACCGGATGAGTTTCATGAAAACCGGTCAGCTTTAGTGCTTCCTACCTTTGAGAGGAATGATTTTGAAGTCAAGACCATCTACTACCAGCTGATGAGACAAATTGCTTTTCATGGTCACCAAGCGGAGCAGCCTATGGATCACATTGATCGGTTTGAGGACATAGTCACTGGCATGAAGTATGATGGAGTATGCCCGGACTATCTGTTCCTTAAGCTATTTCCACACAGTCTGGCTGGAGACGCTAGTGTATGGCTGAGGCAGCTAGTACCTGGCCAGTATACCACTTGGGCAGCTTTAAAGAGTGAGTTCCTGCGTCACTTCTATGATGATGCGCGTTCAGACCAGTCCAGACAGGACATACTCACTTTCTCCCAAGGAGCTGTGGAGCCCTTAAAGACTGCCTGGATGAGATTTAAGCAGTATCAGCGTGACTGCCCACACCATGGATTCACTGAAGTTCAGCTGAATGGTATCTTCTTCAGAGGCATAGATCTTCCATATCAGTCTGCGCTGGATAATTCCAGTAATGCTAACTTCAACACCAGGACTCCTACACATGCTAAACAGTTGATTGAGAATCTGAACTATTTAGGTTGAGCAATTAAATTATTCGCAAAGAGATTTGGTTTAGTTTAATTGTGAACATATCGAACTTGAACTTAATGCTTGTTTAATCTGTTAGTAATCGCAAAGAGATTTGGATTGCTGCACTTAGACTTAGAGAATTCTCGCAAAGAGATTTGATGAATTCTATTTCCGTGATTTGAGTTCTAGAACTGAGTTTAATTAGATCCTGACTGATTATCTTGTCTGCTTGTCTGATTTCCTGAGAATACCCTAGGCTTGACGCTTTTAGTTTATTGCTTTTACAACCAACTTGCTACTCATTACTTTCTTGCTTCGCAATTTATTTACTTCACCATCTGCTTATTTCTAGTATTAATCTCTACGTTTCTGATTCTATTGAGACCAAGTGTCCCTGTGGATTCGATAACCCTATATACTACTTTGACGATACTGTGCACTTGCAGTTTAGAATAGGGTAAAACTTAGAACCTATCACGTTTTTGGCGCCGTTGCCGGGGATTGGCAGCAACAGTTGCAAAAACTATGGATGAGAGGAGGAAGAAACCTGGTGGAAGTGTTGATAACTCAGAGATGGCTGAATTGAGATCCAGGATGGACAAAATCTGCATTCTTCTAGGAGAAAAGAAGGCTGTCCACTTTGCTCATGAAGTAGAAGTAATTCAGACTGAGGAGGACACTCAGGAAGAAGATGTGAATTACATCGGAGGATCTGGTTTCCAAGGAAACAGATTTGGATATCAATCTGGGAACAGATTTTCCCGTGGAGGACAGAAGAATGCCTTCACAAGCAAACAGAACTCTTCAAGCTTTGGACAGACTAGTAACTTTCAGAAGCCTTATGGACAAGGAAATCAGAGAACCTACGGATCTTCATCTTATCAGTCACCTCCTGCAGCCACTGCTTTTGAGACTAGGATGGAAACAATGTTGGAACAGGTACTGGAGAGCCAGAACCAGATTTCTGTGGACAGTAACAAGAAGCTGAATGCAGTTTATGAGAATCTCAATGGGAAGTTTGAGACTCTGAGCACTCATGTGAAGCAGCTGGACACTCAGGTGAATCAGATTTCCAGTTCTATGAAGGGAAAAGGAGCTGCAGACACTCACATTAAGGCCTGGTATGTGTACATTAATGATGGGTCTCACCTAGGTGAGAAATTTGAGCTAAGTACAGCTGAGTTGGTGAAAGATGGAGAAATCTCGGATTTTGGTCAAAAACTCTAGGGTGAAATCTGCTGCAGTGCGTCGATCGATGCAACATCTGCGCCGATCGATACACCAGTCGGGATGGCAACGATCGACACACCCTTAGTGTCGGTCGTTGCAGGGCGTGAAAAGACAGAACTGTCGGGTGATAATGGCATAGATGCTGACTTGGAGCTTGATCGCCTATTCACTGGAGCCTCTGAGATTACTCAACAGGAGATTTATGCACAGATTGTTAGACAACACTCCTCAGTGTCTGAAGTGATTAGGCAGGAAATTGAAGAGCTTAAGAAGCTAGAGGAGATTGGTGAAGAATTGGGAGAAATTCCAACTTCTGATGATCCACCTTATCATCCATGTGTGCAGAGGTACTTAAACAGGATGATGCCTTTAGATGACGAGATGAGAGACTGGGTGATTGTAGTTCCCCAACACATTAGTGAGGTGCTACTGAACAAGATCCCAAAGAAGCTGCCTGACCCTGGAGTCTTTGTGCTTAACTGCTCCATCTTCGAGGACAGTTTTAGACGCTCTCTGTGTGATTTGGGAGCTGCTGGAAGTATGATGCCTTATTCTGTGGCAGAGAAGCTGGGGATGCTGGATTTTTCTCCTACTAGGACCTCTCTTGTCCTAGCTGATCAATCTATACGAGTTCCGGAAGGACTCTTAAAGGACATTACAGTGAGAGTTGGAAACTACTTAGTTCCGACAGACTTCCTTGTGCTGAAGTATTACTGCGATCATGATGAAGCATTACTGCTTGGAAGACCATTCTTGGCTACAGCGGGAGCTGTGATAGATGTTAGACAGAGTCTAATAGACCTCCACCTGGGAGATGAGCCGCTGCGTTATGAGATGGAGAAGCTGCGAAAGCCACTGATAGATGGGCAGACATTCACAATCATGGATGCAGATGATGAGCAGCCGGATGACACTGTGATTCTGGATCCTGGAGCACATTTTACTCCATCTTTTCTTGGACATGAGCATTCTGCAACAGCCTACTCGCCACCTTGGATGAGGAGACTTGAACAGAGACAGAAAAAGTCTCTGTCGAGATCTCTTGGTGCTTGAAAGATCTTGTGCGTCCGGTCAAGCTAATGTCCTTAAACAAGTGCTGAGTGGGAGGAAACCCACCGTTTTCGTTTTTGCATTTTGATTTTAATATTTTCATAGGATTTTATGCTTGTTTCTGGTTTTGATGAGTTTTGTTTGCAGGTCTCGGATTAAAACGCAGTGCGTCGATCGACACACCATTGTGTCAATCGTCACAATACGAAAGAATCGCATTGCAGCGATCGTTGCGGTCTTGAGCAACGATCAATCCCCAACGAAAATCGCACAGCAACGGTCAGAGCACCTAGTGCAACGATCGATGCCTGACTGCGACAGAGGTAAAAACCCGAGAGAACTAACCATTCCATTAACAAATTTTTGTTTTCTTTCTTTTAACCAATCCCTTGCTTGACACTACTGGGGACAGTGTGTCTTAAGTGTGGGGGAGGTTCTACTAATTACTTTCTTTTGTTTTCTTAGAGTCAGTTAAATTTTAAAAATTTGTTTTTCGAGTCAAAATTTGTTTAAGTAGGAAACAATGATTTTTTGAGAAAATTAGCAGCATTTGCAGGAACTTAAGTGACCATTGAGATGAAGCTGCAGATTAATCTATGACTATTAGAAAACCCCATCACAGATCAACCTACTGAGAACACCCACATCGCTTCAGGTATCAGAGGATCTTTTACTGACTTCAATTTAATCCCGACTTTAGATTTCTCACCTAAGGGCTTGGTATACTTTATGTCGGATTCCTTTGTTGGTTCTGACACAGCCTGTTAACCTGTCCTATTTGGTTCCCTTCTCCCCTTCCATAAAGTAAAAAATAAAAGTAATAAACTGAGGATGAGTTAGTAACTCCGAAGTGGTCATGGGAATGGTAGCAAATACTATTTTCTCTCATGTGATCCATGGAATGTGTCCAAAGTACACCCCAAAACGGGAAGAACACTGATAGAAAAAATAAAATGATACCCAAAGGGGAAAATCAGTTGTTAAGGAAGGGAAAAGAGAAGAAAGGGACTAGAGAAAGACAGTTTGGTGGTCTAGAGCTGGCAAGGTAAGAATCCATGTGCCTTTAGATCGATACCCCTTAGGTGAGACCGCACTTAAATATATGCAGAAGTCAGTAGGGAGAATTTGAATGCGTGAATGTGATTGTGGCGTTTACTCAGGACAGTTGCTAAGTGTGGGGGAAGTATATGTTGGTCTTGATGTTTGCAGGTTGATTCTTTCATGTGGATTACTAAGGGGAATCTGAATGTTGCTGCTTCTACGACAAAATGAGTTTCTGAAGAGTTTTCAAACCTTTTCACCACATTTTAGTTCTCTGTTTTGCTTGAGGGCAAGCAAAGGCTAAGTGTGAGGGAGTTGATATATCATGGTTTTTACCCATTTTAGACCATGATATAGATGTGTTTTTAGTGTCTTTTGTCTTTGTTTAGAGTCTTTTACAGGTTTAATCAGGTTTGGAGCTAATTGGAGATATTTGGAGCATTTTGGGACTTTTGGGACGTTTTGGCCGAGAGCTTAACTCACTGTCCGATTTATTGATCGTGCATCGACCGACACACCTTGTGCATCGGTCGACACACTAGCGAGATGGGCCGTACGCGTCGGTTTAATGGAGTTATGAAGATTTGCAAAGAAGCCCAGAATAGTTCCAGTATTTACACATAAGCCCCAGCCGAGATTAGGCTTATATATAGAGGATTTTGGTGTTTATTTTACGGACGCTTTCATACTTAGAGCTAAGGGATTTTTAGAGCTTTTAGGGCTGATCTATTTCCTGTATTCACTTATTTTTGAGAAGATTTCGAACCCCTTTATCTATTTAATTTCTTATATGCAATCTATTATTTCTATGATTATGTTTTCATCAATCATGTCTGAGTAGATCCATAGTTAGGCTTAGGGTTTCTCATTAGGGTTTGATGACTTGCTAGACTTGTTTAATTCAGTTAAGGATTCATATGATTAGAATGTTCTTCAAACTAAATCTTGCTTAATGCTAGTTCTAACCTGATCAATTAGAATCTAGATCTTAGGTTGCTAAATTCGACACGAGAGTGTGTTTTAGAATCTGAACTATTTAGGTTGAGCAATTAAATTATTCGCAAAGAGATTTGGTTTAGTTTAATTGTGAACATATCGAACTTGAACTTAATGCTTGTTTAATCTGTTAGTAATCGCAAAGAGATTTGGATTGCTGCACTTAGACTTAGAGAATTCTCGCAAAGAGATTTGGTGAATTCTATTTCCGTGATTTGAGTTCTAGAACTGAGTTTAATTAGATCCTGACTGATTAGCTTGTCTGCTTGTCTGATTTCCTGAGAATACCCTAGGCTTGACACTTTTAGTTTATTGCTTTTACAACCAACTTGCTACTGTTTACTTTCTTGCTTCGCAATTTATTTACTTCACCATCTGCTTATTTCTAGTATTAATCTCTACGTTTCTGATTCTATTGAGACCAAGTGTCCCTGTGGATTCGATAACCCTATATACTACTTTGACGATACTGTGCACTTGCAGTTTAGAATAGGGTAAAACTTAGAACCTATCAAAGCTGTGAGTGAGCCTGCTTCTACTTCAGCTCAAGGAGGAGACTTTGCACTCTACACCAACACTGAGTATGTTAGGAGGAGTGACCTTGAGGACCTCATCAAGGCCTATGCCTCTAAACTCTCTGGTATCACTTTATTATCTCATAACTTGCTTGCTAAAACTGATCACAAGTTGGTAGTAGATTCAGGAGCTTCTCACCACATGATTAGTAATGCTAAGTTGTTAAAAGACATTAAACCTGCCCTAGGAAGAGTAACTATAGTTGATGGTCAAGGGATTCCTATAATTGGTACAGGAAAGTTAAGATTGCTTAACAAGGAAAGTGATGCATTCTATGTTCCTAAGTTTAAGTCTAACTTGCTGTCGGTTAAAAGGATCACTAAAGACTTGAATTACAATGTTATCTTTGGGCCTAATGAAGTTTGTTTTCAGGATATTAAGAATGGAAAGGTTATTGGAAGAGGTGGTACACAAGATGAGCTTTACCTCCTTGAAGACACTTCTCCAAGCAATCCGGATACCTTAGCTTTTAAATCCTGTTTTTCTTTCAATCAAAATGTCCTATGGCATGCTAGACTAGGACATCCTCATGCTCGTGCTTTGAACTTAATGTTGCCTAATGTTAGCTTTGATCATTCAACTTGTGAAGCTTGTATTCTTGGCAAACATTGTAGAATTATCTTTCCTAAATCAACTACTATCTATGAACATTGCTTTGATCTTGTGCACTCTGATGTTTGGACTTCACCTTGTCTTTCTAGAGATAGAAACAAGTACTTTGTGACTTTCATAGATGAAAAATCAAAATATACTTGGGTAACATTGCTTCCATCTAAAGATAGGGTGTTTGATGCATTTCTAAACTTTCAAAACAATGATACTAATCAGTTTAATGCCAAGATCAAAGTGTTTAGGTCAGATAATGGAGAAGAGTACACAAGCCAAAGATTCAAAGCTCACTTGAACAAATATGGGATCCTACATCAAACAAGCTGCCCACATACTCCTCAACAAAATGGTGTGGCTGAAAGGAAGAATAGGCATCTCATGGAGGTTGCTAGGTCTATGATGTTTCACACCAATGTTCCTAAGAGGTTTTGGGGAGATGCAGTGTTGGCAGTATGCTATCGTATCAACAGGATCCCAACTAGAGTCCTTCAAGACATTTCACCATATGAGGTATTGAAAAAAACCAAACCATTTATTGAACACTTACGTGTGTTTGGTTGTGTTTGTTTTGTGTATATCTCAGGAGATCAAAGGAATAAGCTAGATGCTAAGAGCACAAGGTGTATGTTCCTTGGATACTCCACAACTCAGAAGGGCTACAAGTGTTTTGATCCAAGCAACAACCGAACCTATGTTTCAAGGGATGTTAAGTTCATTGAGGGGCAGAGATACTATGAGAAAAGGGATTGGGAAGGTTTGAGGGATCTCTCAAGATCACCTTCTGATTTGGCTACAAGTTTGAAGTACTTGTTGGATCACTTTGGAAATGATACCCCACAGCCAAAGGAGCCTGAAACAACTACCCAAGAAGCTCAACAAGAGGATACTGAACCAGCAATACACACACATGAACCGGCTCAAGCTCAAGAAGACACTCTACCTCATGATCAGAACCAAGTAGACTTGGACATGAATGAGGATGAGATGGTTTATCAAGAGGCAGTGGGTAATGAGGAAGTGGTTGATCAACAGGTTCAGCAACTCAGGAGAAGCACAAGGGAAAAGAAAGACCCATCAGAATGGATGAAGACAAGAGTCTACTACAACAACCAAACAGTAGCTCATCCTAGTCAGTCTAATTGTTCTATTGACTTGCTACCATCTAGTCACAAGGCCTTTCTTGGAAAGATTGAGCTAAACCAGGTTCCTAAGACTTATGAAGAGGCTGAGGGTATCAAGGTATGGATGGATGCAGTAAAGGATGAGAAAGAAGCTATGGAGAGGAACGACACTTGGATTGTAGAGAAGTTGCCAAAGAAGAAGAAGACTGTTAGCTCAAAGTGGGTCTTCACAATCAAGTATAAAAGCAATGGAGACATAGAGAGGTACAAGGCAAGGCTAGTAGCAAGGGGATTCAATCAAACCTATGGAGAAGACTATACGGATACCTTTGCACCAGTGGCTAAACTTCATACAGTGAGGGTCACATTGAGCTTAGCCACAAACCTCCCATGGAATCTATGGCAAATGGATGTGAAGAATGCTTTTCTACAAGGTGAACTTGAGGAGGAGGTGTACATGACTCCACCACCAGGATTGAAACACTTATGTAAAGATGGTGAGGTATTGAGGCTGAGAAGGGCGATTTATGGCTTGAAGCAATCTCCAAGAGCATGGTACCATAAGCTCAGTCATACAGTCATGGACCATGGTTTCAAGAAGTCTCAATTTGATCACACATTGGTCACACTTCAAAGTGCTCTAGGAGTGGTGGTAGTTCTGATCTATGTGGATGATTTGATTATCAGAGGAAGTGATAATGATGGGATTCAATCCACAAAGGCTTTCCTCAAGAGTTCCTTTGATATCAAAGACCTTGGTGAGTTGAAGTACTTCTTAGGCATTGAAGTGCAGATTTAATGATGGATTGTTTCTATCCCAAAGGAAGTATGTTAAAGACTTGTTGACAGAAACAAGTATGAATGATTACAAGATAGCAAAGACTACTCTTGAAGATTGCTACCAAGTCAATAGAAAGGGGGAGAAATCAGATGAAGTCAAGTTCAAGGTTGTCTCCTTGTATAGAAGGCTGGTTGGGAAGCTTATCTACCTCACTCTCACAAGACCAGACTTATGCTTTGCTGTGAATCAAGTTAGCCAACATATTTAATCACCCACAGTTTATCATTGGAGTTTGATTGAGAGGATCCTCAGATATCTCAAAGGATCAACTGGACAAGGCATTTGGATGGGTAAGAATGACAGCACAGAGATTGTTGACTATTGTGATGCAGATTGGGCTGGTGATAAGAGTGATAGGAGATCAACAACCGGCTATTGCACCTTTATTGGAGGCACCTTAGTGACTTGGAAGAAAAAGAAGCAGAAGGTAGTATCTTGCTCTAGTCCTAAAGCTGAGTATAGGGTCATGAGGAAGCTTGCAACTGAGTTAACATGGCTGAAGGCTTTGCTTAAGGACTTTGGCATAGAGAAATCAAGTCCAATCACCTTCCATTGTGACAACTAGGCTGCTATTCACATTGCAACCAACTCGGTGTTTCATGAGAGGACCAAACACATTGAGATTGATTGTCACAAGGTAAGGGAGAAGATTGAAGATGGAACCATTCTGCCTTGCTACACAAAGAGTGAAGACCAGCTTGCTGATATCTTCACCAAGGCTGCTAGTCTTAAGGTTTGCACTCATGTCTTTGGCAAACTAGGGCTGGTGGCTATTCATGATTAGAAATCTCCTGATTCATGAGCAGCATACTCTTTTTCCCTTGATGTGGTTTTGTCCCAAGTGGTTTTCCACATCAAGGTTTTTAATGAGGTGTTGCCATGATCATTCTAAGTTCAGTCTTTATGGTGATTCCAAAGTCTGAACTTGAGGGGCAATATTGATCATGATAAGAGCAAATGTGAAAATCTTGTGTATTATCAAATTATGCACAAGCATTGCACATTTGATAATGTGCAAATAATGGGACATTATGAAAGGATTAAGAGGCGCCATTCTTGTCAAAGCATAAGGAGAAGTTTGAACAAGAATGTAGTCGTTGGAACATAAGAGGTGTTGGGAATGTCCTGAAATCTACCGTACTATCTCTAGAAAGTATGATAAGTGTCGAGATCAGACATAAGTCATAAATACTGGGTGATTATGATGGCTTGCTAGAGTCCGCTCTTGATCTATAAGTTTGAGACTTATTACCAGTATTGTATGATCCCAAAGGGTCACACACCATAGCTAACGGGAAAGTTAAATGGAAATAATACGGTAAGATGCAATGGCATTTACTGTATTGGATCAGAGTTTTGGGCCAGACAAAATACAGGCTTTTTGTCTGATTTGTGTCTTGGGCCCAAAAGATTAATGAGCCATTAGTCTAATGACTTGGGCCCATTAATGAGAGATAAAAGAATGAGAAACCCTAAGGAAGAGGATGATCCCTGCGATTTTCTTCTCCCTAGTCAGCCGCATTTTTCATCTTTCTCTAAAACCTCTCTCTCTGATCATCCATCTCTTTGGTCTAGCAGCCGTCCCTGGCTTGTAAGAGTGTGGATACTTGAGGAGGAGCCGATTCTCATCAGCTCTAATCTGATCTTGTCATTACCACCAATCACTCCGCTGCAAAAGGTAATGTCCAGGTTTGTTTTATGATTCGTTTTGCAAGAACCTAGATCTGTTTAAAATTATGTGTTAGGTTGTAATTTGGGAATTGAACCTTGAAAAACACCATAATACAACAGTGGTATCAGAGACAGGTTGTAGGTTTCTTGTAATTTGGATCATATGATCATGTGAATGATAAATTGATTAATTGATTTTGATTGAAAATTAATTAATGTAAACCTTGTTTTGGTCTCGGCATGTATCTGCTAATTATCAAACCCTACTGATGCGATCGCTTTTATTAAATGAGTCGATGCTATGTTGATATTATTTGATCATGCTATGTTGATAATTGAATCGTGATGATAAGTGAATGTCTAATACGTTTTTTGTCTTCAGTTATTAAATTGAGATAGATATATGTATTGGAAAAGTAAAAACTTGTTTTTGTCTTATATGAGTGTCTTGATAGCTTGAATCCATTATTAAATTGGAATGAGGACAAAAACGTGTTTGCTTTTGATGTGTGAATCGATTTGATTCAAGTAATGAAATGATTTTGGAAAAGTCAAAATCTATTATTGAATTAAGTGATTCTTCATTGTTATGATACGATTCGTTTTAAAGATCATGATTTTTTTTTTTTTTAAAATCGATTTTGTCTTTAAGCAGTTAACCCAAATCGCGGTTTGCTGGAAATAATTTAATACTTGGTATTATTTAATTTCTAGTTAAACCGGATTTAAATTCAAAATTGAATTTTAACCTAAACCGAAGGCTGGTCTAAATTTGATTTGGTTGGACCAAATAATTTAGAGCTGGTCTGGTTTAGTAAATAACCGATGGTTTTGATAGTTAATTTGGTCTTGGACCAGAATTAATAAACCGGATCGGTTATGTCAAATTATTGGGCCAGCTTGAATTCTATGGTCTTGGGCCAAGAATTGAGCCTATAATTTGTAACCCAACCCAAAATATTTATAAAATATTAAATTAGAAATTTCTATTTTAGTAAGTTACTAAATTTAGAAAGTTTCTAAAATAAGAAAGTTTCCCAAAATAGTAATCTTCTATTTTTGGAAATAAAACTTAAAATCCTCAAAAACAATATCAAGCTTGGATGTCTTTCCAATCTTGTCAGCTACTTAACGCTTATTTGATTACAGATATGGCTTACAGTGTGAGGTATCTGTTTTCGCGTAAGTAAAGTAGTATATAGTCACTAATTTCATTGGGAGTCCCAGATTTTAGTGATTATTTGGCTGTAAGAGATTGGTTTCCTTGACTGGGCCATCGGGAGTCCCGGGCCTTGAGACATCTGGTGAATTTGGGCCTCGGGCCCAATTCACAACCGAGAGTTATTGGTTATAACTAGCTGTGTGTATGCTTACCAAGTAAAGCTAATTCTGGGTGATGGCCAGTGGCCCACTTTGGATTTAGCTAAACATGGGTCTCGGAATCATTGTATTCTTATGAGGTTAAACAAAGAAATTTTGAATACAATGCGAGTTTTCTTATAAGTTGTTAAGATTACTCTTTTATGAACTTAATAACTAAAACTCTATTTATCTCTAAACTTCAGCTATGACAAGCACAAACAATCAAAACACTTTCTCGATCCGGTATGTCCTTGAGATGGACAAACTGAATGGATCAAATTTCTTGACTTGGTCGCGGAACCTGAGGCTAGTCCTCAGGCAGGAGAGAAAGGACTATGTCCTTGAAAGAACTCTCCCCGTGAGGATCGGGTCCAATGCCTCTCATGCAGTATATAATGCTTGGAATAAGCATTATAATGATGCGGTAGATGTGCGTGGTCTGATATTGGCTACCATGGACTCAGATTTGCGGAAGCAATATGAGAACATGGAGTCGCCAATAGAGATGATCAGCAGCCTGAAATTGAAATTTCAGGAGCAGGTAAGAGTGGAGAGATACCAGTTGGTTAAATCTCTCACTAGCTGCAAGCTACCAAATGATCATCCAGTAAGTCCTCATGTCAGTAAAATGATGGGTTACATTGATAACCTGAGGAAACTGGATTATCCAGTTAGCAAGGAATTGGCAACTGAGATCATTCTGCAGTCACTGCCGTCAAGCTATGATAAGTTCGTAAGGAACTATATCAAGAAAGGCTTAACGAAGACGTTGACTAAACTGCATGATATGCTCAAGACAGTTGAGCCAAACGTGAAGAGTACCCTGTACAATCTCATGAATGAGAAGGGTAGGTTTACTAAACCTAATACTGACAAGGGTGAAGACAAAGTTGTCCAGATTTTGAATCATGGCAAGCGTGTGTCTTCTGAGCCCGAGTCAGATACCTCTTACGTTGGTAAGTGCTGCTACTGTAAAGAGACTGGGCATTGGAAGAGAGATTGCATTAAATTCATGGAAGATTATGAGGAGTTGAAGTTGATGTATGAAACTACTTCCTCAGGTATTCATGTTATTACTTCAAGTTATACCTTGTAGGTATTGGATACTGATTGTGGCACTGATATTTGTTATAATATGCAGAGCCTGAACAACAGTAGAACGTTGAAGGAAGGGCAAGTGGAACTGCGAGTCTGGAAGGAGCTTGGGATGCTGCCTCAGCCGTAGGGATTTCACTTGTAGATGCCTTTGAGGCTTGGTTTTATTAAGTAATTGCTACAATGTACTTGCTTTAAGCAGAGTTGTTTTTCATTTTCTTGTGAAGAATTTGAATATTTTCATTTTGATAAAGACAAGTTTTGTTCTTTTGATCCTAATGAAATGTTAATTGTAGCACCCTATTCAAGGAATGGGTTTTATGTCTTAAACCAAAGAGTGCCTAAATATAACATAAATACCGAATTGGTTTAAATCTGATGAATTAAACCTGATTTTTCTTGGCATAAATGTTTTGGTCACATAGAGTAAGTCGGATTCAGAAACCCCATAGTTATGGACTTTTGGGCTCATTTGAATGGATATCTTATGAGACTTGAATTCTTCTTACTGGACCAAAACACAAAGGGCCCATCTTAGCCGAGCTAGAGAAAAGCCCAAAGGCTTATTGGACATTGAACATACTCATGTATGTGGTCCGATGAGCAGTAATGCCAGAGAAAAATTTCCTGTACTTCATTGTCTCTACTGATTACTTCGGTGAGTGTGACTGTGTTCATTTGATGAGACACAAGTCGGAATTCTTTGACATGGTCGAAAGAGTTCCAGAATGAAGTATAGAATCTGAATGACAGAAGTATTAAGACTCTGGATTAGATCACGAGTAAGAATACTTAAGTCATTGATTGTGTGATCATCTGAATGAGTGTGAAGTCGTTTCACAGCTCATTTCTCCTGAAAACCTAGAGGTGTTTCTGTGAGAATGAATCAGATCTTATTAGAAATGATTAAAGATGAGTCACACGAATCTTCCATGATATTCTCTAAGAATAACGCTCTAGAAATATCTAAGTTTACGCTGAAATAGTTCCACCAATATCAGTTGAAAGACACCACGTAAATGTGGATTGGAATCGATCCAAATTCGTCTTTACTGAGTATTTGAAGTTGTGCTACTTCGCTGGTTGTCCTAGGGAAACCAAGGCTTGGTACTTTTACGTCCATTCTGTTTTCTAAGAAGGGAAGTTACTTTCCAAGAAGAACAGTGGGAGTAAAAGTACAACTCGAAGAAATTTGAGAAATACAGGAGGCTGCTCAACCTGTTGAGGAAGAGCAGCGGATGGATTTACAGATTTCTGTAGAATCTACACCTGTAAAGCCTGAAGTTCGCAGATCTGGATGAATCAGTTACTAATCCGAGAGTGATTTCTCGTCATTAGTTGAACCTGATGATCATTGAAAGTTCGCATGATCTGATGATCATTGAAAGCGACGAATCTGCGAAATTCAAAGAAGCGAAAGTTAGCCCGGACTCCGGAAAAATACACTATGTGTAAGTTAGCTTCATCGATCCATTCATGGATGGAAGCAAACATATCGGAGTTGGAATCTTCGTTCTGTTAAAGTAGTCAAGGTTTTGACTTGAACAGGAACGAAGTGGAACTGTGCGTTTACTAAAAGATAAGTGGGAGCAATATTGCATTTCTCATAGTGTATGTCGATGACATACTGATTCTCGGAAATAACGTTCCAATGCTGCAGTCGGTAAAGGACTGGCTTGGGAGTTATTGTATGATTGACATTGGGTAAAGCCACGTAGTGTTTGGATTTTGGATCTAAAGATAGAGATCCAAAAGAGCTAGTAGGACAAAGTCAGGATTCTTAAATTGACAAAGTCCTACACGTAATCAGCAATCCAAGAAGGGCTTTATGCCAATGTCACATGGCAATTCATTAAGCAAGATACAGTGTCCAGCGATATCTGCTGAGCTTGAATGCATGGATAGGATTCCATATGCGACGGCAATTGGATCTATCATGTATGCCATGACACATACTTGTTTTGATGTTGCTTTAATGCTAAGCAAGACAAGTAAAGACCAGTCAAATCCAGGAAAGAATCACTGGATTGCCGTAAAGAATATTCTGAAGTATTTGAGGAATACTTAGGATAAGTTCTTGACTTACGGAGAAAGTGAGGTGCTACAAGTCGATAGAGTCTGAAAGGCAAGTTTCCAATAGACAAAGATACTTCCTGGTCACAGTCCGGCTATATCTTGTGTCTATCTGGCGGTGCAAGGCACTGTAGCTGACTCCATGACTTAAGCTGAACATTTCGCAGCTTGAGAAGCGGCGAAAGAGGTTGTTTGGAAAGTAGAGTTCATCACTGAACTAGATTTGATTCCCAGCGTAGTTAAGACTAGCTGCACATCAAAGGTCCAAACACCTTGAGGATAGGTATAACCTATTCCGCGAGATAAATGACAGAGGTGTTAAGTAGATAAGCAAGTTTCATCGAATGAGAATGTTGCTAATCTATTAACAAAGCCACTCCTTATGCCTAAGCACGAGTCGCGGACTGTAGCTGTAGGATGAGTGAAATTAAGATGTAGTCTTAATTTCAGTGGGAGTTTGTAAAGGGCTTTACTTAGTTATTTTGAATGGTTCATGAAAACATAGCATTTTATGTTTGTGAAATCTAATGATTTCTGGATTATTTTAACTGTGATATAAATAATCGTTCCAAAATGATTCATGTCATTATATATGGGCCATCGAAGTACATGAGTAGACTTGATCCTGAAACCCCATATTTAACGAAGTGACATAAATCATAGTGTCCATAGTCGAAGGTTGTTGAAATTGGAACACCAACAACCTGTTGAGACTAGATTGTGTTGAGACTTATGACCAAGTTTCGAGGGGTCATAGATGCGTGGCATCAAAGTCGACACATAGGTATATGTAGGGGAGCATATGACCGGACATGGCCCGCTAATGAGAACTCTGCAAGATATTAATATCTGTGTCATAAGAAGTTCTCATATACGACTATAGAGTATAGTCCTTAGACCTGAGTTCGCATGCATGTGGCTGCACATGGAGTAATGCGCTTTGATCATTGTCTAACGCTGTTTCGTAACTGGGAGCTATACGGACCTTGGTTGGGTGTATTATGAATTGTGTAGTTCATAGTGATGGAACAAGATGGGATTTGTCCCTGCCGTTTAACGGAGGTAATATCTCTAGGCCAATCGGAGATTTGATAGCTGGTAAGAGAATGACCATTCCCAAACGGACTTGCCCAAGTCGTTTGAATAGTCAGTATCAAAACTGGTCCGATAAACATGGTCTGGCTATATAAGGATGACACGCATCTTGCCTTATGCCAGACCGAGATATTAAGACAAAAGGATTAGGGAATGTAGGATTCCAGTACAATCGGAAGATTGTTGGGAATGTCCTTTGTAGGATTCCAGTACAAGTGGGAGATTGTTGGGAATGTCCTGAAATCTACCGTACTATCTCTAGAAAGTATGATAAGTGTCGAGATCAGACATAAGTCATAAATACTGGGTGATCATGATGGCTTGCTAGAGTCCGCTCTTGATCTATAAGTTTAAGACTTATTACCAGTATTGTATGATCCCAAAGGGTCACACACCATAGCTAACGGGAAAGTTAAATGGAAATAATACGGTAAGATGCAATGGCATTTACTGTATTGGATCAGAGTTTTGGGCCAGACAAAATACAGGCTTTTTGTCTGATTTGTGTCTTGGGCCCAAAAGATTAATGAGCCATTAGTCTAATGACTTGGGCCCATTAATGAGAGATAAAAGAATGAGAAACCCTAAGGAAGAGGATGATCCCTGCGATTTTCTTCTCCCTAGTCAGCCGCATTTTTCATCTTTCTCTAAAACCTCTCTCTCTGATCATCCATCTCTTTGGTCTAGCAGCCGTCCCTGGCTTGTAAGAGTGTGGATACTTGAGGAGGAGCCGATTCTCATCAGCTCTAATCTGATCTTGTCATTACCACCAATCACTCCGCTGCAAAAGGTAATGTCCAGGTTTGTTTTATGATTCGTTTTGCAAGAACCTAGATCTGTTTAAAATTATATGTTAGGTTGTAATTTGGGAATTGAACCTTGAAAAACACCATAATACAACAAGAGGAGCCGTTGGAACATAAGAGGAGCTGGCGCCAATGTGGTCCCAAAAGTGGTCCACACCTTCCTCTCTCTCTCCTGCCATGATTCAGACTTCCTCAGACCTTGTCCCTTTGTTTGTTTTGTCTTTAAGCTTCTTTAGGTTAAGCATCTTAGTCTTTGTATCACCTATAAAAGGTTGTAACACAAAAATGAATGAACTAAGGGTTTTGAGACTCTCTCTTTCTCTCTAGCTTTGCGCCACCATTCTACTCAAGAACCCTAATGTTTAATCTCTAAATCTATCATCAAATACCCATCCTTGAAGACATTGGTCGTGCCAGAACAGCCCCGGTTCATGTTGGATCACAAGTTATGCAAATTGCCAATCTGGTGCCATTTAAGGAAACTATGAAGACCACTTGGTTTATCACCTCTCAAACCAAGACTTGGCTACCAAGAGACATTTAACACAACCCAAAGAAGCTAGAAGACGTCCTAAGCCCATACATAATGCACATAATCACTTGGAGAATCAAATGGACCGACTTGCCTATTTTGGAGTCTAAGAAGATCATCAACAAACGACTACTTTCTGATGTGTTTCTACACAATCCCAAGCCACATTCACTGCACCTGGACATTCCTAGACATCATTCATACTTGCCTAAACCACCAAGACTCAAGGGTTTCCATACTTGGCCAAGAATCCCCTTTAATCTGCCCAACGTCTAGTTTTTATTAAGCATCTTTCTTTATTTTTGGCTAAATGGCCGTTTTGTACAGCTTATTTAAGCTTAGTCTAGTCCATTGTAACATTTACCTTTCAATCAGCCAATAAAGTATTATTCAGTTTCTATTCAAAGAGAGTTCTTTGTTAGAGTTTTTCCTTCTTTTGAATAAGTGTGTGATTCATCTATTCAACTGAAAACCTTGGATTAACTTGTTTGTGTGATTAAAAGTTATTCAACCACAGATTGAGAGAGTCAATCAGCCCATAGAACAAGTAAGTTGTTCATCTCGCCATCCATCTTCTGTTCAAAGCTGAGAGAGTTACAAAACCAGCAGCCTTGAATCCATCCATCTATTCGTGCCTGCATAATCTGGTATCAGAGCCGAAAGGCTCCTAACAGGTGTTATCTATCCATTTATCTTTGTTTTCATTGCAATAGATCCATAGTTCATTCATCTAGTTTCTGTTTTCATTGCATCTTAAATCAAAACCTATAAAAAAAATCATTCTGCTTTTCTGTCTGTCATCTTAGTTCATCATTCTGATTTTGCATACTTAAAACAAAAACTCATAAAAATCGTTTGTTTCACTCATCCTGCTGCATCTAGTTCATTTTGTTTTGTTATTGCATCTATAAACTGAAAAGCCTATAAAAAATCCATATGTTTATTTTGATTTAGTCTTTTAGCAATCTGTTCATTGCATTACTCTTGAAAAAGCAATAAAAAAAATTGTTTGTTTTTGTTAAGTTCATATCATTCTATTTTGTTTGCATCTTAAATCGAAAAGCCTTATAAAAAGAGTCTCTGTTTTGTGTTCTATTGTTTCAGTTCATTACATGCATTCATAGTTCGTTTTCAAACTCAAAATCAAAAAGAAAAAGTGTCAAAATTTGTGTTTCTATCAATTCTTGTTTATAGTGTTCTTATTTTGTTTTCATAAACCTTAAAAGAAAAAGTTTTTAACCCTTTTGATTCGAATTTCTCATTACAAAAATCATAAAAAGAGTTTTTGCCATATTTGTTTACTTTCAAAAACTTTCAAAATAAAAGAAAAGGCTCCTCAATCTTTTGTTAAAAGCTGGTTTTCCATTTCTTGATCAGTAACCGCGTGAGTATCCTGTTTTAAAAAAGGAAGGTTCCAATTTTGTGAAAAAATCCAAATTTTCGAAAAGTTTCTAAACTTAATTCAATTTGTAAAGTTCCTAACCCATATCAATTGATTTAAGACCAAACCAAACTTGTTTTTCGAATTTTTTTCCTGTTTTCAATGGCATTAAACCAGGTTTCTTAACTTGAATAAATCCAAAAACCAGTTTTGATTTTGATAAAAGGAGTTTAAGAAGGGTCTTTTAAAAGTTTTTGTTTAACTTCTCCAGGGATATATAGACAAAGCAAGGAAGATCAGAAAACATTAATACATTTTGAGTTGTGATTTTTTCAGGTAATGAACCAGCAACATGGAAGAAGAAGAATCAGACACCTGGAGTGAGGAAGAAGAGAGTTTAATCTGCTAAGATAAGGAGACATATTATGAAATACCACCAGGGCCAGGAGATGGTGCCTCTGAATATGGAGATGATTCAGATGGTGAAGGCTGTGATCCTGAACTCTCAGCCCAATATTCCAACCATCCAGAGCCGCAGCACAAGGAGCTGCACACTACAACCTTATTTTAGAGCCAGGTTAGCATGGAACTCAGTGAGGATAGTGACAACTCAGAAGCAGATATGTATGGAAGGTACCACCTACCTAGGCGCAAGAGTGCATTTAACAACCATGGGGTTACTGTTGGGATTTTCACAATCATGACCATGGAATCATGTTGAGAAACCTTAAGATTGCTCTAAACCCTAGTTTAGAGAAAGAGAGCATAAGTGAATCCGCAACCAAGTTTGTCTTGGTAAGAACAGGTTCTACTTAGCTTTGACAAGAACACCACTCTATTTGAGACTTATCCAGGAGCCTAACATCACTTATAGAGTGTGTTTACTCATGAGGATTAAGAGAATCAGTAAGTAGAAGTGATTTTCACAATCATGACCATGGAATCATGTTGAGAAACCTTAAGATTGCTCGAAACCCTAGTTTAGAGAGAGAGAGCATAAGTGAATCCGCAACCAAGTTTGTCTTGGCAAGAACAGGTTCTACTTAGCTTTGACAAGAACACCACTCTATTTGAGACTTATCCAGGAGCCTAACATCACTTATAGAGTGTGTTTACTCATGAGGATTAAGAGAATCAGTAAGTAGAAGTGTTTGTTCTTGTATATGTTCATGAAGGGCCGGTTTGTGTTATCTATTGATTTAGCTATGAAAGAGCTAATCAAGAGCATAACCAGGAGCATTAAAGCAACCTTAGGACCGAGACTCTTCATGTGTTCATTGTGTTTGAAAGAGAGACACAATGAGAGAGAGAAGAAGAGAGCATTTTAGAGAGAATGGGAAAACCCTAGTTTATGTTTCAACAACTTTCTTTTATTGAATGTGTTACAAGTTCAGTCTTTATATAGACACTTACAATACTTTAACACACACCTAAAATTGGTCTAAACCCTAATGAGACTCGGAAGTAACTGTTAGAATATGAAGTTTAGAATGAGAGAATAGCTTAGATTGAAGAGAGAATGAAGAGAGAAGCTAAGAAACCCTATTAGGGTTCTTTAGCGGCTAGAGAGAGAGTAAAGAGTTGCGGTTTGGTTAGAGAAGAATAATTCTCTGTATTGATCAAAATGAGTTACAACAAATATATATGAAGCTACGACTAGGGTTTATGAACATTAAACAATTGATAAACAAGAAGAAAACAAAAGGGAAACTCGTTTGAACAAAGAGGAAGAAACAATCACAAGATGGTGACTTCTTCTTGTCTTGTTCTTGGTGAAAGTAACAGGTCCTAAGGAGTTATGACCTTGGTCTTTAATGCTCTGATCCTCTCATACTTTCCCAAATAGGTAATAAGCCAATATACTGAAGATTGTTCGTGAGAGGGAGTGTAAACCCTAAGTTATGGTTTACATCCGAGAGGCTTCTTCTCATTATCATAAACCGCCCAACATTTGCACTTTGTTGAATTATGCAACTTGTGATCTCCATATCAATACTCTCCTTCAAGCTTGAATTCAAGGATTGAATCAAGCTTGGAGTGACAATGGAGATCTACCTCATTAAAAACCTTCATGAAGAAAACTACTTGGGATAAAACTTCATGAAGGGAAAAAGAGTGTAGATTCCATAGCCTTAGGGGATTCCGAGAGCTCCATGAGTCCAAGCTTGGTGTGAATGGACTCACACACCTTCAAGCTAGCTGCCTTGGTGAACACATCAGCTAGTTGTTCTTCACTCCTTGTGAAGCAAGGGAACACAACTCCTTGCTCAATCATCTGCCTCACTTTGTGACAATCCACCTCTATATGTTTGGTCCTCTCATGGAAGACTGAGTTTGAAGCAATGTGAATGGCAGCTTGATTATCACAATGCATGGTGATTGGTTTTGAAGTCTCAATCCCCAAATCCACAAGAAGACCTTTTATCCACGCCAATTATGTTGCTAGCTTCCTCATTGCTCTATACTCAGCTTCAGCACTAGAACATGACACTATCTTCTGCTTCTTGCTCTTCCAAGTAACAAGGTTTCCTCCAATGAAGGTGCAATATCCAGTAGTAGACATCCTGTCCACTCTATCTCCTGCCCAATCAGCATCACAATACCCAACTATCTATGTGCTTTGATTGAAACCCATCCACATGCCTTGACCGGGAGCACCGCTTAGGTATCTGAGTATCCTCTCAACCATGTTCCAATGATGCATCTTGGGTGCTTGCATATGTTGGCTTACTTGGTTCACTGCATAACACAAATCAGGTCTTGTTATGGTTAAGTAAATAAGCATACCAACCATTCTTCTATACTGAGTAATGTCCTCAAATGGTTTATCCTCAAGCTCCCCCTCTCTTATGACGTTGTAGCCTTCCTCTAATGGTGTCTTAGCCGGTTTTGATCCAATCTTTCCTGCTTCAGATAACAAATCAAGTGTGTACTTCCTTTGAGATAAGAAGAGTCCATCCTTAGATCGACAAACTTCTATCCCAAGGAAGTACTTTAGAGTACCAAGGTCTTTAATATCAAAAACAGATTTGAGATAAGCTTTAGTTTCTTTTATACCTGACTTGTTACTCCCTGATATGTAATGTCATCAACATAAACAAGGATGACAATGATACCTTCCTGATCTTGAAGAGTGAACAAGGTGTGATCTCCTTCAGACCTCTTGAATCCTCTTTGCATAAGTGTTGAGCTCAGTTTATGATACAAAGCTCTAGGTGATTGCTTCAAACCATAGATAGCTTTATTGAGTCTTAACACCTTCCCTGGTTTCACAATGCTTTCAAGACCAGAAGGTGGTCTCATGTATACCTCATATTCAAGCTCCCCTTGAAGGAATTAATTCTTGACATCCATTTGCCAAAGTTCCTAATCAAGGTTTGTTGCTAAAGACAAGATGATCCTAACTGTGTGAAGCTTAGCTACTGGTGCAAAGGTATCCAAGTAATCCTTTCCATAGGTTTGAGTGAATCCTCTTGCAACCAACCTTGCTTTGTATCTCTCAACTTCTCCATCACTTCTATACTTGATGGTGAAAACCCATTTAGAAGTCACTGCCTTCTTTCCTCTAAGAAGTTCAGCTTCATACCAAGTCTCATCTTTCTCCATTGCTTTGGTCTCTTCATCCACAGCTTGCATCCATCTCTTATCTCCTTTTTCTTCTTCATAAGTTGTTGGAACATGTTCTTGATCCAACTTCCCAATGAATGCTTGATGCTCCAAAGGTACATGAGCTAAACTGCAAACAACTTGAATGGGATGAGCTACTGCATTGCTGTTGAAGTAAACCCTAGTCTTCTTCCATTCTGATGGATCCTTTTTCTCCCTTCTACTCCTTCTTAACACTTGAACTTGTTGTTGCTCATTCACTGTCGGCTGTTCAACCTCTTCTTTTTGATTATCCAACTCCTCAGATTCTTCCTCATGTTCCTCATGCTCTTCATTTTCAGCTTGATCATGTGTAGAAGGATCAGCTACTTGCGGTTCTGGTGCTGATTCATGATTGCCCCCCTCATGATCAAGATGGGAATGTTGAGGAGCTTCTGAAGTTGGAGCAGGGACTGAAGTAATGGGACTGGTCTTAGCCGGTTGTTGAGGCATACTAATGCCAAGATTCTCCATGATCATCCTTAGATTAGCAGCCCTCTCTGATTGAGAAGTTGGAAGATCTTTCAAGCTATCCCAATTCTTCTCATCATAGAAACTCCTTGTCTCCATAAATTTCACATCTCTTGAGATCAAAACCTTCCTTGTTTCAGGTACATAACACTTGTATCCTCTTTGTGTTGTGGAGTAACCAATGAACATAGCTTTGGTGCTCTTAGCATCCAACTTATCCCTTTGTTCTCCTGGGATTAACACAAAGCAAATACACCCAAACACACGTAAGTGATCAACTAATGGATTGGTTTTGTTTAGTACCTGAAATGGAGATTGATCCTTAAGGACCCTTGTAGGAGTTCTATTGATCAAATAGCAAGCAGTCATGACAGCATCCCCCCAAAACTTCTTAGGAACATTCTTGTAGAACATCATGGACCTTGCAACCTCCATTAAATGTCTGTTCTTTCTCTCAGCCACTCCATTTTGTTGTGAAGTGTAAGGACAGCTTGTTTGATGAAGAATCCCATGTTTAGACAAGTGTTGTTTGAAAGCATTGCTTGTATACCCACCACCATTGTCTGATCTAAAATTTTTGATCTTAGCATTGAAATGGTTAGTAACATGACCTTGAAAGTTCATAAAAGCTTCTAACACTCTATCCTTAGTTTGCATCAATGTTATCCAAGTATACTTAGACTTTTCATCAATGAATGTGACAAAGTACTTATGATTCTCTTTGGACATACAAGGAGCAGTCCACACATCAGAATAAACAAGATCAAAGCAACTTTCATAAGTTGTTTTAGAAGTTGGAAAAACAGATTTGCAATGTTTCCCAAGAATACAAGCCTCACACTCATCATTTTTAAAAGAAACAGAAGGTAATAAGAGTCCTAAAGCCCTAGAGTGTGGATGTCCTAGTCTAGCATGCCAAATAGAATCATCCACATAACCACAAGTAGATAAAGCAGTTGATAAAGCAGTAGATAATTCAGAAGAGGGGTTGGTGTCTTCAACCATGTAGAGATCATCTATTGTCACACCTTTCCCAATCAACTTACTTGTCTTAATATCCTGAAACACAACATCATTAGGACTATAAACAACATTGCAATTTAAATCAGTGGCTATTCTTTTCACAGAAACTAAGTTTGAAGTGAAACTAGGCATATAGAAGGCTTTAGATTCTTTGTTAAACAAGTTCAGATTTACTATGCCTTGTATTGGAATCTTATCTCCATTTGCAATCACTACACTTCCTAAGGCAGGTTCAACATTGTTTATCAACCTAGAATCACTTATCATATGATGAGAGGCTCCTGAATCAATGATCAAAGGTTTCAGTTTGTTTGAAGCAAAGAGTGAAGTACCAAGAACCATACCAGAGTTATCCTTGAGAGCTTTGATGAGAGCCTCAAGGTCTGACCTTCTTACCACATCACTCTGATTAGTCATGGCTGGAGATGGAGGTTGATGGACCACCATTGCTCTTCCTTCATCACATTGCTGCATTGAAGAAGAACCTGGTCCAGCTGCACCATAAGAGTAATTTGCCCTTTGATCCTTGAACCGGTTGTTGTGAGATGAGGGTCTGGGGTTTGGATGAAGGCGCCAGCATCTATCCTTCAAATGCCCACTCTTTTTGCAAAAATCACACATCAAGACTCCTCTCTTGTCACCTCCATAGTTCTGCCTCTCATCAGCCTTGTACATCACTTTGTTGGCTGTTACAAGTTCACCTTTGCCCTTGAAAAGTCCAAATGAGCCTTGCTCTTCCTGAATTTGCCCACACACATCATCCAAGTCAAGTAGAGTGTCTGCCCTTAGGATATGCTTAATCAACCCATTGTAAGATGAGTTGAAGGTAAGTAGAAGAGCAAAGACTTTATCCTGCTCTCTTCTTTCTTGTAACACCAATGGGTCACTGCTTGGTGGTCTCAACATCTCAAGCTCTGCCCACAGTGTGCTAAACTTTCCAAAATGAGCTTTAAATTCCATGTCTTCTTGCTGGAGATTGTTTATGGCCAGCTTAACCTCAAAGACTCTGCTCAGGTTTGATTTGTTCCCATAAACCTTCTCAATAGTATCCCACAGCTCTTTGGAAGTCACACAATAAGAGTAGGCTTCCAATAGGTGTTGGTCCAGTGAGCTTTGGAGTACAGAGAGCACATTCTGGTCCCCTTGTATCCAAGCTTCTTCATCAGCTTCAGTCGCCTCTTCATAAGACTCACCACCACTTTTAGTCTCTGCCTCAGCTCCACTCTTGGCTTCAGACCTGACTTTAAACACCTTCTGTGGAGCACTTCTACTCAAGATATACTTCCACAGACCTCTGCCTCCAAGTGCAGACTTCACCATCCTGGCCCAAACAATGTAGTTGGTGCCTTTGAGAATCACATGGATAACAACTCTTGAGTTCTCCATTGCTAAGACTGTATTGAAGCAAGGAGGGAGTATTCAAGATGAAATGAAGAGTTCTCAACTCACAGAGAACACAAACAGTAGAGAAAGATGCAAAAGGAATGCGCTTAAGAACTTAAGAACTTGTAAGAACGAGAACAAACTTTTCAGAGTTCAAGAACAGGTTTTAGTAAGATTTTGCGCAAGTAAAGAAGGTACAGGAGCTTATAGCTCTGATACCATGTTAGAATATGAAGTTTAGAATGAGAGAATAGCTTAGATTGAAGAGAGAATGAAGAGAGAAGCTAAGAAACCCTATTAGGGTTCCTTAGCGGCTAGAGAGAGAGTAAAGAGTTGCGGTTTGGTTAGAGAAGAATAATTCTCTGTATTGATCAAAATGAGTTACAACAAATATATATGAAGCTACTACTAGGGTTTATGAACATTAAACAATTGATAAACAAGAAGAAAACAAAAGGGAAACTCGTTTGAAGAGAGAGGAAGAAACGGTCACAAGATGGTGACTTCTTCTTGTCTTGTTCTTGGTGAAAGTGACAGGTCCTAAGGAGTTCTGACCTTGGTCTTTAATTCTCTGATCCTCTCAGACTTTCCCAAATAGGTAATAAGCCAATATACTTAAGATTGTTCGTGAGAGGGAGTGTAAACCCTAAGTTATGGTTTACATCCGAGAGGCTTCTTCTCATTATCATAAACCGCCCAACATTTGCACTTTGTTGAATTATGCAACTTGTGATCTCCATATCAGTAGTAACAAGAAGAGGAGATGCACAACGGTTTGATTCAAGGAAACATGTGAAGAGAGAGGTTTGCTCCTTGTTCAGACTTGTGATAGTGACATGTCTGAACCATGGACCACTTCTTTTGTTTGATTCCCTTGAGCTGCAGAAGATAGAGACTGGTCTGATTTGTGTCTCAAGGAGAGAGAGAGAGAGAGAGGACACGCTTCTATGCTTGATAGTGACCTGACCTAAACGGTCCACAGCTCACTTCTCTCTCATGGTTCATTTGATAGCTTATCACTTCCTTACACTTGTGATAAGCTGAACCACATCTCCTCCTTTGTCCCACACTCTCTTGGGCGTGATAAGAACACTCCCAAGCATAGCCATCTCCTCTTATCCGCATCATTAACACCTTTGGCTCTTCTTGCTTCTTTACCAAGTCTCGGTTATACACTTGCACAAGTCATTGTTTTGTGCTTCTTCTCACTTCTAGTGTGGACTTCATAGCTTCTTGATGCCTTCATCCTTAGCTTTGCTAAGTGTTGATCCCATCTTAGGTCTTCTTTGTCACACACCAAAGTGCATCCTGTTGGGATTTCACAATCATGATCATGGCCATCATGTTGAGAAACCTTAGATTGCTCTAAACCCAAGTTTAGAGAGAGAGAGAGAGAGAGCATAAGTGAACCCTACACCATGAATCGGTTCTACTTAGCTTTTATCAAGAACACCACTCTATTTGAGACTTATCCAAGAGCCTAACATCACTTATAGAGTGTGTTTACTCATGAGGATTAAGAGAATCAGTAAGTAGAGGGTTTGTTCTTGTAATGTTGATGAAGAGCCGGTTTGATCATATCTCTTGATTTAGCTATGGAATAGCTAATCAAGAGCATAACCAGGGCATTAAAGCTCCCTTAGGATCGAGACTCTTCATGTGTTCATTGTGTTTGGAAGAGAGACACAATGCGAGAATGGGAAGAAGAAAGCGCTTAGGGAGAGAGTGAAAACCCTAGATTATGTTTTCAACTTCTTTCTTCTTATTAGAATGTGTTACAAGTGATGTCTTTTTATAGACACTTTACAATACTCTAACACGAGCCTAAGATGAGTATAAACCCTAATGAGACTCGGTTACAAAAAGAAAAGGAGGCTGCAACGGTTTGATTCAGAATCACATGTGAGGAGAGAGGTTTAATGGGCGTGTTCAGACTTGGATAGTGACTGGTCTGAACTTCTTGGACCGCATCTCCTTTGATTTGAATTTATGTGGTTCTGATGAGAGAGACAGGCTGTCTTGTGGTCCAACTGAGGAGAGAGAGAGAGCTCGCTTCACAATGTGATAGTGATATGACCTAAACGGTCATATGCCACAGCTCACTCCTCTCTCATGATTATTGATAGCTTATCTCTCCTTAAGGCTTGTGATAAGCTGAACCAGAATTCATGATAAGCTTAAGCACTTCTCCTTCTTTGTTCCACACTCTCTTGGCCGTGATAAACACTCCAAATATAGCCTGCACCTCTTATCCGCATCATCAACACCTTTTGGCTCCTCTTGCTTCTTTACCAAGTCTAGGTTATACTCTTGCACAAGTTACATTGTTTTGTGCTTCTTCTCACTTCTAGTGTGGACTTCATAGCTCCTTGATGCCTTCATCCTTAGCTTTGCTAAGTGTTGATCCCATCTTAGGTCTTCTTTGTCACACACCAAAGTGCATCCAAGGATAGACTTCTAGGCCTTGTCATTGTGACTTCGGCCTTTCCTCCTCCTTGATTGCTTCCTCTCTAATACTCCCCCGCAAGCTTGGGAGTCGAGACACTAAAGGACCAGAGGACAAGCTTGGAGATGCGGGAGCTACCTCATTAAAAACCTCCCTAAGTAAAACCTCATGGGATAAAACCTTAAGGAGGGAAAAAGAGTATAGCTACAACATCCCCTTGATGTAAGCTTTGACCTTATTCCTTTGTGCATTTGAATGAGCAGGTTCTTTAGATTGCTTTCTCCTTTAGATTGCCTTCTCCATCTTGGATCAAGCTTCTCCATTGGACCAAGCTTCTCCATTGGACCTTCCATGACCTTGCCTCAAGTCTTAGCCTTCCTTCTTGTAACTCCTTGAGTCCTTTCCTGGTTACTCAATCTGCCCATGGTCTTACTCCTCCTTTAGGCCTCCTAATGAACCTTCACATCAAAGATTCAAAGAAGACTTGTTAAAGTATAATGCCATGAGTTTAAGTATATGATTAAGCAATGGATAAGTAACACAAGTGATTTTAATTGACTTAATGAAGACTTAATAAAAACAGTGAGAGTTTAGGAGTTTAGCCTTTTAGGAGTTGAGGTTTAGTCTTCCTTGTGACATGGTTGGGACTTTGAAACCTTGTGCATATCTCACTGGATTTTGCACATCCAATCTTAGCCCTTCTTCTTCACACCAACACTCTTGATTTGAGCTGATTCAACGCCTACCACTAGCTTGCATTTCCTTCTTGGTCTGCTCCACTTAGTGATTCCCGGTTCTAACATCAATCAATGTGTTGTTGCTTCTGGTTTTAGGAGTTCCTCTTTGGTTTACTCCATTTTTTTGAGGTTTAAGACCTCCCCCGGACTGTTAAGCTTTCCAAAAGCTTGTTGGCTTTAGACCTAGACATTAGCCACGCCTTTAACCTTTCCTTAAGCCCACATGAAGTCTGAAGCACCATTGAGATGTGAGTTGATTCATCAGTTGCATAACCTGTTCTAGCTCCTCTTCTTTGGCTGCTCCTTGATGACTTCTCTTGTGACCTTTGGAGCTATGTGAAGCCTTAACAGCCTTGATGGGTTGTTTAACTTGTAGCCTCCCTTAAGTATGGACACCTTAACCACCTTTTGTTAGCTTCAGATTAAGCACACCAAGCCTTGAATCCAAGCTTCCATCACTGCCTCTTCTTGAGACAACTTCTAGACTTGATTATCCAAGAAATCAGTGATGGTTTTCTTGACTAACTTGTTGTAGCAGCTACTGGACGCCTCTTCTTCTTAGGTAAACTCAAGACCAGTGGGTACAACCACTTAGAAACTGAACTCCAGCCCCTTTTATGAACTGTCCTCACTAGCAGATTCATCATTCCACCTAAAAACACCAAGAAAACCACACAACAATCCTCAAAATAACATAGCCTTGATCAGGAGCTATGCACTCTGATTTTTAAGTCATTGTGAGCTAAGGAGCTTCTAGGACAGAACTTAGAGAGTATAAGTGAAGTATTAGTAACAGGAAAATGAAGAATTAGTAGAGAATGAGAGAATGAATGAATGAACACATAAGCTCTGTTTAAGAGAGTATGTGCAGAGAATAAGAGTATAAATGAATGAGAGAATGCAAGGGAATTTCAGGAACTGAGTTTTGCTCAGTTTGAGCTTTTGATTTTGAGAACATAGACTGAGTTTTGCTCAGTTTGATCTCTGAATTTGCGGAAGCTTAGAGTGAGAAAGGGACAGAGTTTTGCTCTGTTTTTCTCTGGTTTTGAGCTTGGTTCAATCCTAGAACCTTATGCTCTGATACCATGTTGGGATTTCACAATCATGACCATGGCCATCATGGTGAGAAACCTTAGATTGCTCTAAACCCAAGTTTAGAGAGAGAGAGAGAGAGCATAAGTGAACCCTACACCATGAATCGGTTCTACTTAGATTTTATCAAGAACACCACTCTATTTGAGACTTATCCAAGAGCCTAACATCACTTATAGAGTGTGTTTACTCATGAGGATTAAGAGAATAAGTAAGTAGAGGGTTTGTTCTTGTAATGTTCATGAAGAGCCGGTTTGATGTTATCTCTTGATTTAGCTATGGAAGAGCTAATCAGGAGCATAACCAGGGGCATTAAAGCTCCCTTAGGACCGAGACTCTTCATGTGTTCCTTGGGTTTGTAAGAGAGACACAATGAGAGAATGGGAAGAAGAAAGCGCTTAGGGAGAGAGTTAAAACCCTAGATTATGTTTTCAACTTCTTTCTTCTTATTAGAATGTGTTACAAGTGATATGTTTTTATAGACACTTTACAATACTCTAACACAAGCCTAAGATGACTATAAACCATAATGAGACTCGGTTACAACAAGAGAAGGAGGCTGCAACGGTTTGATTCAGAATCACATGTGAGGAGAGAGGTTTAATGGGCGTGTTCAGACTTGGATAGTGACTGGTCTGAACTTCTTGGACCGCATCTCCTTTGATTTGAATTCATGTGGTTCTGATGAGAGAGACAGGCTGTCTTGTGGTCCAACTGAGGAGTGAGAGAGCTCGCTTCACAATTATGATAGTGACATGACCTAAACGGTCATATGCCACAGCTCACTCCTCTCTCATGATTCTTGATAGCTTATCTCTCCTTAAGGCTTGTGATAAGCTGAACCAGAATTCATGATAAGCTTAAGCACTTCTCCTTCTTTGTTCCACACTCTCTTGGCCGTGATAAACACTCCAAATATAGCCTGCTCCTCTTATCCGCATCATCAACACCTTTTGGCTCCTCTTGCTTCTTTACCAAGTCTAGGTTATACTCTTGCACAAGTTACATTGTTTTGTGCTTCTTCTCACTTCTAGTGTGGACTTCATAGCTCCTTGATGCCTTCATCCTTAGCTTTTCTAAGTGTTGATCCCATCTTAGGTCTTCTTTGTCACACACCAAAGTGCATCCAAGGATAGACTTCTAGGCCTTGTCATTGTGACTTCGGCCTTTCCTCCTCCTTGATTGCTTCCTCTCTAATACTACCCCGCAAGCTTGGGCGTCGAGACACTAAAGTACCAAGGCCAAGCTTGGAGATGCGGGAGCTACCTCATTAAAAACCTCCCTAAGTAAAACCTCATGGGATAAAACCTTAAGGAGGGAAAAAGAGTATAGCTACAACATCCCCTTGATGTAAGCTTTGACCTTGTTCCTTTGTGCATTTGAATGAGAAGGTTCTTTAGATTGCTTTCTCCTTTAGATTGCCTTCTCCATCTTGGATCAAGCTTCTCCATTGGACCAAGCTTCTCCATTGGACCTTCCATGACCTTGCCTCAAGTCTTAGCCTTCCTTCTTGTCACTCCTTAAGTCCTTTCCTTGTTACTCAATCTGCCCATGGTCTTACTCCTCCTTTAGGCCTCCTAATGAACCTTCACATCAAAGATTCAAAGAAGACTTGTTAAACTATAATGCCATGAGTTTAAGTATATGATTAAGCAATGGATAAGTAACACAAGTGATTTTAATTGACTTAATGAAGACTT
The DNA here is from genome assembly GCA_030180135.1 of Orychophragmus violaceus. Lineage (NCBI taxonomy): Eukaryota > Viridiplantae > Streptophyta > Magnoliopsida > Brassicales > Brassicaceae > Orychophragmus > Orychophragmus violaceus. The sequence goes on along the minus strand of CM058230.1, from coordinate 65,992,475 downwards.
AATAAAAACAGTGAGAGTTTAGGAGTTTAGCCTTTTAGGAGTTGAGGTTTAGTCTTCCTTGTGACATGGTTGGGACTTTGAAACCTTGTGCATATCTCACTGGATTTTGCACATCCAATCTTAGCCCTTCTTCTTCACACCAACACTCTTGATTTGAGCTGATTCAACGCCTACCACTAGCTTGCATTTCCTTCTTGGTCTGCTCCACTTAGTGATTCCCGGTTCTAACATCAATCAATGTGTTGTTGCTTCTGGTTTTAGGAGTTCCTCTTTGGTTTACTCCATTTTTTTGAGGTTTAAGACCTCCCCCGGACTGTTAAGCTTTCCAAAAGCTTGTTGGCTTTAGACCTAGACATTAGCCACGCCTTTAACCTTTCCTTAAGCCCACATGAAGTCTGAAGAACCATTGAGATGTGAGTTGATTCATCAGTTGCATAACCGGTTCTAGCTCCTCTTCTTTGGCTGCTCCTTGATGACTTCTTTTGTGACCTTTGGAGCTATGTGAAGCCTTAACAGCCTTGATGGGTTGTTTAACTTGTAGCCTCCCTTAAGTATGGACACCTTAACCACCTTTTGTTAGCTTCATATTAAGCACACCAAGCCTTGAATATGAGCTTCCATCACTGCCTCTTCTTGAGACAACTTCTAGACTTGATTATCCAAGAAATCAGTGATGCTTTTCTTGACTAACTTGTTGTAGCAGGTACTGGACGCCTGTTCTTCTTAGGTAAGCTCAAAACCAGTGGGTACAGCCACTTAGAAACTGAACTCCAGCCCCTTTTATGAACTGTCCTCACTAGCAGATTCATCATTCCACCTAAAAACACCAAGAAAACCACACAACAATCCTCAAAATAACACAGCCTTGATCAGGAGCTATGCACTCTGATTTATAAGTCATTGTGAGCTAAGGAGCTTCTAGGACAGAACTTAGAGAGTATAAGTGAAGTATTAGTAACAGGAGAATGAAGAATTAGTAGAGAATGAGAGAATGAATGAATGAACACATAAGCTCTGTTTAAGAGAGTATATGCAGAGAATAAGAGTATAAATGAATGAGAGAATGCAAGGAAAGTTCAGGGACTGAGTTTTGCTCAGTTTGAGCTTTTGATTTTGAGAACATAGACTGAGTTTTGCTCAGTTTGATCTCTGAATCTGCGGAAGCTTAGAGTGAGAAAGGGACATAGTTTTTCTCTATTTTTCTCTGGTTTTGAGCTTGGTTCAATCCTAGAACCTTATGCTCTGATACCATGTTGGGATTTCACAATCATGACCATGGCCATCATGTTGAGAAACCTTAGATTGCTCTAAACACAATTTTAAAGAGAGAGAGAGCATAAGTGAAACCTACACCAAGAATCGGTTCTACTTAGCTTTTATCAAGAACACCACTCTATTTGAGACTTATCCAAGAGCCTAACATCACTTATAGAGTGTGTTTACTCATAAGGATTAAGAGAATCAGTAAGTAGAGGGTTTGTTCTTGTAATGTTCATGAAGAGCCGGTTTGATGTTATCTCTTGATTTGGCTATGGAAGAGCTAATCAAGAGCATAACCAGGGGCATTAAAGCTCCCTTAGGACCGAGACTCTTGATGTGTTCATTGTGTTTGGAAGAGAGACACAATGAGAGAATGGGAAGAAGAAAGCGCTTAGGGTTGAAAACCCTAGATTATGTTTTCAACTTCTTTCTTCTTATTAGAGTGCATCCAAGGATAGACTCCTAGGCCTTGTCATTGTGACTTCGGCCTTTCCTCCTCCTTGATTGCTTCCTCTCTAATACATCCAAGGATAGACTTCTAGGCCTTGTCATTTTGACTTCGGCCTTTCCTCCTCCTTGATTGTTTCCTCTCTAATACTCCCCCGCAAGCTTGGGCGTCGAGACACTAAAGGACCAAAGCCCAAGCTTGGAGATGCGGGAACTACCTCATTAAAAACCTCCCTAAGTAAAACCTCATGGGATAAAACCTTAAGGAGGTAAAAAGAGTATAGCTTCCACATGCCCTTGATGTAGCGTTGACCATTTGTTCCTTTGTGCATTTGAATGAGCCGGTTCTTTTGGATTGCCTTCTCCATCTTGGATCAAGCTTCTCCATTGGACCAAGCTTCTCCATTGGACCTTCCATGATCTTGCCTCAAGTCTTAGCCTTCCTTCTTGTCATTCCTTGAGTCCTCTCCTTGTCACCCAATCTGCCCATGGTTTACTCCTCCTTTAGGTCTCCTAATGAACCTTCACATCAAAGATTCAAAGAAGACTTGTTAAAGTACAATGCCATGAGTTTAAGTATATGATTAAGCAATGGATAAGTAACACAAGTGATTTCAATTGACTTAATGAAGACTTAATAAAAACAGTGAGAGTTTAGGAGTTTAGCCTTTTAGGAGTTGAGGTTTAGCCTTCCTTTAGACATGGTTGGGACTTAGAAACCTTGTGCACATCTCACAAGATTATGCACATCCAATCTTAGCCCTTGTTCTTCACACCAACACCCTTGATTAGAGCTGATTCATCGCCTATCACTAGCTTGCATCTCCTTCTTGGTATGCTCCACTTAGTGATTCCCATGTCTAACTTTAGTCAATGTGTTGTTGCTTCTGGTTTTAGGAGTTCCTCTTTGGTTTACTCCATTTCTTTGAGGTTTAAGACCTCCCCCGGACTGTTAAGCTTTCCACAAGCTTGTTGGCTTTAGACCTAGCCTTTAAGCATGACTTTTAACCTTCCTTTAAGCCCACATGAAGTCTGAAGCAACATTGAGATGTGAGTTGATTCATCAGTTGCATAACCGGTTCTAACTCCTCTTCTTTGGCTGCTCCTTGATGACTTCTCTTGTGACCTTTGGAGCTATGTGAAGCCTCAACAGCCTTTAATGGGATGTTTAACTTGTAGCTTCCCTTTAGTATGGAGACCTTAACCACCTTTTGTTAGCTTCAGATTAAGCACACCAAGCCTTGAATCCAAGCTTCCATCACTGCCTCTTCTTGAAACAGCTTCAATACTTGATCATTCAAAGAAATCAGTGATGCTCTCCTTGACTAACTTGTTGTAGTAGCTACTGGACGCCTCTTCTTCTTAGGTAAGCTCAAGACCAATGGGTACAGCCACTTAGAAACTGAACTCCAGCCCCTTTTATGGACTGTCCTCACTAGAAGATTCACCATTCCACCTAAAAACACCAAGAAATCCACACAATAATCCTCAACAATACACAGTTTTGATCAAGAACAATGCATTCTGATTTTTTAGTCATTGTGAGATAAGGAGCTTCTAGGACAGAACTTAGAGAGAATAAGTGAAGTATTAGTAACAGGAGAATGAAGAATGTGTAGAGAATGAGAGAATGAATGAATGAACACATAAGCTCGGTTTAAGAGAGTATGTGCAGAGAATAAGAGTATAAATGAATGAGAGAGTGCAAGGGAAGTTCAGGGACTGAGTTTTGCTCCGTTTGAGCTTTTGATTTTGAGAACATGGACTGAGTTTTGCTCAGCTTGATCTCTGAGTTTTGCGGAAGCTTTGAGTGAGAAAGGGACTGAGTTTTGCTCTGTTTTTCTCTGGTTTTGAGCTAACTTCAATCCTAGAACCTTATGCTCTGATACCATGTTGGGATTTTCACAATCATGACCATGGAATCATGTTGAGAAACCTTAAGATTGCTCTAAACCCTAGTTTAGAGAGAGAGAGCATAAGTGAATCCGCAACCATGTTTGTCTTGGTAAGAACAGGTTCTACTTAGCTTTGACAAGAACACAACTCTATTTGAGACTTATCCAGGAGCCTAACATCACTTATAGAGTGTGTTTTCTCATGATGATGAGGACATCAATTCATCATCAACTAAGGAGCCAGGAGACAAAGCACATGGAGAAGAGAGCATGGAGCCGAGAAGATCTAACAAGACATATGAGCTTGTCTTAGCTCAAGTGGAGACCAAGGTCAAGATATCTAGATCAACACCTATTGTGCAAACACACTCAGCTCATCATCAGCGCGCCACTAAGAAGAAACATCTCCAAAGGATGACACAGGAACATCTCCAAAGGGGCTAACCATATGTAGCATCACAACTAGCTCAGCAGATAGCATCACAACTAGCTCAACCAATAGCATCACAACTAGCTCAGCAGACTTGCCATATATGGAACTTTCCGGGATTAGAAGACCTCAAACCTATCTTTGGAAACCAGGAGATATTCTTCAACCACCTAAGACTCCCCAACACGTCAGTATCTCTATCACAATGCACAAGATCAAACGGAGATGCACTTGGACCGACTTCCCTTATTCAAACCACAAAATATACATGAAGATCACATTTGATGCCCAAATGTCCCAACAGCTACATGAATGGTTCAAGGCATATTATATCAACCAGGAGATGCTCATTAATCATGGACATACTAAGAAGATCTAGCGCTACAAGGAAGATCAGACCACTTGCCAAATTCATTCCAACGGCTATATTGAGCCAATTAGTCTTCTATCATTAATTCTTTGCATTCTGAGTATTTTGTTTCCATTTTCAGCATTATAGACGTTAGGATAGAGTCATGGACGAGCCTTTATAAGCTCAGTAGCTCATTTTGTAAAACCAACCCTTGATTTTAAAGAAATTATTCAGTTAAACGTTTGCGTTTGCTTCTACAAAGAATTGTCTTTGTATTTTGTCATTTCAAGCTAAGTGTGGATTCACTATGCTTGTGTGATTGGCGAGTTCAGTAGCTTGTGGAATCAGGCTATTCTATTCGTGGTTGAGTGTGGATTCATTCAACAACTCTATCTCCATCCTTCCATTCATCTATCGGTTCCTTGTTTGATTAGATCAATCATTGAATCATCCATCTGATCATAACATAAGCCTTGAGTCTGAGATCATACAAGCCTTGACAGCCTGTGCTTGTATCATTCACATGAGGATTAAGAGAATCAGTAAGTAGAAGTGTTTGTTCTTGTATATATTGACATGGAGATCATAGAAGATCAATGTGTTATTGGTCATGAGAGGTCTTGGAGTAACCAAACTAGAAGAGGTAGCTAGAAGAGAAGCATCTGTGAATAGTACCCACGGATGAACAGTAAAAACAGTTTTAGTTACCTTAATATATTTTGGACTAGCTTCCCTTGTAAGCTAAATATGTGGACAATTATGAGCCACATGTTTTAGGATGAGTCTAACAGCTAGTTTCTGTATATTATAAGGTGGATTTCGAAATTCAAAGTTAAGGAGAATTATTCTCTTCTCCAACTCTCTCTCTAATCTCTCTCTTGTTCTTAGTCTCTTATACTCTCTCTAATATTCTGATCTTGCGATTCCTTGTCTAAATATTCTATTCTCTGGTTCAGACTCTTAAATTCTAACATGGTATCAGAGCAATAAGCTCCTGTACCTATTCGTTTCCGCAATTTTCTCTTAAAAACTCTTATTTTCTTGTTCTAAAAAATCTGTTCTTGAAAGCTTGTTCCAGTTCTTGAAACCTTTGAGCTCCTAAGTTATTTGTTTGGCTTGTGTACTCTTGTGTGTGTGTTCTCTGTGAGTTGAGAACTCTTCTGTACAAGCATTTCACCTTGAAAACTCCCTCCTTGCTACAAATCAGTTTCAGCAATGGAGAACTCAAGAGTGGTTATTCCTGTGATTCTCAAGGGCACGAACTACATTGTTTGGGCCAGAATGGTTAAGTCTGCACTTGGAGGCAGAGGTTTGTGGAAGTACATCATGAGGAGCACAGCTCCATAGAAGGTGATGAAGGCTGAAGTTAAGGTTGGAACCGAGGCAGAGCCTAAAGATGGTGATGAGTCTCATGAAGAGGCATCTGAAGCTGATGAAGAAGCTTGGATACAAGGGGACCAGAATGTGCTCTCCATACTTCAAAGCTCACTTGACATGCACCTGTTGGAGGCTTACTCTTATTGTGTGACTTCCAAGGAGCTGTGGGATACTATTGAGAAGGTTTATGGTAATAAATTAAACCTGAGCAGAGTCTTTGAGGTTAAGCTGGCCATCAACAACCTCCAGCAAGAATATATGGAGTTTAAAGCTCACTTCGGAAAGTTTAGCCCACTGTGGGCAGAGTTGGAGATGTTGAGGCCACCAAGCAGTGATCCTTTGGTGTTACAAGAAAGGAGAGAACAAGATAAAGTATTTGCACTTCTGCTCACCTTGAACTCATCTTACAATGGGTTGATTAAGCACATTCTAAGGGCAGACACTCTACCTGACTTGGATGATGTGTGTGGACAAATTCAGAAAGAGCAAGGCTCATTTGGGCTGTTCAAAGGGAAAGGAGAGCTGGTAACTGCCAACAAAGGGGTGTATAAGGCTGATGAGAGGCAGAACATGGAGGTGACAAGAGAGGAGTCTTGATATGTGAGTTTTGCAAGAAGAGTGGGAATTTGAAAGATAGATGCTGGCGCCTTCACCCAAACCTCAGACCCTCATCTCACAACTGTTGGGAATGTCCTGAAATCTACCGTACCATCTCTAGAAAGTATGATAAGTGTCGAGATCAGACATAAGTCATAAATACTGGGTGATCATGATGGCTTGCTAGAGTCCGCTCTTGATCTATAAGTTTAGGACTTATTACCAGTATTGTATTATCCTGAAGGGTCACACACCATAGCTAACGGGAAAGTTAAATGGAATTAATACGGTAAGATGCAACGGCATTTACTGTATTAGATCAGAGAATTGGGCCAGACAAAATACAGGCTTTAGTCTGATTTGTGTCTTGGGCCCAAAAGATTAATGAGCCATTAGTCTTATGACTTGGGCCCATTAATGAGAGTGATAAAAATCGCCTAGGGTTTGGGAACTCCTCCTCTGCGATTTGTTCGAGCAGCCGTGAGCCTCCATCTCTCTCTCTAACTCTCTCTGATCCATCTCTTTGGTCTAGCAGCCGTCCCTTGCTTGTAAGAGTGTGGATACTCGAGGAGGAATAGGTGTTACCATCTGTTCTAGCTGATCTCATCATTACCATCCATCATCCGCTGCAATCTGAAAGGTAATGATCAGGTTTGGTTTATGATTCGTTTTGCAAGAACCTAGATCTGTTAAGATTATGTGTTAGGTTGTAATACGGGAATTGAACCTTGAACAAACACCATAATCCTTCAGTGGTATCAGAGCCAGGTTTAGGTTTCTTGTGAAATTGGATCATATGGTTATTTAATAGTTTTTGGATCGATTTAAAGTTGAAAAATTGATTAAAACTATATGAACCCTAATCGGTTTTGTTATTGTCGAATGATAATTGTTAATAATTGAATGAGATCAAAAACCGCGGCTCCATTCTATTATAATAAAACCCTAATCGAATGTCGTAGCTAATTCGATGCAAAAGCGATCGTGTGTTGCTGCGATAAACAATCGCATGATCTTGGCCGAGATCGAGCGTAATCGATTGGCCCAGATGTGACTTTGCATATAACAATATGGAAGGAGAGATACCAGACGATGTAGCTAGATTGACTCAAATGGTGTTTTTCCAAATATCACAGAATAGTTTTTCAGGTGTTTTCCCTCCTGCACTATACAACATATCCTCGCTTGAGTCTCTATCCCTAGCCGGCAATAGGTTTTCGGGTGAACTTAGGGCTGATTTTGGTGATCTTCTACCAAACCTAAGAACGCTTCTGATGGGAACAAATCATTTCACCGGAGTTCTTCCCATAACACTTGCCAATATCTCAAGCCTTGGAAGGTTTGATATCTCATCTAATAAACTGATAGGAAGTATCCCTTTGAGTTTTGGAAATCTACGTAATCTGTGGTGGTTAGGGATTCGTAATAACTCTCTGGGAAATAACTCGTTCAGTGATCTTGAATTTATTGGTGCTTTGGCAAACTGCACTCAACTAGAGTACTTAGATGCTGGTTACAATAGACTTGGAGGTGAGCTTCCTGTCTCCACAGCCAATCTGTCCACCAAGTTGACTAGTTGGTACCTGGGAGGAAATCACATCTCTGGAACCATTCCTCGTGACATCGGGAATCTCATAAGCCTGCAAGTACTCAGTTTAGAAGAAAATATGCTGTCAGGAGAACTTCCAGTCTCTTTCGGGAAGCTTTTGGAATTGCAGGTGTTGGATCTGTATACAAATGCAATATCACGATACAAAGATGGATCGAGCGTGATGCGTGGGCCATGATGCATTGTACCGAGGATGATCACATGCGATGATCGATCTTGCGATCGTGAGCATGCGCAACATGCGCCGTTGGATCATTGGGCCTCGGATGCATTATGGGCCCACAATTGCGTTAATGGGCCGAGTTGGATCTAGGATCCGATTGTTTGGCCCATTAAAATTTTACGTCCCGCGAATAGTCAATCGGTTAAACCGAGCTTCGCGGTTCGTTGCCTAAAACCACACCGATTAAACCGGTCCATTAAATTGGCGGTTAATTGTGTGTTTAAAGCCTAAAACCGCAAGTTAAATCAAATTGGCTAAAACACTAGGTGTTTCTTCCCGGTTTTGGATTTAACTGAACCGATCCAATTTAATTGGTGGTTCAAGCGGTTAACCCAAATCGCGGTTTACTGGAAATAATTTTATTACTGGTTAAACCGGATTTAAATTCATAAAATTGAATTTTAACCTAAACCGAAGGCTGGTCTAAGTTTGATTTGGTTGGACCAAATAATTTAGAGCTGGTCTGGTTTAGTAAATAACCGATGGTTTTGATAGTTAATTTGGTCTTGGACCAGAATTAATAAACCGTATCGGTTATGTCAAATTATTGGGCCAGCTGGAATTCTATGGACTTGGGCCAAGAATTGGGCCTATAATTTGTGACCCAATCCAAAATATTTATAAAATATCAAAATTAGAAATTTCTATTTTTAGTAAGTTACTAAATTTATAAAGTTTCTAAAATAAGAAAGTTTCCCAAAATAGTAATCTTCTATTTTTGGAAATAAAACTTAAAATCCTCAAAAGCAATATCAAGCTTGGATGTCTTTCCAATCTTGTCAGCTACTTAACGCTTATTCGATTACAGATATGGCTTACAGTGTGAGGTGTATGTTTTCGCGTAACTAAAGTAGTATATAGTCACTAATTTCATTGGGAGTCCCAGATTTTAGTGATTATTTGGCTGTAAGAGATTGGTTTCCTTGACTGGGCCATCGGGAGTCCCGGGCCTTGAGACATCTGGTGAATTTGGGCCTCGGGTCCAATTCACAACCGAGAGTTATTGGTTATAACTAGCTGTGTGTATGCTTACCAAGTATAGCTAATTCTGGGTGACGGCCAGTGGCCACTTTGGATTTAGCTAAACATGGGTCTCGGAATCATTGTATTCTAATGAGGTTAAACAAAGAAATTTTGAATACAATGCGAGTTTTCTTATAAGTTGTTAAGATTACTCTTTTATGAACTGAATAACTAAAACTCTATTTATCTCTAAATTTCAGTTATGACTAGCACAAACAATCAAAACACTTTCTCGATCCGGTCTGTCCTTGAGATGGACAAACTGAACGGATCAAATTTCTTGACTTGGTCGCGGAACCTGAGGCTAGTCCTCAGGCAGGAGAGAAAGGACTATGTCCTTGAAAGAGCTCTCCCCGTGAGGATCGGGTCCAATGCCTCTCATGCAGTATATGATGCTTGGAATAAGCATTATAATGATGCGGTAGATGTGCGTGGTCTGATATTGGCTACCATGGACTCAGATTTGCTGAAGCAATATGAGAACATGGAGTCGCCAATAGAGATGATCAGCAGCCTGAAATTGAAATTTCAGGAGCAGGTAAGAGTGGAGAGATACCAGTTGGTTAAGTCTCTCACTTGCTGCAAGCTACCAAATGATCATCCAGTAAGTCCTCATGTCAGTAAAATGATGGGTTACATTGATAACCTGAGGAAACTGGATTATCCAGTTAGCCAAGAATTGGCAACTGAGATCATTCTGCAGTCACTGCCGTCAAGCTATGATAAGTTCAGAAGGAACTATATCAAGAAAGGCTTAACGAAGACGCTGACTGAACTGCATGACAGTTGAGCCAAACGTGAAGAGTACCCTGTATAATCTCATGAAGGAGAAGGGTAGGTTTACTAAACCTAATGCTGACAAGGGTGAAGACAAAGTTGTCCAGATTTTGAATCATGGCAAGCGTGTGTCTTCTGAGCCCGAGTCAGATACATCTTACGTTGGTAAGTGCTGCTACTGTAAAGAGACTGGGCATTGGAAGAGAGATTGCATTAAATTCATGGAAGATTATGAGGAGTTGAAGTTGATGTATGAGACTACTTCCTCAGGTATTCATGTTATTACTTCAAGTTCTACCTTATAGGTATTGGATACTGGTTGTGGCACTGATATTTGTTATAATATGCAGAGCCTAAGCAACAGTAGAACGTTGAAGGAAGGGCAAGTGGAACTGCATGTCTGGAAGGAGCTATGGATGCTGCCTCAGCCGTAGGGTTTTCACTTGTAGATGCCTTTGAGGCTTGGTTTTGTATTAAGTAATTGCTACAATGTACCTGCTTTAAGCAGAGTTGTCTTTCATTTTCTTGTAAGAATTTGAATGTTTTTCATTTTGATAAAAGACAAGTTTTGTTCTTTTGATCTCAATGAAATATTGATTGTAGCACCCTATTCAAGGAATGGGTTTTATATCTTAAACCAAAGAGTGCCTAAATGTAACATAAATACCGAATTGGTTTAAGTCTGATGAATTAAACCTGATTTTTCTTGGCGTAAATGTTTTGGTCACATAGAGTAAGTCGGATTCAGAAATCCCATAGTTATGGACTTTTGGGCTCATTTGATCGGATATCTTATGAGACTTGAATTCTGCTTACTGGACCAAAAGACAAAGGGCCCATCTTAGCCGAGCTAGAGAAAGGCCCAAAGGCTTACTGGACCTTGAACATACTCATGTATGTGGCCCGATGAGCAGTAATGCCAGAGAAAAATTTCCTGTACTTCATTGTCTCTACTGATTACTTCAGTGAGTATGACTGTGTTCATTTGATGAGACACGAGTCGGAATTCTTTGAAATGGTCGAAAGAGTTCCAGAATGAGGTATAGAATCTGAGTGACAGAAGTATTGAGACTCTGGATTAGATCAAGAGTGAGAATACTTAAGTCATTGATGGTGTGATCATCTGAATGAGTGTGAAGTCGTTTCACAGCTCATTTCTCCTGAAAAACTAGAGGTGTTTCTGTGAGAATGAATCAGATCTTATTAGAAATGATTAAAGATGAGTCACACGAATCTTCCATGATATTCTTTAAGAATAACGCTCTAGAAATATCTATGTTTACGCTGAAATAGTTCTACCAATATCAGTTGAAAGACACCACTTAAATGTGGACTGGAAATGATCCAAATTCGTCTTTACTGAGTATTTGTAGTTGTGCTACTTCGCTGGTTGTCCTAGGGAAACCAAGGCTTGTTACTTTTTACGTCCATTCCGAAAACGAAGTTAGGTTGTTCGGAATTCTGTTTTCTAAAAGGAAAGTTGCTTTCCAAGAAGATCAGTGGGAGTAAAAGTATAACTCGAAGAAATTCGAGAAATACAGAAGGCTGCTTAACCTGTTGAGGGAGAGCAGCGGATGGATTTACAGATTTCTGTAGAATCTACACCTGTAGAGCCTGAAGTTCGCAGATCTGAATGAATCCGTCACTAATCCGAGAGTGATTTCTCGTGATTAGTTGCCATGATCTGTACTCGTCCTGATGTTGCTTATGCACTAAGCATGACGAGTAGGTACCAGTCTAATCCAGGTGAGAGTCACTGGATTGCCGTAAAGAATATCCTGAAGTATTTGAGGAATACTAAAGATAAGTTCTTGGTTTACGGAGGAAGTGAAGTGCTTGAAATCAGTGGATTCACAGATGCAAGTTTTCAGACAGATAAGGATGATTTCCGGTCACAGTCTGGCTACATCTTCTGTCTGAATGGCGGTGCAGTAAGTTGGAAGAGTTCCAAGCAGAGCACCGTGGCAGATTCCACAACTGAAGCTGAATACATCGCTGCTTCGGAAGCTGCGAAGGAAGGAGTTTGGATAAGGAACTTCTTGATTGAACTCGGTGTATTCCCAAATGCCATTGAGCCTCTAGCACTGTATTGTGACAACAATGGTGCAATTGCTCAAGCCAAGGAACCGAGACATCATCAGAAATCCAAACACATTATGAGAAGGTATCACCTGATTCGTGATATAGTGAATAGAGGTGAAGTGATGGTCAGCAGAGTTCCCACTGATGAAAACGTGGCTGACCCGTTGACAAAGCCACTCCCGAGACCTAAGCACGAGTTGCATACTGCTGCTGTAGGAATTAGAGATATTCAAATGTAATCTCTTTTTGAGTGGGAGTTGTGAGGGCTTTTGTTTTAGTTATTTTGATTGGTTCATGTAAACATTTTAAATGTTAATGAAATTTTATTTCTGGATTATTTTTAACTGTGATATAAAATAATCGTTCCAAAATGATTCATGTCATTATATATATGGGTCATCGAAGTACATGAGTTGACTTGATCCTGAAACCCCATATTTAACGAAGTGACATAAATCATAGTGTCCATAGTCGAAGGTTGTTGAAATTGGAACACCAACAACCTGTTGATGTTGGAATTGTGTCCAGTAATCTCGGTACTGTCTCTAGAAAGTAAGAGTATGTCAATGATCAGACATAAGTCATACAATGCTGGGGATCATGATGGCTTGCTAGAGTCCGCTCATGATCTATAAGTCTTGGACTTATTGCCTTTATTGTATGATCCCATATGGGTCACACGCCTAAGCTAACGGGAAAATACGAAGGAACGGTTTAGCAGAGGTACGGTAAAAGTGCTAGGCATTTACTGTACTTGGAGAGATTAAAGGGCCTGATTAAATCCAAGGGATTTAATCAGAATAGAGAATTGGGCCCAAAAGCCCATGAGAACTAGGAGGGATTTTAATGAATAAAATCAGACCTAGCTCTCTAATTCTTGACACCTTTTGCGCCTCCCAGCCTCTCTTCTGCGCCTCCTCTCCTTGCTGGTCTAGCAGCCAAATTCCCGGTGTGCGTGTGTGAGCCTTTGGAGGATCCATCCCTTGGTGGTTCTATCTGATCTCTGACCTGTTCCATCAATTCCGCTGCAAACAAACAGGTAAAAGGTGAGATCATATTGTTTCTAAATAAGAACACCTAGATCTGATGCATGTTTAGGTTGATATCAATATGAGAATTGAATCAGGATCAACCGAAACTTCCAACAGTGGTATCAGAGCCATTGGTTCTTAGGTTTCTTGTTTTAGATTCATGTTTAGGTTGTTCAATCTGTTTAGAATTGTTTTGAATCAATTACTGATAAGATAAAACAGTTAAGAATCAGAATTGAACTCTAAACACATTAATTGGATCACAAAACCGAGCTATATGACTCGTGTTTTGTTGATTAGCCGACGAGTTAGATGCATGGATCGATCCATGATCGATCGCATGATCGACCGAGAGCGAGCGATCGAGTGGAACGGTTGGACCGAGCCACGATCGTCTCATGATGGTCTCGGCATCGTCCCGGACGATCGCGTGGAGAAGGGCAGCCGACGATCGCATGGGTCGAGCGACAGCCGATCGCATGGACCGCCTCTCCTCTCGCCAGCATCGTCCCACGACCGTCCCGCATGACCCGAGCTCGTTCAGCCCGTCCCGATCACGCACCAAACCGTCCGGTCACGTCTCGGCCAAGCATGATGCTTGCGGCTTGGACATTCGACCGGTTAGGGTTTTGAAGATGATGGGCCGGTTCGATTTCAATTCGATTTCGGTTTGATGGCTCGGTTCAAAAACTTGATTAAAATTTTCGTTCTGGTTTAATAAACAGATTTAATAATTTTATTAAATCTGGTTAAACCGGAATAAGAAATCCAATGTCGAAAGAAATATTGGATTTAGTGCCTAAACCAGGAATTTCTAATTTGATTTGGTTGGACCAAATAAATTGAGAAATTCCGGTTTAGTAAATAACCGGTTGACAATTGTGGTCATCGTAGTAATTGAAACTTGGTTAGACCAGTTTTAATGAACCAGACCGGTTATGTCAATTAATTGGACAATTGGGTCATGTCTTGGGCATGGACCAATTCTTGGGCCTCGGGCCAAGAAGTTAAAACAATTGGGCCATTAATTGAGTCATTCTTCAGATTTAAATTTAAAACTTATTTTATAAAATAAAATTATGAAATTCGATTTTAAATTTTATATAGTTTCCGAAATTTTGAAATTAGAAAGTTTCTTAAAATAGAAGTTTCTGAATTTGCGGGTTTTGGATTTTAAAGAAATTTCTAAAGTTAGAAAGTTTCCGGTTTTAGAAAGTTTCCAATTTTAGAAAGTTTCCAAAAATAGTAGGTTTCCATAAATAGAAAGTTTCCCGAAATAGTAATCTTCTATTTTGGGAATGATTTTAATAAACCTACGAACCTCAAATAATATCAAGCGTTGGATGTCTTGTCCAGGCTATGTCAGCTGTCAAAGCCCATTCAATTGCATTCATGGCCTTACAGTGTGAGGATGTCTGTTTTTGCGTGGGTAAGACGGTTTGTGATTCATAAATGTCATTGGGAGTCCCAGACATTAATGATTACATGACTGTATAGTCCGGTTTTCTTGACTAGGCCATCGGGAGTCCCGGGCCTTGAGACATCAGAGTGGATTGGGCCTCGGGCCCAGATTCACAACCAAGAGTTATATCACGGATATAATTAGCCGATATAGGGCTTACCGATATAAGCTAAGGTTGGGTGACGGCCAGTGGCCCACTTTAATCTTAGTTATATGTGGATCTTGGAATCATTATATTCTATTGAGGGTAACTTAAGTTATTGAATATAATGCGTGATTAATCATATTAAATTTGATACGAGATTAATCATATTGAACATATTAACTAAAATCCTTTTATCTTAATTTTCAGTTATGACTAGCACAAACAATCAAAACACTTTCTCGATCCGGTCTGTCCTTGAGATGGACAAGCTGATCGGATCAAATTTCTTGACTTGGTCGCGGAACCTGAGGCTAGTCCTCAGACAGGAGAGAAAGGACTATGTCCTTGAGAGAGCTCTCCCCGTAAGGATCGGGTCTAATGCTTCTCATGCAGTATATGATGCTTGGAATAAGCATTATAATGATGCGGTAGATGTGCGTGGTCTGATATTGGCCACCATGGACTCAGACTTGCAGGAGCAATATGAGAACATGGAGTCGCCAATAGAGATGATCAGCAGCCTGAAATTGAAATTTCAGGAGCAGATACGAGTGGAGAGATACCAGTTGGTTAAGTCTCTCACTGGCTGCAAGCTACCGAATGATCATCCAGTGAGTCCTCATGTCAGTAAAATGATAGGTTATATTGATAACCTGAGGAAACTGGATTATCCAGTTAGCCATGAATTGGCAACTGAGATCATTCTGCAGTCACTGCCGTCAAGCTATGATAAGTTCGTAAGGAACTATATCAAGAAAGGCTTAACGAAGACGTTGACTGAACTGCATGATATGCTCAAAACGGTTGAGCCAAACGTGAAGGGTAGGTTTATTCAACCTAGTATTGACAAGGGTGAAGACAAAGTTGTCCAGATTTTGAATCATGGCAAGCGTGTGTCTTCCGAGCCCAAGTCAGATACCTCTTACGTTGGTAAGTGCTGCTACTGTAAAGAGACAGGGCATTGGAAGAGAGATTTCATAAAATTCATGGAAGACGATGAGGAGTTGAAGTTGATGTATCAGACTACTTCCTCAGGTATTCATGTTATTACTTCAAGTTCTACCTTGCAGGTATTGGATACTGGTTGTGGCACTGATATTTGTTGTAATATGCAGAGCCTAAACAACAGTAGAACGTTGAAGGAAGGACAAGTGGAACTGCATGTCTGGAAGGAGCTTTGGAAGCTGCCTCAGCCGTAGGGTTTTCACTTGTAGATGCCTTCGAGGCTTGGTTTTGTATTAAGTAATTGCTACAATGTACCTGCTTTAAGCAGAGTTGTTTTTCATTTTCTTGTAAGAATTTGAATGTTTTCATTTTGATAAAAGACAAGTTTTGTTCTTTTGATCTTAATGAAATATTTATTGTAGCACCCTATTCAAGGAATGGGTTTTGTATCTTAAACCAAAGAGTGCCTAAATATAACATAAATACCGAATTGGTTTAAATCTGATGAATTAAACCTGAATTTTCTTGGTACAAAGTCTTGGTCACATAGAGTAAGACGGATTCAGAAATCCCATAGTTATGGACTGTTGGGCTCATATGATACGATATCTTATGAGACTTGAATTCTGTTTACTGGACCAAAAGACAATGGGCCCATCTTAGCCGAGCTAGAGAAAGGCTCAAAGGCTTATTGGAGATTGAACATACTCATGTATGTGGTCCGATGAGCAACAATGCCAGAGAAAATTTTCTTGTACTTCATTGTCTCGACTGATTAATTCAGTGAGTAAGACTGTGTTCATTTGATGAAACACAAGTCGGAATTCTTTGACATGGTCGAAAGAGTTCCAGAATGAAGTATAGGATCTGAATGACAAAAGTATTAAGACTCTGGATTAAATCACGAGTGAGAATACTTAAGTCATTGATTATGTGATCATCTGAATGAGTGTGAAATCGTTTCACAGCTCATTTCTCCTGAAAACCTGAAGGTGTTTCTGTGAGAAAGAATCAAATCTTATAAGAAATGATTAAAGATGAATCACACGAATCTTCCATGATATTTTAAGAATAACGCTCTAGAAATATCTAAGTTTACGCTAAAATAGTTCCACAAATATCAGTTGAAAGACACCACGTTAATGTGGATTGGAATCGATCCAAATTTGTCTTTACTGAGTATTTGTAGTTGTGCTACTTCGCTGGTTGTCCTAGAGAAACTAAGGCTTGTTACTTTTACGTCCAATCTGTTTTCTAAGAAGGGAAGTTATTTTTCAAGAAGAACAGTGGGAGTAAAAGCATAACTCGAAGTTTTCTCAAGGAAACCAAGGCTCGGTACTTTTACGACCATTCTGTTTTCTAAGAAGGAAATTACTTTCCAAGAAGAACAGTGGGAGTAAAAAGTATTTTTACGACCATTCTGTTTTCTAAGAAGGGAAGTTACTTTCCAAGAAGAACAGTGGGAGTAAAAGTACAACTCGAAGAAATTCGAGAAATACAGGAGGCTGCTTAACCTATTGAGGGAGAGCAGCGGAAGGATTTACAGATTTCTGTAGAATCTACACCTGTGGAGCCTGAAGTTCGCAGATATGAAAGAATCAGTCACTAATCCGAGAGTGATTTCTCGTCATTAGTTTAGCCTGATGATCATTGAATGTTCGCATGATCTGATGATCATAGGAAACGACAAATCTGCGAAATCCTAGGAAGCGAAAGTGAGCCCAGACTCCGAAGAATTACATTTTGTGTAAGTTGGCTTCATCGATCCATTCATGGATGGAAGCAAACATATCGGAGTTGGAATCTTCGTTCTGTTGAAGTAGTCAAAGTTTTGACTTGAACAGAAACGAAGCGGAACTGTGTGTTTACTAATAGATTAGTGGAAGCAATATTGCATTTCTCAAAGTGTATGTCGATGACATACTGATTCTCGGATATAACGTCCCAATGCTGTAGTCGGTAAAGGACTAGCTTGGGAGTTGGTTTAATGAATGACATGGGTAAAGCCACGTAGTTCTTGGATTTTGGATCTAAAGATAGAGATCCAAAAGAGCTGGTAGGACAAAGTCAGAATTCTTAAATTGACAAAGTCCTACACGTTTTGAGCAATCCAAGAAGGGTTTTATGCCAATGTCACATGGCATTAAGTTAAGCAAGATACAGTATCCTACGATAACTGATGAGCTTAAATGCATGGATAGGATTCCATATGCTTTGGTAATTGGATCTATCATGTATGCCATGAAACGTACTTGTTTTGATGTTGCTTTAATGCTAAGCAAGACAAGTAAAGACCAGTCAGATCCAGCAAAGAATCAAGTTTCCTAAAGTATGTCCTAAAGTATTTGAGGAATACCAAGGATAAGTTCTTGATTTACGGAGAAAGTGATGTGCTACAAGTCAAAAGAGTCTGAAAGGCAAGTTTCCAACAGACAAAGATGATTTCCGGTCACAGTCCGGTTATATCTTGTGTCTGTCTGGCGGTGCAAGGCACTGTTGCTGACTCCATGACTTAAACTGAACATTTCACAGCTTGAAAGCGGCGAAAGAGGTTGTTTGGAAAGAAGAGTTCGTCACTGAACTTGATGTGATTCCCAGCATAGATGAGACTAGCTGCACATCAGAGGTCCAAACACCTTGAGATAAATGACAGAGATGTTAAGTAGATCAGCAAGTTTCAACAAATGAGAACGTTGCTAATCTATTAACGAAGCCACTCCTTAGCCCTAAGCACGAGTCACGGACTGTAGCTGTAGGATAAGTGAAGTTAAGATGTAGTCTTAATTTCAGTGGGAGTTAGTAAAGGGCTTTATTTAGTTATTGATATGTTCTTGTAAAACATTTGAGATGTTTAATAATGAAATTATTATTTCAAGATTATTTTAACTGTGATGAAATAATCGTTCCAAAATGAAATGAACCATTTTATAGGTCATCGAAGTAAATGACTTGATCTTGAGTCATCAAAGTCATTTAGCTTGGTCATAAGACCCTATATTTGATAGATGGTTTATATCATCCTGTCCCTAGTCGAAGGTTGTTGAAATTGGAACACCAACAACCGTGTGAGACTGGATTGGTACGTGACTTATGACAAAGTCTTAGTGTGTCATAGATGCGCGGCATCAAAGTCAGTACATAGGTGTATGTTGGGGAACATACGACCGGACAAGACCCGCTTATAAGAACTCTTCAGGATATTTATATCTGTGTCATAAGAGATTCTTACTACGACTATAGAGTATAGTCCTTAGACCTGAGTTCGCATGCATGTGACTGCACATGGATTGATGCACTTTGATCATTGTCTAACGCTATCGTTCTGCGATAGTTATAAGGACCTTGTTTGGGTGTATTATGAAATGCGTAGTTTACAGTGATGGAACAAGACGGGATTTGTCCCTCCAATATAACTGGAGTGAATATCTCTAGGCCAATCGGAGATTTGAATACTGGAAAATGCATGGCCATGCTCAAACGGACTTTCCCGAGTCGTTTGGATTGTCAGTATCAAATCAGAGTCCGATGAACAAGATTAGGCTTTATAAGGATGACACCAATCTTGCCTTATGACTAATCGAGATATTGTGACAAAAGGATTATGAATACAGGGATTCCAGTACAAGTGGGAGATTGTTGGAATTGTGTCCAGTAATCTCGGTACTGTCTCTAGAAAGTAAGAGTATGTTAATGATCAGACATAAGTCATACAATGCTGGGGATCATGATGGCTTGCTAGAGTCCGCTCATGATCTATAAGTCTTGGACTTATTGCCTTTATTGTATGATCCCATATGGGTCACACGCCTAAGCTAACGGGAAAATACGAAGGAACGGTTTAGCAGAGGTACGGTAAAAGTGCTAGGCATTTACTGTACTTGGAGAGATTAAAGGGCCTGATTAAATCCAAGGGATTTAATCAGAATAGAGAATTGGGCCCAAAAGCCCATGAGAACTAGGAGGGATTTTAATGAATAAAATCAGACCTAGCTCTCTAATTCTTGACACCTTTTGCGCCTCCCAGCCTCTCTTCTGCGCCTCCTCTCCTTGCTGGTCTAGCAGCCAAATTCCCGGTGTGCGTGTGTGAGCCTTTGGAGGATCCATCCCTTGGTGGTTCTATCTGATCTCTGACCTGTTCCATCAATTCCGCTGCAAACAAACAGGTAAAAGGTGAGATCATATTGTTTCTAAATAAGAACACCTAGATCTGATGCATGTTTAGGTTGATATCAATATGAGAATTGAATCAGGATCAACCGAAACTTCCAACAGTTGAGACTAGATTGTGTTGAGACTTATGACCAAGTTTCGAGGGGTCATAGATGCGCGGCATCAAAGTCGACACATAGGTATATGTAGGGGAACATATGACCGGACATGGCCCGCTTATGAGAACTCTACAAGATATTAATATCTGTGTCATAAGAGGTTCTCATATACGACTATAGAGTATAGTCCTTAGACCTGAGTTCGCATGCATGTGGCTGCACATGGAGTAATACGCTTTGATCATTGTCTAACGCTGTTTCGTAACTGGGAGCTATACGGACCTTGGTTGGGTATATTATGAATTGTGTAGTTCATAGTGATGGAACAAGATGGGATTTGTCCCTGCCGTTTAACGGAGGTAATATCTCTAGGCCAATCGGAGATTTGATAGCTGGTAAGAGAATGGCCATTCCCAAACGGACTTGCCCAAGTCGTTTGAATTGTCAGTATCAAATCTGGTCCGATGAACGTGGTCTGGCTATATAAGGATGACACGCATCTTGCCTTATGCCAGATCGAGATATTGAGACAAAAGGACTAGGGAATGTAGGATTCCAGTACAATCGGGAGATTGTTGGGAATGTCCTGTGTAGTATTCCAGTACAAGTGGGAAATTGTTGGGAATGTCCTGAAATCTACCGTACCATCTCTAGAAAGTATGATAAGTGTCGAGATCATACATAAGTCATAAATACTGGGTGATCATGATGGCTTGCTAGAGTCCGCTCTTGATCTATAAGTTTAGGACTTATTACCAGTATTGTATGATCCCGAAGGGTCACACACCATAGCTAACGGGAAAGTTAAATGGAATTAATACGGTAAGATGCAACGGCATTTACTGTATTAGATCAGAGAATTGGGCCAGACAAAATACAGGTTTTAGTCTGATTTGTGTCTTGGGCCCAAAAGATTAATGAGCCATTAGTCTTATGACTTGGGCCCATTAATGAGAGTGATAAAAATCGCCTAGGGTTTGGGAACTCCTCCTCTGCGATTTGTTCGAGCAGCCGTGAGCCTCCATCTCTCTCTCTAACTCTCTCTGATCCATCTCTTTGGTCTAGCAGCCGTCCCTTGCTTGTAAGAGTGTGGATACTCGAGGAGGAATAGGTGTTACCATCTGTTCTAGCTGATCTCATCATTACCATCCATCATCCGCTGCAATCTGAAAGGTAATGATCAGGTTTGGTTTATGATTCGTTTTGCAAGAACCTAGATCTGTTAAGATTATGTGTTAGGTTGTAATACGGGAATTGAACCTTGAACAAACACCATAATCCTTCAACAACAACCGGTTTAAAGATCAATGGGCAAATTTCTCTTATGGTGCAGCTGGACCAGGTTTCTCTTCAATGCAGCAATGTGATGAAGGAAGAACAATGGTGGTCCATCAATCTCCAGCCATAACTGATCAGAGTGATGTGGTAAGAAGGTCAGACCTTGAGGCTCTCATCAAAGCTCTCAAGGAAAACTCTGGTATGGTTCTTGGCACTTCACTCTTTGCTTCAAATAAAATCAGACCTTTGATCATTGACTCAGGAGCCTCTCATCATATGATCAGTGACTCTAAATTGATAGAAAACATTAAACCTGCTGGTGGTAATGTTGTGATTGCAAATGGTGACAAGATTCAAATTCAAGGCATAGGAAATCTTAAATTGTTTAACAAAGATTCCACAGCTTTCTATTTGCCTAGTTTCACATATAACTTAGTATCTGTGAAAAGAATAGCTACTGATCTAAATTGCAATGTTGTTTTTAGTCCTAATGATGTTGTGTTTTGGGATATTAAGATAAGTAAGTTGCTTGGGAAAGGTGTAACAAAGGATGAGCTCTACATGATTGAAGACACCAACCCATCTTCTGAATTATCTACTGCTTTTTCTACTTTCATGAGTGTTGATGATTCTGTTTGGCATGCTAGACTAGGACATCCACACTCTCGTGCTTTAGGACTCTTATTACGTAAAGTTTCTTATAAAAATGATGATTGTGAGGCTTGTATTCTTGGGAAACATTGCAAATCTGTTTTTCCAAGTTCTAAAACTACTTATGAAAGTTGCTTTGATCTCGTTCATTCTGATGTGTGTACTGCCCCTTGTGTGTCTAGAGAGAATCATAAGTACTTTGTCACCTTCATCGATGAAAAATCTAAATATACTTGGATAACCTTGATGCAAACTAAGGATAGGGTGGTAGAAGCTTTTGTGAACTTTCAAAATTATGTTACTAACCATTTCAATGCTAAGATCAAAATTTTTAGATCAGACAATGGTGGTGAGTATACAAGTAATGCCTTCAAACAACACTTATCTAAACATAGGATTCTTCATCAAAGAAGCTTCCCGTACACTCCACAACAAAATGGAGTGGCTGAGAGGAAGAACAGACACTTAATGGAAGTGGCAAGGTCCATGATGTTCTACAAGAATGTCCCTAAGAGGTTTTGGGGAGATGCAGTCATGACTGCATGCTACTTGATCAATAGAACTCCTACAAAAGTTCTCAAGGATCAATCTCCATTTCAGGTATTGAACAAAACCAATCCATTAATTGATCACTTACGTGTGTTTGGGTGTCTTTGCTTTGTGTTAATACCAGGAGAACAAAGGGATAAATTGGATGCTAAAAGCACCAAAGCCATGTTCATTGGATATTCTACAACACAAAGGGGATACAAGTGCTATGTGCCTGAAACAAGGAAGGTTTTGATTTCAAGAGATGTGAAATTTATGGAGACAAGAAGTTTCTATGATGAAAAGAACTGGGATAGTTTGAAGGATCTTCCAACATCTCAATCAGACAGGGCTGCTAACCTAAGGAGGATTATGGAAAGCCTTGGGATTAGTATACCTCAACAACCGGCTGCAACAAGTCCTGCTCCTTTAGTACCTGTTTTGCCTTCAGAAGGTCCACAACCTACCCATCTTGATCATGAGGGGGACACTCAAGATCAGAACAAGAACCGCAAGAATCTGATTCTTCTACACATGATCAAGCTGGAGTTGAGGAGCATATGGAACACGAGGAAGAACCTGAGGAATTGGATCATCAAAATGAAGAGGAGCTGGTTATGAATGAGGTTATGGATGAGCAACCAGTTCAGCAGCAAGTTCAGACTCTAAGGAGAAGCACAAGGGAGAAAAAGGATCCATCAGAATGGAAGAAGACTAGGGTTTACTTCAACAGCAATGCAGTAGCTCATCCCATTCAAGTTGTTTGTAGTTTAGCTCATGCACCTTTGGAGCATCAAGTGTTCATTGGGAAGTTGGATCAAGAATATGTACCAACAACCTATCAAGAAGCAAAGGGAGATAAGAGGTGGATGCAAGCTGTGGATGAAGAGACCAAAGCAATGGAGAACAATGAGACTTGGTATGAAGCTGAACTTCCTAGAGGAAAGAAGGCAGTGACTTCTAAATGGGTCTTCACCATCAAGTATAGAAGTAATGGAGAAGTGGAGAGATACAAAGCAAGGTTGGTTGCAAGAGGCTTCACCCAAACCTATGGAAAGGATTACTTGGATACCTTTGCACCAGTAGCTAAGCTTCATACAGTTAGGATCATCTTGTCTTTAGCAACAAATCTTGATTGGGAACTTTGGCAAATGGATGTCAAGAATGCATTCCTTCAAGGGGAGCTTGAAGATGAGGTATACATGAGACCACCTTCTGGTCTTGAAAGCATTGTGAAACCAGGGAAGGTGTTGAGACTCAAGAAGGTCATCTATGGATTAAAGCAATCACCTAGAGCTTGGTATCATAAACTGAGATCAACACTTATGCAAAGAGGTTTCAAGAGGTCTGAAGGAGATCATACATTGTTCACTCTTCAAGATCAGGAAGGTATCATTGTCATCCTTGTTTATGTTGATGACATTATCATATCAGGGAGTAACAAGTCAGGTATACAAGAAACTAAAGTTTTTCTCAAATCTGTGCTTGATATTAAAGACCTTGGTACTCTAAAGTTCTTCCTTGGGATAGAAGTTTGTCGGTCTAATGATGGACTCTTCTTATCTCAAAGGAAGTACACACTTGATTTGTTATCTGAGGCAGGAAAGATTGGATCAAAACCAGCTAAGACACCATTGGAGGAAGGCTACAAAGTCATAAGAGAGGGGGAGATTGAAGATAAACCGTTTAAGGACATCACTCAATATAGAAGGATGGTTGGTAAGCTAATCTACTTAACCATAACCAGACCTGATTTGTGCTTTGCTGTGAACCAGATAAGCCAACACATGCAAGCACCAAAGATGCATCATTGGGACATAGTTGCAAGGATACTCAGATATATAAGTGGTACTTCCGGGCAAGGCATTTGGATGGGTTGCAATCAAAGTACAGAGATAGTTGGGTATTGTGATGCTGATTGGGCAGGAGATAGAGTGGATAGGAGGTCTACTACTGGATATTGTACCTTTATTGGAGGAAACCTTGTTACTTGGAAGAGCAAGAAGGAGAAGATAGTGTCATGTTCTAGTGCTGAAGCTGAGTATAGAGCAATGAGGAAGCTAGCAACAGAATTGGCGTGGATCAAAGCTCTTCTTGTGGATTTGGGGATTGATACTTCAAAACCAATCACAATGCATTGTGATAACCAAGCAGCCATTCACATTGCCTCAAATTCAGTCTTCCATGAAAGGACCAAGCATACAGAAGTGGATTGTCACAAAGTGAGGCAGATGATTGAGAAAGGAGTTGTGTTGCCTTGTTTTACAAGGAGTGAAGAACAACTAGCTGATGTGTTTACCAAGGCAGCTAGCTTGAAGGTGTGTGAGTCCATTCACACTAAGTTTGGACTAATGGAGCTTCCGGAATCCTCTAAGGTTGTGGAGTCTACACTCTTTTTCCCTTCATGAAGTTTTATCCCAAGTGGTTTTCTTCATGAAGATTTTTAATGAGGTAGATCTCCAATGGCATTCCAAGCTTGATTCAATTCTTGAATTCAAGCTTGAGGGGGAGTATTGACATGGAGATCATATAAGATCAATGTGCTATTGGTCATGAGAGGTCTTGGAGTAACCAAACTAGAAGAGGTAACTAGAAGAGAAGCATCTGTGAATAGTACCCACAGATGAACAGTAAAAACAGTTTTAGTTACCTTAAGATATTTTGGACTACCTTCCCTTGTAAGCTAAATATGTGGACAATTATGAGCCACATGTTTTAGGATGAGTCTAACAGCTAGTTTCTGTATATTGTAAGGTGGATTTCGAAATTCAAAGTTAAGGAGAATTATTCTCTTCTCCAATTCTCTCTCTAATCTCTCTCTTGTTCTTAGTCTCTTATACTCTCTCTAATATTCTGATCTTGCGATTCCTTGTCTAAATCTTCTATTCTCTGGTTCAGACTCTTAAATTCTAACAGTATATGTTCATGAAGAGCCGGTTTGTGTTATCTATTGATTTAGCTATGGAAGAGCTAATCAAGAGCATAACCAGGAGCATTAAAGCATCTTTAGGACCGAGACTCTTCATATGTTCATTGTGTTTAAAAGAGAGACACAATGAGAGAGAGAAGAAGAGCGCGTTTTAGAGAGAATGGGAAAACCCTAGTTTATGTTTCAACAACTTTCTTCTTATTGAATGTGTTACAAGTTCAGTCTTTATATAGACACTTACAATACTTTAACACACACCTAAAATTGGTCTAAACCCTAATGAGACTCGGAAGTAACAAGAAAAGGAGATGCACAACGGTTTGATTCAAGGAAACATGTGAAGAGAGAGGTTTGCTCCTTGTTCAGACTTGTGATAGTGACATGTCTGAACCGTGGACCACTTCTTTTGTTTGATCCCTTGAGCTGCAAAAGATAGAGACTGGTCTGATTTGTGTCTCAAGGAGAGAGAGAGAGAGAGAGAGAGAGAGAGAGAGAGAGAGAGAGAGAGAGAGAGAGAGAGAGAGAGAGGACACGCTTCTATGCTTGATAGTGACCAGACCTAAATGGTCCACAGCTCACTTCTCAGCTCACTTCTCTCTCATGGTTCATTTTGAAGGATTATGTGTGTTCATTGGTGTAATTATCAGGTTACAACCTAGCACATAATCAACTAGGATCTAGGTGATTTGCAGTTGAATCATAAACAGATCAGATTCATTACCTTATGATTGCAGCGGATTGATCAAAGGAATGAAGAGATCACAGAGAGCTGATGATAACCGGCTCCTCCTAGGTATCCACACTCTTACAAGCTACTGGATCAGGCTGCTAGACCAAGTTGGAATCAACAGAGAGAGAGAGGACGGCTGCTCAGCTAGAAATCGCAGATGGGTGATTCAATTACCCTAGGCTGCGCCTCTTCCTCACTTATATGGGCCCAAGTAATTAAACTAGTGGCCTATTAGGCTTTTGGGCCCAAGACCCAAATCAGACAAAAGCCTGTATTTTGTCTGGCCCAATTCTCTGTGCAAATACAGTAAATGCCTTGCATCTTACCGTATTAATTCCATTTTAACTTTCCCGTTAGCTATGGTGTGTGACCCTTTGGGATCATACAATACTGGTAATAAGTTCTAAACTTATAGATCAAGAGCGGACTCTAGCAAGTCATCATGATCACCCAGTATTTATGACTTATGTCTGATCTCGACACTTATCATACTTTCTAGAGATAGTACAGTAGATTTCAGGACATTCCCAACAATCTCCCACTTGTACTGGAATCCTACATTCCCTAATCCTTTTGTCTCAATATCTCGATCTGGCATAAGGCAAGATCCGTGTCATCCTTATATAGCCAGACCATGTTCATCGGACCAGATTTGATACTGACAATGCAAACGACTTGGGCAAGTCCGTTTGGGAGTGGCCACTCTCTTACCAGCTATCAAGTCTCCGATTGGCCTAGAGATATTACCTCCGTTAAACGGCAGGGACAAATCCCATCTTGTTCCATCACTATGAACTACACACTTTATAATACACCCAACCAAGGTCCTTATAGCTCCCAGTTACGAAACAGCGTTAGACAATGATCAAAGCGCATCAATCCATGTGCAGCCACATGCATGCGAACTCAGGTCTAAGGACTATACTCTATAGTCGTATATGAGAACCTCTTATGACACAGATATTAATATCTTGTAGAGTTCTCATCAGCGGGCCATGTCCGGTCATATGCTCCCCTACATATACCTATGTGTCGACTTTGATGCCGCGCATCTATGACCCCTCGAAACTTGGTCATAAGTCTCAACACACTCTAGTCTCAAGTGGTTGTTGGTGTTCCAATTTCAACAACCTTCGACTATGGACACTATGATTTATGTCATTTCGTTAAATATGGGGTTTCAGGATCAAGTCTACTCATGTACTTCGATGGCCCATATATAATGACATGAATCATTTTGGAACGATTATTTATATCACAGTTAAAATAATCCAGAAATCATAGATTTCATAAACATAAAATATTATGTTTACATGAAACTTTCAAAACAACTAAATAAAGCCCTTTACTAACTCCCACTGAAATTAAGACTACATCTTAATTTCTCTTATCCTACAGCTACAGTCCGCGACTCGTGCTTAGGTCTAAGGAGTGGCTTCGTTAATAGATTAGCAACGTTCTCATTTGTTGAAACTTGCTGATCTACTTAACACCTCTGTCATTTATCTCACGGAATAGGTTATACCTACCCTCAAGGTGTTAGGACCTCTGATGTGCAGCTAGTCTCATCTATGCTGGGAATCACATCAAGTTCAGTGATGAACTCTTCTTTCCAAACAACCTCTTTCGCCGCTACCCAAGCTGCGAAATGTTCAGCTTAAGTCATGGAGTCAGCAACAGTGCCTTGCACCGCCAGACAGACACAAGATATAACCGGACTGTGACCGGAAATCATCTTTGTCTGTTGGAAACTTGCCTTTCAGACTCTACCGACTTGTAGCACCTCACTTTCTCCGTAAATCAAGAACTTATCCTAAGTATTTTCCAAATACTTGAGGATATTCATTACGTCTATTCAGTGATACTTTGCTGGATTTGACTGGTCTTTACTTGTCTTGCTTAACATTAAAGCAACATCAAAACAAGTACGTGTCATGGCATACATGATAGATCCAATTGCCGACGCATATGGAATCTCATCCATGCATTCAAGCTCAGCAGTTATCGTAGGACATTGTTTCTTGCTTAACGTTATGCCATGTGACATTGGCATAAAACCCTTCTTGGAATGCTGAAAACGTGTAGGACTTTGTCAATATAAGAATCCTGACTTTGTCCTATCAGCTCTTTTGGATCTCTATCTTTAGATCCAAAATCCAAGAACATACGTGGCTTTACCCATGTCAATCACAAAACCAACTCCCAAGCAAGTCCTTTACCGACTGCAACATTGGAACGTTATTTCCGAGAATCAGTATGTCATCGACATACACTATGAGAAATGCAACATCGCTCCCACTTATCTATTAGTAAACGCACAGTTCCACTTCGTTCCTGTTCAAGTCAAAACCTTGACTACTTCAACAGAACGAAGATTCCAACTCCGATATGCTTGCTTCTATCCATGAATGGATCGATGAAGCTAACTTACATACAGTATAATTTTTCGGAGTCCGGGCTCACTTTCGCTTCTGTGAATTTCGCAGGTTCGTCACTTTCAATGATCATCAGATCATGGAAATTAATCACGAGAAATCACTCTCGGATTAGTGACGGATTCATTCAGATCTGCGAACTTCAGGCTCTACAGGTGTAGATTCTACAGAAATCTGTAAATCCATCCGCTGCTCTCCCTCAACAGGTTGAGCAGCCTCCTGTATTTCTCGAATTTCTTCGAGTTATACTTTTACTCCCACTGTTCTTCTTGGAAAGTAACTTCCCTTTTAGAAAACAGAATTCCGAACAACCTAACTTCGTTTTCGGAATGGACGTAAAAAGTAACAAGCCTAGGTTTCCCTAGGACAACCAGCGAAGTAGCACAACTACAAATACTCAGTAAAGACGAATTTGGATCATTTCCAGTCCACATTTATGTGGTGTCTTTCAACTGATATTGGTGGAACTATTTCAGCGTAAACTTAGATATTTCTAGAGCGTTATTCTTAAAGAATATCATGGAAGATTCACGTGACTCATCTATAATCATTTCTAATAAGATCTGATTCTTTCTCACAGAAACACCTCCAGGTTTTCAGGAGAAATGAGCTGTGAAACGACTTCACACTCATTCAGATGATCACACCATCAATGACTTAAGTATTCTCACTCGTGATCTAATCCAGAGTCTCAATACTTCTGTCACTCAGATTCTATACCTCATTCTGGAACTCTTTCGACCATTTCAAAGAATTCCGACTCGTGTCTCATCAAATGAACACAGTCATACTCACTGAAGTAATCAGTAGAGATAATGAAGTACAGGAAATTTTCTCTGGCATTACTGCTCATCGGGCCACATACATGAGTATGTTCAAGGTCCAATAAGTCTTTGGGCCTTTCTCTAGCTCGGCTAAGATGGGCCCTTTGTCTTTTGGTCCAGTAAGCAGAATTCAAGTCTCATAAGATATCCGATTAAATGAGCCCAAAAGTCCATAACTATGGGATTTCTGAATCCGACTTACTCTATGTGACCAAAACATTTACGCCAAGAAAAATCAGGTTTAAGTCATCAGATTTAAACCAATTCGGTATTTATGTTACATTTAGGCACTCTTTGGTTTAAGATATAAAACCCATTCCTTGAATAGGGTGCTACAATCAATATTTCATTGAGATCAAAAGAACAAAACTTGTCTTTTATCAAAATGAAAAACATTCAAATCCTTACAAGAAAATGAAAGACAACTCTGCTTAAAGCAGGTACATTGTAGCAATTACTTAATACAAAACCAAGCCTCAAAGGCATCTACAAGTGAAAACCCTACGGCTGAGGCAGCATCCATAGCTCCTTCCAGACACGCAGTTCCACTTGCCCTTTCTTCAACGTTCTACTGCTGCTTAGGCTCTGCATATTATAACAAATATCAGTGCCACAACCAGTATCCAATACCTATAAGGTAGAACTTGAAGTAATAACATGAATACCTGAGGAAGTAGTCTCATACATCAACTTCAACTCCTCATAATCTTTCATGAATTTAATGCAATCTCTCTTCCAATGCCCAGTCTCTTTACAGTAGCAGCACTTACCAACGTAAGATGTATCTGACTCGGGCTCAGAAGACACAGGCTTGCCATGATTCAAAATCTGGACAACTTTGTCTTCACCCTTGTCAGCACTAGGTTTAGTAAACCTACCCTTCTCCATTACGAGATTATACAGGGTACTCTTCACGTTTGGCTCAACATTCTTGAGCATATCATGCAGTTCAGTCAGCGTCTTCGTTAAGCCTTTCTTGATATAGTTCCTTTTGAACTTATCATAGCTTGACGGCAGTGACTGCAGTATGATCTCAGTTGCCAATTCTTGGCTAACTGGATAATCCAGTTTCCTCAGGTTATCAATGTAACCCATCATTTTACTGACATGAGGACTCACTGGATGATCATTTGGTAGCTTGCAGCTAGTGAGAGACTTAACCAACTGGTATCTCTCCACTCTTACCTGCTCCTGAAATTTCAATTTCAGGCTGCTGATCATCTCTATTGGCGACTCCATGTTCTCATATTGCTTCAGCAAATCTGAGTCCATGGTAGCCAATATCAGACCACGCACATCTACCGCATCATTATAATGCTTATTCCAAGCATCATATACTGCATGAGAGGCATTGGACCCGATCCTCTCGGGGAGAGCTCTTTCAAGGACATAGTCCTTTCTCTCCTGCCTGAGGACTAGCCTCAGGTTCTGCGACCAAGTCAAGAAATTTGATCCGTTCAGTTTGTCCATCTCAAGGACAGACCGGATCGAGAAAGTGTTTTGATTGTTTGTGCTAGTCATAACTGAAATTTAGAGATAAATAGAGTTTTAGTTATTTAGTTCATAAAAGAGTTATCTTAATAACTTATAAGAAAACTCGCATTGCATTCAAAATTTCTTTGTTTAACCTCATAAGAATGCAATGATTCCGAGACCCATGTTCAGCTAAATCCAAAGTGGGCCACTGGCCGTCACCCAGAAGTAGCTTTACTTGGTAAGCATACACACAGCTAGTTATATCCATATAACTCTCGGTTGTGGATTGGGCCCAAGGCCCAATTCACCAGATGTCTCAAGGCCCGGGACTCCCGATGGCCCAGTCAAGAAAACCAATCTCTTACAGCCAAATAATCACTAAAGTCTGGGACTCCCAATGAAATTAGTGACTATATACTACTTTACTTACGCAAAAACAGACACCTCACACTGTAAGCCATATCTGTAATTGAATAAGCGTTAAGTAGCTGACAAGATTGGGCAAGACATCCAAGCTTGATATTGGTTTTGAGGATTTTAGGTTTTCTTTCCAAAAATAGAAGATTACTATTTTGGGAAACTTACTTATTTTAGAAACTTTCTAAATTTAGAAATATACTAAAAATAGAAATTTCTAATTTAATATTTTATTAAAGTTTTCGGTTGGGTCACAAATTATAGGCCCAATTCTTGGCCCAAGACCACAGAATTCCAATTGGCCCAATAATTTGACATAACCGAGTCGGTTCATTAATTCTGGTCCAAGACCAAATTAACTACTAAATCCAACTGGTTATTTACTAAACCAGACCAGCTCTAAATTATTTGGTCCAACCAAATCAAACTTAGACCAGCCTTCGGTTTAGGTTAAAATTCATTTTTTGAATTTAAATCCGGTTTAACCAGAAATTAAATAATACCAATTGTATTAAATAATTTCCAGCAAACCGCGATTTGGGTTAACCGCTTGAACCATACATTATTCAATGCTTTGAATCGTTTTTGTCTTTAGCTTAAAGACAAAAACATAATTGATCGCTAACTATGACCTTATACATTTGTTTGATAATTATTTCATAAAAAGTCAACATGCGATCAATTGATAATGACAAAAGCGATTCTCAACCTTAACAAACCTAACTAATCGATTGATAATAATATCTTCAATAAGAGATTTTGACTTTTCCAAAACAAAATCGTTCACGTTCACATTAACAAACCTTAAGTCAATCATGCGATCGTAATTCACTTAAAGACAAACACGATTTTGTCCTTTTCCAATTCAACAATCGATTCAATTAATTCAACAATCATGAAACAAAGTCAACAAGCGAAGTTAACGATTCTCATAATGAAAACGATGTCGACATTTTATTATCGTTTTCTTATTTCTAGATTTTCCAAGTTTCAATCAATTTTACTCATTAAAATCGATTCATCAAACTAATAAAAAACCTAGTATGATCCAAAAAGCAAAAACTTAACGACCTAGGCTCTGATACCACTGAAGGATTATGTGTGTTCATTGGTGTAATTATCAGGTTACAACCTAGCACATAATCAACTAGGATCTAGGTGATTTGCAGTTGAATCATAAACAGATCAGATTCATTACCTTATGATTGCAGCGGATTGATCAAAGGAATGAAGAGATCACAGAGAGCTGATGATAACCGGATCCTCCTAGGTATCCACACTCTTACAAGCTACTGGATCAGGCTGCTAGACCAAGTTGGAATCAACAGAGAGAGAGAGGACGGCTGCTCAGCTAGAAATCGCAGATGGGTGATTCAATTACCCTAGGCTGCGCCTCTTCCTCACTTATATGGGCCCAAGTAATTAAACTAATGGCCTATTAGGCTTTTGGGCCCAAGACCCAAATCAGACAAAAGCCTGTATTTTGTCTGGCCCAATTCTCTGTGCAAATACAGTAAATGCCTTGCATCTTACCGTATTAATTCCATTTTAACTTTCCCGTTAGTTATGGTGTGTGACCCTTTGGGATAATACAATACTGGTAATAAGTTCTAAACTTATAGATCAAGAGCGGACTCTAGCAAGTCATCATGATCACCCAGTATTTATGACTTATGTCTGATCTCGACACTTATCATACTTTCTAGAGATAGTACAGTAGATTTCAGGACATTCCCAACACATTTGATAGCTTATCACTTCCTTAGACTTGTGATAAGCAGAACCACATCTCCTCCTTTGTCCCACACTCTCTTGGGCGTGATAAGAACACTCCCAAGCGTAGCCATCTCCTCTTATCTGCATCATTAACACCTTTGGCTCTTCTTGCTTCTTTACCAAGTCTCGGTTATACACTTGCACAAGTCATTGTTTTATGCTTCTTCTCACTTCTAGTGTGGACTTCATAGCTTCTTGATGCCTTCATCCTTAGCTTTGCTAAGTGTTGATTCCATCTTAGGTCTTCTTTGTCACACACCAAAGTGCATCCAAGGATAGACTTCTACGCCTTGTCATTGTGACTTCGGCCTTTCCTCCTCCTTGATTGCTTCCTCTCTAATAGTTACTTCATACAAAGTACCAGCTAAACATAAGCTCACTGAATCAAGGAAAGCTGAAATGAAACAAACTAATAAAAGTCAGCCAACCAACAGAAGAAGAGGCTCCCTAGTGTTTTCAGGAAAAGGCAGTAAACCTGAAGCATACTTGCAGTGGGAAGAAGACATGGAGGAATGGTTACAGGCTAACAAGATTCTAGAAGAAAGGAGGCTAGTACAAGATGTCTCATCCTTCACATAAAAGGCTTATGAATGGTATATAAAGGAGAGCACACCATATTGAAATGAAGAAGAAAGAAGTTAGAGTGTAACACAAGGAAATGAGCCGGTTTGGTCTTGTGCAAAGTTGGGGACTTTAGGACATATTCAAACATGTGATCTTGGTCCTAAATGAGTTGTTTATGTTCCCAACAATAGTACAACCAGTCTGGAGCAGAGCAAAGGCGCATGCGACTGATCCCTAAGTCAGAAAGTCTGTTCTCTCTCCTCAAGGTGCTGTCGCCATCTACATTGGAGCCGTTGCACCTACTTTGTCTTCTTCTTGTTTATGCATTGTTTATAGTACACAAAACCCTAGTTGCTTCTCTATATATGTATTGTAAGCTCTGAACATCAATAAACACTTAAGGAATTAGTTCCTAAGTTCATCTCTTTCTAATACTCTCGGTTCACTCTCTCTCTCTCGCTCTTAAAACCCTAATCGGGTACAAGAGCTTCTCTCATCAAGAACACTTCCTAATCTCTAAATTCTAACATGGTATCAGAGCTCTAAAGCTCCTGTACCTATTCTCACTTCCGCAGATACTCTTAAACTCACTCATTCTTCTGGTTCTTACTCCTAAATCTCTCTGGTTCTTCACTCTCTAGCCGGGTCTTTCTAGCCGGTTCCATTCTCTCTTGTTCTAAACTCTTTGAAACTCTTCTCTTTTGAAACTCCCTCCTTACTCAGTCATGGAGAAATCAAGGGTAATCATTCCAGTGACTCTTAAAGGAGCCAACTACTTGGTGTGGGCTAGAATGGCCAAAAGTGCTCTCGGTGGGAGAGGCTTGTGGAAGCATATCGTAAGCGACATTGCTCCAATAAAGATGATGAAGGCTGAGCCCAAATGTGAAGCTACTAAAGGAGGAGCTGAAGCTGAGGCTAAGGCTGATGAAGAAGCTGTTGAAGAAGCAGCTCTTGAAGATGAAGAAGCATGGACTCAAGGGGACCAACATGTTCTGTCCATTCTTCAAAGCTCCCTTGGCCGTCTCTGTTGGAGGCTTACTCTTATGGGACACTCTGCAAAAGGTCTATGGCAATATGTCTAACCTAAGTAGAGTGTTTGAAGTGAAGTTGGCCATCAACAACCTGAGCCAAGAAGATATGGAGTTCAAGCAACATTTTGGGAAGTTTAGATCCTTGTGGGCAGAGTTGGAGATGCTGAGGCCACCAACAATTGATCCACTGGTTCTAAATGAAAGGAGGTATTGATAATGATAAGACCAATGTGTTAAGATTGTGCATTATCACAAAATGCACAAGTCTTCCACATTGATGACGTGCAAAGTTGGGGCTTCATGTCATGATAAGGCGCCAACTATTTGAATGCACAAGTCTCGGACCAAACAAGAAGAAGAGAGCCGTTAGGGTTTAAGGAAGAGTGTTAACTTGTAAGGACCACAAAGTGGTCCACACCCTCTCTCTCTCCTCTGCCATGGTTCAGACCTTCTTTTCCCATAGTGCATTTGTCTT
Organism: Orychophragmus violaceus; assembly: GCA_030180135.1. Lineage (NCBI taxonomy): Eukaryota > Viridiplantae > Streptophyta > Magnoliopsida > Brassicales > Brassicaceae > Orychophragmus > Orychophragmus violaceus. Next base: position 65,957,438 of record CM058230.1, on the reverse strand, counting down.
TTACTCCTTTAGGTTAATCATTTGGCTCATTGTATCACCTATAAAGGCATTGTGTAACCGAAAATGAATGATAAGGTTTTTGAGTTTCTTATTCTCTTCTCTCTCTCTTGTGCCTCCATAAGCTCAAGAACCCTAATTATCAATGTTCATACTCTAAAACTATCATGGTATCAGAGCATTGATCTCTATTCTCTTAAGTTTCTATTCTTGTTCTACTATTCTCTCGCTCTTATTCTCTTATTCTCTCGGTTTCTCAACATTCTCTGTCCTAAAACCCTAGTTCTTCATCATACTCTCTGTCCATCTTCTTCAACAGTCTCTCGGTTCCTCAAGCTCTCATTTCTCTTCATAAGCTCAAATAAGTTCAAGTCCTACTCTTTGTTCTCTCTGTCCATCTTACTCTTGGTCCTAAATATAAGAGAGGAAGATAAAATGGATGAGGAGAGGCTGAAGTCATGAAGACAAAGCCGAGACTCATTCCAAGAAGAAGATATGGTGTTGATCACAAGAGTCCAAGATGCATCAATCACTTAGCCAAAGCTAAGATGTAGGCATATAGAAGACTAAAGTGAAGATAAACCATAAGAGAAAGTCTGTGCATAGTTGGGGTCAAACAGACACAGACACAGACACGAACAGACAGATGATCAATGTGCAAAGTTGGGGCAAGATCATCATGTTCAAAGTCAGGGCAAAAGTTGTGAAGTGCAAAGATGGGGCACTTAGATAATCAGAAGATAAGTATGTGCAAAGTTGGGGCCAAACAGAAGTCTGTCAAGAATCAGACTCAAGAAGAGTCACATGTGTGTTTAAGGAGGAAAGTGGTTACAAGGACATGTCACACTCACTCTTGGGAGTGTGCACTCTCTCTCTCCAGAAGCAAGTGGCTAAGACAAGTCACTATCAAGGTGTGAACACACCCAATTCGGATCTGAACAAGAGGACAAGATCCAGCCATTTATTCAAACTTAGTTTTCCCTCCATTAAATCAATGGCTGTGATTCAAAGTCTTAGTTTATGATTTTAACCTAATTGTATGCCTATATAAAGGCCACACACGACCATTGTAAGCTTTGCTAAGTCACTTGATAAGAAATCAACAAGATTCTTGATACAAACTCTTCTCTCTTTCTCTCTTCTTGTAACCGGTTTCACTCTTTGTCTCCATTGTTTATACAAGTTCATAATCAATGTAGACCTTAAAGAACAATGGTTATGGCTGCTTAAGGCAGCCTCTTATCATGCTTGGATAACTCTTCCATAGTTAGTCCAAGTATGATGAGAGAATCATTTATAGTTGTTCTTTAGCTTCTCTTAGTTGTTTCTTAAGCTAATTACTGATTCTCTTCCATGTCATGAGTAAACTCTTCTAGATAAGATGTTAAGCTCTTGGAAGTGTTTTCATATAGCTAGGGACTTCATTTATATAACTAGATTACTGTCTTTATAAGTACAAACTAGTTAGACTTCTTTAGAACAGAACCGGTTATCTTCTTCTTCTTTAAGTGTTTCTGTTCTTGTGTTGAGTTATGGTTTAGAGCTTCCTATGAATGTCTCATGAACCAAACTAGATGATCAGAGCTTCCTCATGGATGCCTCTAAAATTCTAACATGGTATCAGAGCGGCTTGATTCTTGGCTGCAAATTGTTTCAAGATAGAGAGCAAAATCTGTCTTGATTTTTCTTTTACTTCCGCAGTGTTTTTCATGGACCAAGCTTCTGTTTCACTTGGTTTCATGTTCTTAATACTTGTAGCTCTCTGTGTTGAAGAGATGACAAGTTGGTTAAGAAATCAGAGAGGAACAAGAGCATATGATTATGTCTTTACTTGTTGCTTCTCTGGTTTGTTTGTTGCTTGTTTCAAACTGAGCAAACTCAGTCCCTGAACTTTTGAAATGTTTATGAGTTAAAATGAGCAAGAAACTCAGTCCCTGAACCTTAAACATGCGTGTTGTTTCTAAGTTAAACTAAGCTATCTTAGTCCCTGAACTAGAAACATATTCTCTAACCTTTTATTTTCTCTGTTTCAGGTTCATTCTCCTATTCTACCATTCTCCTATTCTCTGAGATTGGTTTAGATGCTCTTAATCTGAGTTTATGCATTCCAAACTCACATACTCTCTATACTCTCATTCTCTGGTGCACACTCTCTTAATTTGAGTTGTGTGACATCTCATACTCTTTAGACTCTGGTTACTTCTATTTTACTCTAAAGTTTACTCCTAAAGAACTATCTTATTCTTGCACAGAAACTTAATTCAAGCTCATTAGTCCTGATCAAACTTGTGTTGCTTGAGTGTTGTTTTGTGTTTAGGTGCTCTTAGGAGGAATGGCGAGTTGTTGGCAGTAAGGATCAGTCTTAATGGCGGATCATACTGATGTTTAAGTAGCTGTGTGGTTTGAGGAGCTGAAGAAGTCTCCAACACAACCAGTGAGCTGCTATGTGGGTTGTGGATAAGCCAAAAATCCTCATGGATAGTTGTGGGTTAGCTGAAATCCTCATGGAGCATTCATCAAGATGGTGGATGTGCTTATTGTTGAAGGATCTTCCCAAGGGAGAATGGCGGTTTATACTCTGTCCATTCCAGAAGGGAGAGGCCTTGTTTGTTGTTGTTAAAATTGGTGTTAGAACCGTGGTTCAACCAAGTGGAGTAAGACCACAAGACAAGCCCAACATAGTTCAACCCAAAAAGATGGCTATGGTGGAAGATCTAGTGGATATGCAAGCTGGTGACACGATGAATCAGCCCAACTTGTTTTTGTGATCTTTCTTCTTGAATACTCCCTCCATAACAATGGAGAACTCAAGAGTGATAGATCCGTTTTATGAAGTCATGGTGAAAAGCCATGGACAATTCAAGACTGCGGGGGAGTTTAAGCTCAAATCCAAACCGCAACTCACATTACTATGATCAGGCTACTTCTAAACCCCTCTCTTTTCATTACCATTTAGATTACCTAAAGACTTGATAGAGTTGAAGTGTTCAAAACGTTTCCCAATTCTCAAAACGTTTTCAATCTATTCTTAAAAGGTTTTGAAACTTATTGAAGTTCAAACTCTTGTGATTCTCTTGATTATGATCTTGTTTCATCTCAAAGTTCAAAAACGTTTTAAAACTCATTCTCAAAACGTTTTCAGACTTGAGTTTTCATTTGTATCTTGTTGTGATCATGTGTTTCAAAGATAAAACGTTTTACAATTAATTCTCTAAACGTTTCAAACTTAAAGGTTTCATTCATAGCTAATGTTCCTAAATGCCTTTGCATATACTTTAACAAGTTTCCTGTAAACCTTTGTGTTGAAGGTTTATAAGGAGAAGAGAAAGGCATGCTTAAGGAGCATTAGGAAGTGAAGGAGCCATAAGGAGCATCCGCAAGCCTTGAAGTCTTTCCAAGAGGAAGATGAGACCGACTTGAAGTTTTTCCAAGATGAGAAGGATGATGGAAGTTGGGGTCAAAGGCCGGAGCCCTATGGAGTCCAAGTTTCAAAAGATACAACAAGAGCAAGAAGTTCATATCAAGAGAAGTGAAGTCAAGGAATGCTAAGGAATGAAAGAGTTATGGAAAGGAGTAGCTGTGATCCAAGATGTTCATACCAAGGTCAAGTTACATCTTGAGTATGTGGACTATACTATATATATATTTTTTTTTTTTGGCATCATGGACTATACTCTTTTTGTCCTCCTTAAGGTTTTATCCCAAAGAGGTTTTACTTAAAGAGGTTTTTAAAGAGGTAGTTCCACAGATCCAAGCTTGGCCTTTGGTCCTCTTCTCCCTTTGGTCTTTTGGAGTCCCGACGACCAAGCTTGCGGGGGAGTATTAGAGAGGAAAATAAAATGGATGAGGAGAGGCTGAAGTCATGAAGACAAAGCCGAGACTCATTCCAAGAAGAAGCTATGGTGTTGATCACAAGAGTCCAAGATGCATCAATCACTTAGCCAAAGCTAAGATGAAGGCATAGAGAAGACTGAAGTGAAGATAAACCATAAGAGAAAGTCTGTGCAAAGTTGGGGTCAAACAGACACAGACACGAACATACAGATGATCAATGTGAAAAGTTGGGGCAAGATCATCATGTGCAAAGTCAGGGCCAAAGTTGTGAAGTGCAAAGATGGGGCACTTAGATAATCAGAAGATAAGTATGTGCAAAGTTGGGGCCAAATAGATGTTTGTCAAGAATCAGACTCAAGAAGAGTCACATGTGTGTTTAAGGAGGAAAGTGGCTACAATGACATGTCACACTCACTCTTGGGAGTGTGCACTCTCTCTCTACAGAAGCAAGTGGCTAAGACAAGTCACTATCAAGGTGTGAACACACCCAATTCGGATCTGAACAAGAGGACAAGATCCAGCCATTTATTCAAACTTAGTTTTCCCTCCATTAAATCAATGGCTGTGATTCAAAGTATTAGTTTATGATTTTAACCTAATTGTATGCCTATATAAAGGCCACACACGACCATTGTAAGCTTTGCTAAGTCACTTGATAAGAAATCAACAAGATTCTTGATACAAACTCTTCTCTCTCTTTCTCTCTTCTTCTTGTAACCGGTTTCACTCTTTGTCTCCATTGTTTATACAAGTTCATAATCAATGTAGACCTTAAAGAGCAACGGTTATGGCTGCTTAAGGGAGCCTCTTATCATGCTTGGATAACTCTTCCATAGTTAGTCCAAGTATGATGAGAGAATCATTTATAGTTGTTCTTTAGCTCCTCTTAGTTGTTTCTTAAGCTAATTACTGATTCTCTTCCATGTCATGAGTAAACTCTTCTAGATAAGATGTTAATCTCTCTCTTGGAAGTGTTTTCATATAGCTAAGGACTTCATTTATATAACTAGATTATTGTCTTTATAAGTACAAACTAGTTAGACTTCTTTAGAACAGAACCGGTTATCTTCTTCTTCTTTAAGTGTTTTTGTTCTTGTGTTGAGTTATGGTTCAGAGCGTCCTATGAATGTCTCATGAACCAAACTAGATGATCAGAGCTTCCTCGTGGATGCCTCTGAAATTCTAACACTAAAACCCTAAGTCTTACCCTCACTCTCGGTTATTCAACCTTCACCCATTCTCTCCATCTCTCACCATGGAAGACACGGTTCACATCAGCTCAAGCTTGAGGCCTTCTGTCATCCCTGTTGTGCTCAAAGGCATCAACTATAGGACATGGCAGAGAACCATCAAGACTGCTATTTGTGGAAGAGGGCTGTGGGATCACATCTTGGAGGACAAAACACCAAGTGAAAAAGATGTAACCAAGAAGAAGGATGAGGAAACCAAGAAGGAAGAGGCTAGATGGTTTCAGGAAGATCAGTTGGTTCTTGGCTTCCTCCAAAACTCTCTTGACCCATTCATCCTTGAAGCTTATTCTCATTGTGAGACAGCCAAGTCACTGTGGGACACTCTCAAGAAGGTTTATGGAGATGTTTCTAATCTGAGTAGGGTGTATGAGGTGAAGAAAGCCATAAGTGAGCTGAGACAAGAAGATCATGACTTTACTAAGTAACTTGTGAAGTTCTCCTCAGCATGGTCTGAACTTGAGATGCTAAGGCCAAGTACTATGGACCCTAAGATTCTCATTGAGAGAAAGAATCAAGACAAGATCTTTGGCCTTCTACTCAACTTGAATCCGGTTTACAATGATGCCATAATGAAGATCCTAAGGGAGACTACACTTCCTGATTTTGAAGAGGTGTGTTCAAGGATCCAAAAGGAGCAAGGAAACATTGGTTTGTTTGGAGGAAAAGGGGAGTTGGTGACTGCCAACAAAGCCGGTTTCAAACAAGAGGAGAAGAAGGCTGCAGCTTGTGACCATTGCAAGAAGAAAGGCCACTCCAAGGATAAGTGTTGGATCCTTCATCCCCACCTCAAACCAGCCAATTTCAAGGAATCAAGGGCAAATGCAAACATCTCCCAAGAAGCTGTGAGTGAGCCGGCTTCTACTTCAGCTCAAGGAGGGGAGCTTGCACTCTACACCAACACTGAGTACGTTAGGAAGAGTGACCTTGAGGACCTCATCAAGGCTTATGCCTCTAAACTCTCTGGTATCACTTTAATGTCTCATAAATTTCTTGCTAAAACTGATCATAAGTTGGTAGTAGATTCAGGAGCTTCTCACCACATGATTAGTAATGCTAAGTTGTTAAAAGACATTAAATCTGCCCTAGGAAGAGTAACTATAGCTGATGGTCAAGGGATTCCTATAATTGGTACAGGAAAGTTAAGATTGTTTAACAAGGAAAGTGATGCATTCTATGTTCCTAAGTTTAAGTCTAACTTGCTGTCGGTTAAAAGGATCACTAAAGACTTGAATTTCAATGTTATCTTTGGGCCTAATGAAGTGTGTTTGCAGGATATTAAGAATGGAAAGTTTATTGGAAGAGGTGGTACACAAGATGAGCTTTACCTCCTTGAAGACACTTCTCCAAGCAATCCAGATACCTTAGCTTTTAAATCCTGTTTTTCTTTCAATCAAAATGTCCTATGGCTTGCTAGACTAGGACATCCTCATGCTCGTGCTTTGAACTTAATGTTGCCTAATGTTAGCTTTGATCATTCAACTTGTGAAGCTTGTATTCTTGGCAAACATTGTAGAACTATCTTTCCTAAATCAACTACTATCTATGAACATTGCTTTGATCTTGTGCACTCTGATGTTTGGACTTCACCTTGTCTTTCTATAGATAGGAACAAGTATTTTGTGACTTTCATAGATGAAAAATAAAAATATACTTTGGTAACATTGCTTCCATCTAAAGATAGGGCGTTTGATGCATTTCTAAAGTTTCAAAACTATGTTACTAATCAGTTTAATGCCAAGATCAAAGTGTTTAGGTCAGATAATGGAGGAGAGTACACAAGCCAAAGATTCAAAGCTCACTTGAACAAATATGGGATCCTACATCAAACAAGCTGCCCACATACTCCTCAACAAAATGGTGTGGCTGAAAGGAAGAACAGACATCTCATGGAGGTTGCTAGGTCTATGATGTTCCACACCAATGTTCCTAAGAGGTTTTGGGGAGATGCAGTCTTGGCAGCTTGCTATCTAATCAAAAGGATCCCAACTAGAGTTCTTCAAGACATCTCACCATATGAGTTATTGAACAAAACCAAACCATTTATTGAACACTTACGTGTGTTTGGTTGTGTTTGTTTTGTATACATCTTAGGAGATCAAAGGAATAAACTAGAGGCTAAGAGCAGAAGGTGTATGTTCCTTGGATACTCCACAACTCAGAAGGGCTACAAGTGTTTTGATCCAAGCAACAACAGGACCTATGTTTCAAGGGATGTTAAGTTCATTGAGGGGCAGAGATACTATGAGGAAAGAGATTGGGAAGGTTTGAAGGATCTCTCAAGATCACCTTCTGATTTGGCTACAAGTTTGAAGTACTTGTTGGATCACTTGGGAAATGATATCCCACGACCAAAGGAGCCTGAAACAACTACCCAAGAAGCTCAATATTGATCATGATGAGATCAAATGTGCAAAGGCTGTGTATTATCAAAATATGCAC